>CM056050.1:380008369-380445869 GCA_029574335.1 Rana kukunoris | reverse complement strand
TCCCCCTGAAAGGGGCCGCATACCTGTGGTTTTTTATATACCTCTGTTATAGTGGATGTTTTTGCTGTGTATTCTTAAAGCACACCAAAGCTGCCCAAACTAATAGAAGTCTATGGGGAAAGTGAGAGTTAACTGCATGAAAACCACTGGTATACCTGTGCTGTGGCCAAACCACAGCAAATCGGTGTAAACCTAGCCTAAATCTGAAACCTTTGTTAAAATAAAATCTAGTGATCCTTTCATGAATATCCTTGTTCGGTTATAGGATGACAACTTTCTGTCCCTCAATTGTACACCTGCATTGTCACATGGGCTCCTGACACAAAGTGGCCTTTTCAACACACATCATGCATAGTCCATCTTACTAAAAACAAAAGGGCAATTGCTTATGATGCACAGTGCTTTAGTGAACTAAATGTCATTCATTTAGATATACATCTCTATCCTGTGAATTATGCTGTTACAAAATCAATATGTTGCCCAAATCTTTAACCACTATCAAGGCATTTTTTATTTTTTTTTGGCACAAATTTAAATATGCATTTTTTATTTATTTAAAAAAATATATATATTCATAAATCGGACACCCTGGAGAGTAAAATGGTGGTACTTGCAATTTTTTATATTACATGTTTTGTGCTTCCCAACGCATATTCCTGGACAAAATACCCTAAAATGAATTTTAGTGTAAATAAACACAATATTGCACCCACTTTATTTCGCTGTTTCAGTTGCCGTTAGCAATCAAGCTAGGTTCTGATTGGTTGCTATGGTCATTTGAAACCGTTTTGAGGTTTTAAATATTTTTAGTAAGTCCCCTCATAATGGTTTTTCAAATGGGCAGCAAACTATTCTATAGCTTGTTTGCTTTGCTGAATCATTACTTCCTCATGAGTGTAAGTACAGTGACTAAACTGACTAGGGAAACTTGTCTTGCACTTTGCGAGTCATGTGTACCAAGGAGCCGTAGAATATTAAAGTGTGCCATTCTCCCAACTGCACTGGAGCCCTGGACAACAGACTTGTTGGGGAAAAGATGCCACCTCAGAATCAAACTATTTCTATTACAAGAAATACTTCTGTAGTTTAGGCAGAGATCTCCTCTCAAATGTACTTGCCAGGAGAAGTTATCTGGTTGCTTGATGATCTATTGATTTCTCTAAGTTTGGCCTTCTTGCACTTTTCTCTTCTACCACTAGGTGACTGGGTACTTGGTGGTACTAGATATGAGAAGGGCAACTTAAGGTCAGGTTATGGGTATATGGGGTATCTCAGACAATGGGCAGGGTTTTTCTTGGCCTGCTGGGAGCACCAATATATTTAGGAGGAGTCGGGTGTTCTGTGCCACCTGGGTGGATGTTTGTTGTATGCCCCGGGCTGCTAGGCTGGAGTTTGGGCCTCTCCTGGGGGCATCTTGCTGCCAGACTGTGTGAGGGCCTATACAGAAGTAGGAGGGCAGTGCGGGGTTTGGATTGCGGCTTGCAGACCAACCAAAAGTGATGGTTCTGTTGGCTGAAGAACCTGTTGGGGTTGGAAGGGGAGCTGTCGCCACTAAGGGACAGCCCACCTTTACAAGAAACCACAGTGAGTAACTGAAGTAAGTACCAGAGCAGTATTCTCACTGAACGGGCACTGTGGAGTGTTGGGAAACTTCATGTGGTGA
This sequence comes from Rana kukunoris, assembly GCA_029574335.1. Taxonomy (NCBI): domain Eukaryota; kingdom Metazoa; phylum Chordata; class Amphibia; order Anura; family Ranidae; genus Rana; species Rana kukunoris. Next base: position 380,444,206 of record CM056050.1, on the reverse strand, counting down.
TCAAGTCAGGGACCCAACCAGCGGCAGTAATGCTTGCAGAGCAGCCTTGTGTGTCAAGCCAGGGACCGAGCCCATCAGCAGGGGTGAAGCTTGAGAAGTATCTGGAGTGCCAAGCTGGGGATCCAGCAGGGAAGCGTGGGTGATGTTGAGGGAGAGATACCGCCTCCAAAGATTGGAGGAACTCAAGGGATTGAGTCAGTGAATCAGTGAGACCGGAGCTCAGTGTTAAAGAACTAAGAGGAAGTTGTAGTGAAGCTGAAGGAACTGTTACATTTGAGTTGGGAACTGTTAACCACTTAACGACCGCCCCATGTACATATACGTCGGCAGAATGGCACGGACAGGCACATGTACGTGCCTGCCTTGACGTGGGTCGGGAGTCCGATCGGGACTCCCCCGGTACATGCGGCGGTTCTGTTGGCTCTGGGAGCGATCGGGGATGAGGGGACGGCTGTTCGTTTCTGGCCACCCCCTCGCGATCGCTCCCAGGGAATCCTCTTCCGCCTCTTCCCGCGTAACTGTAAACACAGGCAGAGGAAGTGATGTCCTCTCTCCTCATGTCTGTCTTTTCGTCCGACAGAGGAGAGAAGACATCTAACAGTGAGTTGCACCAAGCACCACACTGACACCAGTACACACAGGTACATAACCCCCCCCCCCCCCCAGATAACCCCCTGTCATAGTGTCATTTATTTTCTGATCACTGCATTTAGTGTAATTTGTGACAGAAAAAAGCATTAGGGATGTTAGTCTTGAGCCCCTTTAGATTCAGAGTAGCCCCCTACCCCCCAATAAAGGTTTAACCCCTTGATCACCGCCCTAGTTAACCCTTTCACCCCCTATTTCCAGCGTCACTAAGCGATAGTTTTTTTTAAACGCTGTATTAGTGTCGCTGGTGCCGCTAGGTAGCTAGTTATTTTTTGAGGTTTTTATAGCGTTGGGTACCCCCATAATTTTCTAAATAAAGGTTTTACCCCCTAATTGGCCCTAGAGTTAACCCTTTCACCAGTGATCACCGTATACGTGTCACTGGTGATGCTGGTTAGCCAGGTAGTTATTTTGTTTAGGTTCGCCGTCAGGTTTTTAGAAAGCGTCAGGGACCCCCATATATTACCTAATAAAGGTTTTAACCCCCTGATTGCCCCCTAGTTAGCCCTTACACCAGTGATCACCGTATAAGTGTTAAGGTTGACGCTGGTTAGTTTGCCGTTTATAGCATCAGGGCACCCGCCATCGCATTTTGAGACCCAAACTGGAACCGAAAAGTTGAACAGTTACAAAAAAAAGTGTTAAAGTTAATTTTTTTTAAAAAAAATTGTTGTTTTATTGTTCTCTCCCTCTCTATTCTTTTTTACTGTATTCTTTTTATTTTTTCCACATCAGCCATTATTAGACCCTTGGGACCAGCTCATGGATACATGCTAGTTTGTCTCCATTAAACAGTTTCGCATCATCTGTGGTACTTTTGCTTATGTTATATATTGCTCCCTCCTTTTTTTTTTTTTTAAAGAGCAAATTATTTGTTAATTCATTTCCCACACAAAGAAAGACCAAGGCTAACAAGAACATGCGACAGATGTGGCGCAAGTCCCCAATTACATTTGACAAGACATTGCCAGCATCGATTAAGTCATACAATAATTATTTCCAACCCGCCCTCCTCCCTTCCTGTCGGGTTTTAGGTTCAGCAGGCGCACTGCAATAGTTACACATATGTTTTACGTTGTTAACTCGTGGTTCTTATAGGTATCTACACACGATTTCTGAAGGAGTAGTGGAATACCACTTAGTATAGCTAGATACTGGAGGTATTGCTAGTGCTTACAATATTAGCACGTATCGCCCCCTATGTTGTTGCCCTATATCCTCAGTTGCTCGATATAACTCCATGTTTTTTAAACGCTTTCCACTTGTTGCATTTTTCATGGAAATCCCTACTTGTATCCGCGATACTCTCCTTTAGATCCTCCATTCTATAGGTTTCCTCGACTGCATCTATCCACTCCCACATCGATGGACCCTCTGTATCCTGCCACTTTTTAGGTATAAGTCGTTTTGCTGCGTTCAACAGATGTGGGATTAGTGACTGTCTATATCTTTTGATTCCTACACAGCTACCGTGAAAGAGTACGGTCCAGGGCTCCTTCTTTAGCTCTTCCCCAGTGATCTCCTTGATGTGGATCAAGATCTCCTCCCAAAATTTCTGGATTTTTGGGCAGGTCCACCCCAAATGCGCCATAGTACCTCTGTCCGTACACCCTCGCCAGCACTCAGCGGACAGGCCAGCTTTATAATGGCAAGTTTTATCAGGTGTGATGTACCAGCCTGAAATACATTTATAGTTGGTCTCAGCCGTACGTGTGTCAATAGCAGAGGAATGGGTCAGTTTCATTAGTCTTGCAAACGTGTTTTCCTCTCTAAGTGTTCCTAATTCCCTTTCACATTTCTGAACAAAAGGGGGTTCCCCCTGTGAATCTAACCTTACCAGCATCCTATATAGTTTTGAAACCGTGCCCTTTAAATTCTCCCTGTGACATAGTTTCTCTAATGGAGTCAGCTCCTCCATCGACCGTAGTGGTCCATGCTGCACAAAATGCAGAAGTTGAATGTAGCGCCATTTATTTAGATCCCATATATCTGTTCTAGATTTCAACTCCTCATATGTCCTAATTTCCCCATCCTTTATTATATCACCCAGGTGAACTTTTCCTTTCCTAATCCAATTTCCCCCCCTATTTTTCTTACCCCCGGTGCAAAATATGGGTTTTCTTTTAAATTTACTAGTGGAGAATTATATTTCCTATCCTTTTGTGTCCTATCCCATACTCTCAAAGTGTCTTGTGTCAGTTCAAGGGTATTACTATCAAGTGCTCTAAATTGTAAAGGGTTCCAAATATTTCCCAGGTTTTCATTAGCTTGTGTCATTTCTATTTGCACCCATCTTTTCCATGTTCTATTCCTGGCCCATTCCACAACCCGTGACAGAACTGCTGCTTGGTGGTATTTTCTAATATCGGGTACTGCGAGGCCCCCATATTTTGTTTTAAAATTGCTAAGGAGATACGATGTTTTTTGTTTTTCCACACATAATTCATGAGAATTGAGTTGAGTATTCGGAGAAATTGAGGAGGGAGAGCTATAGGGATCAACTGAAATTTATATAATATTTTTGGGATTATCATTTTCAACAGGTTTATGCGACCCATCCATGAGATGGGTTTATTTATTGTTTTTTTAACCTCGCTTTTAACCTCATTTAGGGGGGGGGGTATAGTTTATTTTATACATCTGCCTGGGCAAATTGGCCAGTTTAATACCTAGGTATTTTAGTTCCTTTCTCCAGAGAAAAGTGCAGATCTTTTACCTGGCTTATTTCTGTTTTATTAAGATTTATATTCAATATTTCTGATTTAGCTATATTAATCTTAAAATTTGATATGGCCCTGTATTTTTGTAGTATCTTCAGTAGCCTGAGGATTGTACGAAGTGGTTTTGAGAGGTAGAATATAATATCGTCCCTCAAAGGCTGACAACTTATGTTCCTCCTTTCCTACCCTTATGCCGCTAATATCCGGATAATTTCGAATCGTGGCTAGTAATGGTTCCAGGGATAATATAAAAAGTAATGGGGACAGAGGACAGCCCTGTCGGGTTCCATTCTTCATTTCGAATGCCTCTGACAATATTCCATTTATTTTAATTTTTGCGGTGGGATGGTTATATAATGTCTTTATCCAACTGATCAGCCTATTTCCCAGGCCCATCGTATCCAGTGTTTGCAGCATGAGTCCCCAGTCTACCCTGTCAAATGCTTTTTCAGCATCTACTGACATGAATAGACCTGGGGACCCATCCCGCCTTATCTTCTGGATCAGGAGGAGTGCTCTTATACTATTGTCTTTGCCCTCTCTTCCGGAGACAAATCCCACCTGGTCCGGGTGGACTAAGGAATGCATGACCTTTTTCAATCGCTCCGCTAAAATTTTCGCGAAAAGCTTGATATCCGTATTTAATAACGATATAGGCCTATAGCCTGAGCACAGTGAGCTATCCTTCCCTTCTTTTAAAATAATTGCTATGGATGCAGTAAGAGCATCCTTACTTATTTCGGACTCGGAACCTAGTCTAGTACTTGCATAGCCTCGGTACCAGTATATTGCTGAATTTTTTGTAATAGAACACTGTAAACCCATCTGGCCCTGGGCTTTTCCCAGCCGCCGTATTTTTCAGGGCCATTTTAACTTCGTCTTTGGTTATGGGCCTATCCATATAAGAGCTTTCAAAGTCGTCAATCTTGGGTAATCTGGCTTTCGCGAGGAAATCTCGGATTTTAGCCTCTTTTTTTCCCCCTCCTGCCCCCCCCCCCCCCGTCTGATTTATGTTGTATAGTTTTTCATAGTAATTTTTGAAAGTCGCAGCAATGTCCTTGGTGGAATAGGTCAGGTCCCCGTTTGACTTTTTGATTTTTTCAATATAATTTCTGTTTTTCTTTGCTTGGGCCATTTTAGCTAAGTGCTTGCTAGATTTGTTTCCCCAGAGGTACCTCTCTCTAGCAATACAATTACATTTTTTCTTGGTATCCTGCTCTAAGATTTCCTTTAATTCCTCTCTTTTAACGGTTAAATTGCGATAAGTGAGAGCTGTTTTTTATGTTTTTGTTCCAGGAAGGTTATTTCTTGGACCAACGTATCCCACTTCCTACTCTGCTCATGTGTCCTTCTCGCTCCTTCGGAGATCAAGATCCCCCTAATTTACGCTTTGTGCGTCTCCCAGAGGGTGGCACTGGATATTTCCCCTGTGTTGTTTATAAGAAAAAATTGTTTAAGTTCCTCTTTCACCCTGTCCGCCCCCCCTACCTCCCGTATCAAGCTTTCATTTAAATGCCACGTCGGGTGTTGCTTCTGTTGTGTGGAGATCTGGATTTTCATAGTTATGGGTGCATGATCAGATATGGTAATCACCCCAATATCGGTTTCTGTAATCTTATCTAGCAACTTATGATCCACTAGGATGTAATCTAACCTTGAATACGTTCCATGTGGGGGTGAAAAGAACGTGTAGTCAAGCGTGTGGGGATGAAAAACCCTCCAGGCGTCTACCAGCTGACATTCATGCATCTTTCTTTTTAGTTTCTGTAACTGGACGTTGATTGTCTCCCTCCCACGGAACGTGCTATCTTCTCGCGGGTTCAAATGTAAATTAAGGTCCCCCATCAAGATCGTGCAGCCCTGAGAGATTTTATTTAACCTTCCGAGGATTCTCACCAAATATTTTATTGGATGGATATTGGGGGCATATATGTTGGCAAGGGTACAGTCCGTATTCCCCAGTCTTCCCTTAAGAAATAGGTATCTACCCTCTGGGTCTGTCAGTCTCCACCGTAAACCTTATCCCCTTTGCAATGCCAATAGCCACACCGCGTGCGCGTTTAGAGGTAGAATCCCCATAGAACCACGTAGGATACGTGGGTGAGTACAATTTGACATTTGAATCCATGGAGAGGTGCGTCTCCTGTAGGAAGACTACGTTTGCGTTATAGTGTTTAATCTCTTCTAAGATTTTAAATCTCTTCCCCGCGGAGTTAAGGCCCTTGACGTATGATAGAAACTTTAAATCTACCATCCCTACCTACCTATCTATTGGGTCTTAGCTTTCTTGTAGAGGCCCACAGAACCGCCATTCCTGTCCCAGTCACCCGTCTGAACCTTAAAGGACCCCCACCTTTCCCACCATCCCCCCTTGGCCCTCTGGGGCCTCAGAACCGTGGAGAACCTCGCTCCCCGTATCCACCGGCTCTCTTGCATGAGGTGAAACTAGACTGCGCCTCCCCTGACCTCTGACCTATGATGGTCTGCTGCAAACCCTAGCTACGTATGGGCAGCAGAACCCATCAAAGGCCCCCCCCCCCCGCCGTCCCTTTCTCAGATCTTTTCATCTTTTTATTTTGGTACATAATTTTGAATTTTAGGCAGATATGCTTAATCTGCCCATCCTGGCAAATCCAGGACCGGGATATCGAATTTAGAACAAAACCTTGGTAAGTCCTATGGGAAGGTTAGTCTAGCTGACACTCCATCTTTCAGACCAATGAGGCACGCCGGGAACCCCCACTGATATTTGATGTTATGTGTCCAACTGTTCCAAAAGAGGCTTCAAGTATCTCCTTCTAGCCAGGGTTTCCCAGGCCAGGTCGGGAAAAATCTGTATCTCGACACCCCCGTAGCACAGGTTTTTGTTTTCCTAGGCTTAGACCAGATTTCAGCCTTATCTTCGTAATATCTGAATCGAACAATAATATCTCTGGGTCTTGTTCCCTCTCCGTGGTTGATTCTTCCTATTCTATGTACCCGCTCTATTTTTAGGGGTTCTTTAATGTCCCGGTCTAGGAGGGGGATAAACAGGCTGTTTAGAATTTTTTCTAACCCTTAGATTTTGTCTTCTATTACGGTTCTCTTGGTCCTCCAATCTATATTTTAACAACCTTTGGTTCTGTTAAATTGAGGCATATTGATCTTTTAAATAATTTTAAGTTCTTGTTTTTCCAGCCTTGTCTCTGTTTCTTCGACCCGTGTCAATAGGTGGCTTAGGTCCGTTCTCAGAATACTGATCTCGTCCTTTATAGATATTTCTAGGCTGAGTTCTAATCTCCTTAGCATAGCTTCCAATTCCCCTTTAGAGGGAGTATGGGTATCTGATCTAGCCTCCATACTTTGGGTCCGGTCTTGCTCCCCCTCAATTGATGTATCCGGGGTTTGCGGGTTGGTTCCCCCTGCTCCTTTTTTCCCTGTCCCCGTTTTTTCTTTTTTTTTTGCATTGCCTGGGCTTTTAGTACTCCCCTCCTGAGTCATGTATTGTCTTATCGTGCTGGTTGGCGGGTTATCCTTGGGGATTTTCGGGGCCGAGCCCCTTGTTGCCTTACTCATATTATGTGTTCCTCGCCCAAATTCGTTTCCCCAGATTTAATGATGGTTGTTCCTAGCCCGAGAGTAAACACACGCCTAGTGAGGGGATCTACACATGGTTTTCTGCCCAATCAGCACAGACCATGGGCAAAAAAAGGAGTGGAAGGGGTGAGGGTGAAGAATGCTATATCCAGCCCCCCCCCCCCCCAAAACCGCTACTCCCTATGGCCCAGGTAGAGCTGGTGCAATAGGTATCAGGAGGGCGGAGGTTCTCTCCTACTCTCTAGCTCACAGTATTAGAGTAGTTTCACCGCCCTTCCCCATACCATGAACATGCCATTAGAGACCTAGAGGGGTCTCAGCCCCTAAGCTGATGTAAGCGGCAGCCCTGGGTGCTGATTGCAACTGCGATAGGCCACAGTATATTTTTATTGCCATCGGTCACCCATTCCAGTCCAGCCTACGCTAATGTTGATTTACGGCCCACGGTTATGCGTTGGTATACGCAGAGTCACTCTAGTAACCTGGCGCGGCTCAGCTAGCTTGTAGTAATTTAAGTCCCTAACATGTATCTTGTCATTAAATCTGGTATGTCGTAGTAGGTTTTTCTCCTGTGCACTGATGTAGATCAGGCTGTCATTTATACTCGGTTTTTCTATGTAGAGGCCCCTGAAATATCCAGATCTATACAGCAGAAAGGAACAGAAAATAATGAACCAAAAAGAGCACACGAATAAGAGCCAATCAATGAGGAAGTGTTCTTAGGACCTATAACAGTACATAGTTTTTCTCTCCTTTTTTCCTGCCCTTTCCCCTTCCTCTAATGAAGTAGCAGCGGATACATCCTCCTACTGATAAGGCACAGGTTCTCTTGGTGCAATGCAATCCATTAATTCACATAAATGCGGCTAAAAATCTCTTACCATGGCTTCCAAGTTGCAATGAAGAAAAAACTGAGGATGGGTATTACCTGCTGCCAGTAGTGTAACAAACCATAGACACAGGCGAATCCGCGGCGGGGGGGGGGGGGGGGGGGGGTGCTGGGATCAAAGCCCCCACTGAAGACTCCTCATTGCTCCGACTGACTGCTGTCCGCGAAGCACGGCTAGTCCTCAGGGTGTCCTTGGGGTGAAGAGGGTAGAAGGCACCACTAGGATGGCCGGACATTGGGATCGCCGTCCAAGAGCCCGCAATACTACCGTCCTTGTCCCGCGCCCGCAGTGGCGCTATGATCCTCGATCGTACGGCATCCTCCCTCCCGGGTCGGCTTGCGGCGCAGCTCTGTCCCTCCCTCGGCGTGCGCACCTTTTACTGTATTCTATTCTGCAAAGTTTTGATGTTATGTTTTTTCATGCTTGCTTTTCAGGTATGTAATTTACTTTTTCAGGTACGCCATTCAGCTGTTGCGTGGACTTAATTATCTTGACAGCAACAGCGTTTGCTCCCACGATATATAAAGCCGTGACTCCAGTGCTGTAGGAGGTGATTTCACCACCACATTTAAAAAAAGAGCATATATGCCGAAGCATGGGGGCATTAGGGGCGGAGGAGCGATTATGCTCCTAATGCCGCGTACATACGGTTGACATTCCTACGGAGGCTTTTCGTGGAAAAGTCTGACCGTGTGTACGCGGCATAACTTTTTATGCTGCATACATACAGTCGAAATTTCGACGGAGGCTTGCCCTTGGAAAAGTCAGACCGTGTGTACGCGACATAACTTTTTTTGCGGGAGGATTCCCCCATGCTTCGGGGTGTGTGTGTGTGTGTGTATATATATATATATATATATATATATATATATATATATATATATATATATATATATATATATATATATATATATATATGTGTGTGTGTGTATATATGTATATATATATATATAGTGTGTGTGTGTATGTGTATGTGTGTGTGTGTGTGTGTGTGTGTGTATATGTATATATATATATATATATATATATATATATATATATATATATATATATATATAAATTTAAAAAAAATTAGGCACAGGTTGCGTTAAAAAAAAAAAAATTACTATGTTTTTTTTTTGGAATTTGCTTTGCAGGTATGGTATGATGTTACTGCTATACTGTAATGTTACTTTGTATTTTAATGTTAACCATCATTTGCTTAGCAGGTACGCCATTCAGTTGCAGCGCGGCTTTATTTAGCGTGACAGCAACAGCGTTTGCTCCCACGATATATAAAGCCGCGACTCCCATGCTGTAGGAGGTGATTTCACCACCACAGTTAAAAAAAAGAGCATATATGCCGAAGCATGGGGGCATTAGGGGCAGAGGAGCGATACATACGGTTGACATTCCTACTGAGGCTTTCCCAAGGAAAAGTCTGACCATGTGTACAAGGCATAACTTCTTGGAAAAGTCCGACCGTGTGTACGCGGCATTACTTTTTTGCGGGAGGATGCCCCCATGCTTCGGCATATATAAATGGTGCATGTATGCCCATCATTAGAAGTGGGTGGATGAAGGGAGGTATTCTAATGGTGGGCATACCCACCGATCAATCTTTTTTTCGTTCAGGCTGCATGAAAAAAAAAGATTACAATACATGTCCAACCAGAACCATCAGCGTACTGGTATGTTGCTGGACTTTGGTTATACCAGAATGATGCCTGCAGGTTTTGGTATCATCTTGGTATCATTCTTTTCAGCCACCGGTCGGCTTTCATTTAAGAGCAGTCCTAGCGGCTCATTAGCCTCTAGACCGCTTTTACATTCAGTGGGGGGGAATGTATCCCCCTGGATATAAACGGCGCCATTGGGAAAGCATTTTATCACACCAATCTTTGTGTGGTCAGATGCTTTGAGGGCAGAGGAAAGATCTAGGGTCTAATAGACCCCATTTTTTAAAAAAAGAGTACCTGTCACTAACTATTGCTATCATAAGGGATATTTACATTCCCTGAGATAACAATAAATATGGTAAAAAATAAATAAAATGGAAGGAACAGTTTACAAATAAAAAATAAAAAAAAGCATCCTTGTCCTTGTAAAATTAAATATTCAATGGGCTCAAAATGCCTCTCGTCAAATAGCTTGGGGTGTCTTCTTTCCAAAATGGGTCATTTGGGGGGGCTGTGGCCTTAGAAATCTTGAAGGCGGTGCTTGGTTTTCAGGGTCCTGTACGTGGCTAGGCTCCCAAAAAGTCCCACACATGTGGTATCCCCGTACTCAGGAGACGCAGCAGAATGTATTTGGGGTGCAATTCCACATATAACCATGGCATGTGTGAGTAATATATCATTTAGTGACAACTTTGTGCAAAATAAAAACCAGTTTGTCATATTCCCGCAACTTGTGTCAAAATATAAAATATTCCGTGGACTTGACATGCCTCTCAGCAAGTAGCTTGGGGTGTCTACTTTCCAAAATGGGGTCATTTGGGGGGGGGGGTTGTGCTATTTTGGCATTTTATGGCGTTCGAAACTGTGATAGGTAGTGAGGAGTGAAATCAAAAATGTGCGCCCTTAGAAATACTGAAGGCGATGCTTGGTTTTTGGGGCCCCATATGTGGCTAGGCTCTCAAAAAGTCCCAAACATGTGGTATCCCCATACTCAGGAGAAGCAGCAGAATGTATTTTGGGGTGCAATTCCACATATAACCATGGCATGTGTTGTTTTTTTTTGTCATTATTCAATTACTTGGGACAAAAAAATATATTATTCAATGGACTCAACATGCCTCTCAGCAGTTTCCTTGGGGTGTCTACTTTCCAAAATGGGGTAATTTGGGGGGGGGTTTTGTACTGCCTTGCCATTTTAGCACTTCAAGAAATGAGATGGGCAGTCATAAATTAAAAGCTGTGTAAATTCCAGAAAATGTACCCTAGTTTGTAGATGCTATAACTTTTGCCAAAACCAATAAATATACGCTTATTGCGTTTTTTTTTTTTTTTTTTTTTTTTTTACTAAAGACTTGTGGCTGAAAACATTTTGGCCTAAATGTTTGACTAAAATTTAGTTAGTTCAATTTTTCTTATAACAAAAAGTAGAAAATATTATTTTCCCTTCTCGTCTTTCAGGACAGCCACAATAGAGAGATAGGCTCCTCCTCTTCCTTAGGAAACACTGCACAGCCTTTAAGAACTCTCCTCCCCTTGTCAGACCTCAGTTCTTAGTGTTTCCTCCGGTGGGGAGACACTGCTGAGGAACCCAGGCCGGTGCAGTCAGGGGACTGTGGCTCTTTTTGTCTTCTAGGGGAGCAGGGGCCTCCTTAAGAAAATTATTTTTTTGGGCAGGTACTCACCGCCAGATGCACCCCAATCCAGGTCGAGCGCGGCTGTTGGCTTGAGGGGGGTCCTCTATCGTGTCCACAGGACCATGGCGGGGGAGGCCTCCAGGACGCCCTGTTCGCTACAGGTCGCATATTTTTTTCCCTTCTCGTCTTTCAGGACAGCCACAATAGAGAGATAGGCTCCTCCTCTTCCTTAGGAAACACTGCACAGCCTTTAAGAACTCTCCTCCCCCTGTCAGACCTCAGTTCTTAGTGTTTCCTCCGGTAGGGAGACACTACAGAGGAACCTAGGCCGGTGCAGTCAGGGGACTGTGGCTCTTTTGATTTTCTAGGGGAGCAGGGGCCTCCTTAAAGAAATTACTTTTCTTAGGCAGGTACTCACCGCCAGACGCACCCCAATCCAGGTCGAGCGCGGCTGTTGGCTTGAGGGGGGTCCTCTATCGTGTCCACTGGACCATGGCGGGGGAGGCCTCCAGGACGCCCTGTTTGCTACAGGCCGCATATTTTTTTCAATTTTCGCGGGCCGAGTGGCGGGTGACGTCATTCGACGGCGCGTCGGAAACCTTCCCTTTGACCCGCGACTTCCGGTTCCGGGTCGCGGCGCTGATAGAGGCCCAGCGTGTTTGCTGGAGGAGTCGGATGCTTGCTGGGGAAAGTTAGACACAGCGCAACCACCTCAGGATGTCGGCGACTTCTCCGGAACGGGCCACGACCAAGGACGCTTCCGCCAGCCAGCATAAGGTATAGGTTCCCTGGGGAGGGGTCCCTAAACCTTAGGCCTTGTCTTTTTCCCCCCACTATTCCTCCTTGGTGGTTGGGGGGGGGGGGGGGGGGGAGGAGAGGGAAACCTAACAGGTGGGTCTGTTTGTAGGTTTTCCCCAGGGTTGTAACCCATATGTTTTTTTTTTTTGCTAGTTTATAAAAATAAAAATAAAAATAAAAGGTTTTTTTTTTCTTACTTTGTTTTAATGTGTGGGGCCCCTTTTTTTCCTTTGTCTTTCAGAAAAGCCTGGAAAAAACAGGGAAGACTCCCGGTTCAAAAAAAAAAAAATGTGCCTCCTGTAGGGACACTCTGCCTGAGTCTTGGCCCAAGGTGTTGTGTAGGGAATGCATTCACTCCTTGGTCAGGGAAAGGGGTGGAGAGCAGGAAGGTAGCTTAGCAGCCTCTGTTAAGGAGCTTACCTCCACATTTGCTTCCTTCAAATCTTTATTTGAAAGGCTGCAACCTCCCACTGTCCCCACACAGGTTACAACCCAATCAGTTGATCAGGGTCTTGCTCCTGTCACACCTGAACCTACAGCGACGACAGTTGATCTTGCAGGCCCTTCCCAGGTGGACCACTCCCTTGGGGAGAGTGTTGCCTCGGGTTCTCAAGCTGAGTCAGAGGATGAGGACCAGTATGGAGAGTCCAGGAAGCCCTCAAGATATAAATTGTCCCTGGATGAAGTTGAGGACTTGTTAGGGGCCATTTACACGACTCTGGGCATTCAGGCCGAAAATAAACCTCTTAGCCTCCATGACCAAATGTACAAGGGTCTAGGGGAAACAGCAGAGAAGGGTATTCCCTGTGCATGAACTTCTAACTGATACTATCAAGGAGTGGCAGGACCCTGACAGAAAGCCCTTTTTTTTTCCCAGTCCCTTAAAAGGAGGTTCCCATTTTCTGAGGATCCTGCATCCATTTGGAACAAAGTGCCTAAATTGGATGCAGTATTCTCCCAAGTATCTAGAAATACGGACTTGGCATTCGAGGACATGGGAACTCTTCCAGATGCAATGGACAAGAGAATGGATTCCATTTTGAAAAAAACATGGGACTCGGTTATGGGGAACCTCAAACCAGAATTGGCTGTTACGGTGGTGGCCCGTAATTTAGAACATTGGCTCTCCGGGAGCACATTGAGGCTGGGACAGATAAAGAGACCATTTTGTCCTCCTTTCCTACAATGCTGCGAGGCATCGCTTACATTGCGGACGCTTCAGCCGAATCGGTCCGTATGTCAGCCAGGTCGGCAGCTCTGGCCAACTCTGCCAGGAGAGCCCTCTGGCTCAAAACTTGGTCGGGGGACATAGCCTCCAAGTCCAAGCTGTGCGGGATACCTCTTACAGGGGATCTCCTGTTTGGTTCAGGTCTTGAATCGTACTGCTCACAAGAAGAAATCTTTTCCCTTGAGACGTAAAGCTCCAGTAAAGGGGAAGGGGTTTCGTCCCCAAAGGGGGGTCCCAAAGCCAGAAGTTCAGAATAAAATCTGGACTACTAGGGGAAGGGGCAGAGGAGCGATTTTTCGCCCTCCTGACCAGCCCGCTAAAAAACAAATGACTCCCAGGTCAGGGTGGGGGGAAGGTTCGGGTCCTTCCTCCCACAGTGGGAGTCGATTTTCCCCAACAGGTACGTCCTTGCCATAGTAAGGAGGGGGTACTTCCTAGAGTTCTCATCTCCTCCCCCCCCAAAGATACCTGGTCACTCAACTTCCCAGAGACAAGGAAAAATCCGAGGCTCTGATTGGAGCCTTAGAGGAACTAAAGAACCAGGACGTGGTCCTTAGGGTTCCAGTGACAGAGGAAGGGAAGGGGATTTACTCACACATTTGTGTGGTGAAGAAACCCTCAGGGAGGTACAGATTAATTCTAAATCTAAAACCCCTGAACAGATCCATAGCATACAAAAAGTTCCGTATGGAATGCATTTTTACGGTCAGGGCCCTCCTTCCACAGAATTGTTTTATGGTCTCCCTGGACCTCAGGGACGCGTACCTGCACGTACCTATCGCAGAGGGGTCTCAAAGGTATCTACGTTTAGCGATAGACCTAGGAGGGGAGGTGATGCAGCTTCAGTTCCAGGACTTGCCATTCGGTCTGTCCTCCTCACCCCGCATGTTCACCAAGGTCCTGGCAGAACCCATATCATTTTTGCGGCTTCAGGGAGTGGGCATCATAGCCTACCTGGACGACCTGCTCCTGTTTGCAGCATCCCCAGAACAACTATCCAGAGATCTGGAATTAACCAAGAGAACCCTATCGGGACTAGGGTGGCTGTTAAACTTTGAAAAGTCCAGCCTGTCACCGTCGCAACGAATTCCTTACTTAGGATACCTTTTGGACTTCACCCTCCTAAGGGCCTTTTCCCCAGGGAGAAGGCCCTGAAACTAGACAGGGGCGGTGGCCACCCTACAGGGCAGTCGTCAGGTGTCAATCAGGTCCCTGATGTCGACCTTGGGCCTGCTTACGTCCACCCTTCCGGCCGTCCAGTGGGCAGGCCTTCACTTCCGGGCCCTGTAGGCTTTCCTCCTGAAAATCTGGGACCACGATCTAGAGCATGGGTCTTCAAACTACGGCCCTCCAGTTGTTCAGGAACTACAATTCCCATAATGCCTAGTGATGTCTGTGAATGTCAGTGTGTTACAATGCCTCATGGGATGTTTAGTTCTACAAGGGCTGGAGGGCCGTAGTTTGAGGATCCCTGATCTAGAGCGTCTAGATACCCTAGTGCAGGTCCCAATCCAGGTAAAGAGGTCCCTCTGGTGGTGGAGGAAGATTTCCAATCTGTCGCAGGGTCGTCTATGGCATATTCCGGTTCCTCAGGTGGTAACCACGGATGCAAGCGGCAGGGGTTGGGGGGCTCACCTAGGGTCCCTTCCGGCGCAGGGAGTTTGGACAGGTGCCGAGTTGGGGAAGTCCTCCAATTGGAAGGAGCTGAGGGCGGTTGGTCTAGCCCTCAGATTCTTCCAGGAAGAACTTCAGGGACATCACGTACAGGTACGGTCGGAAACAAGCAGGGCGGCACCAGAAGTGTAGTCCTGTCGGCCGTTACAACAGAGATTCTTCGCTGGGCCGAGGCAAACACCCTGTCATTGTCAGCGGTCTTCCTAAGAGGAGTAGAAAACAAGACGGCAGATTTTCTCAGCCGAAGTCAGCTGAGAGAGAGCGAGTGGGCTCTCAGTCAGGAGGTCTTCAATCTCCTAGTCAGGAGATGGGGATCTCCGGAAATAGACCTGTTCGCGTCAAAAGAAAACGTGAAAACCCCTTGTTTTTTCTCCCGGAACAAGGGAGAGGGAACAAGGGGGGTAGATGCCCTGTCCCAGAGCTGGAGGTTCGGGATTTGTTATGCCTTCCCACCACCAGTTCTTTTACCAGCAGTTCTAAGAAAGTTCCAACTGGAGAACACCTCTCTGATTCTGGTGGCACCTCACTGGCCCAAGAGGGCTTGGTTCTCGGTCCTCAGACAGCTGACCATGGAACCTCCCTTCTTCCTCCCGTCCACAAGGGATCTTCTCTCTCAGGGTCCAATCCTTTGCCCACACCCACACAGATGGAACCTAGCGGCGTGGTTACTGAAGAGACCTTGCTAAGGTCTAAAGGGTTTTCTGAAAGGTTAACTGCCACCCTTCTTAGTAGCAGGAAGAAGGAAACCCGCTCTATTTATAGGAAAGTCTGGCTTCGCTTTTAATGAGTGGTGCCTAGAATTTTCCTGTTCAGTGCAGAACCCCTCCTCAGTGTTAGAGTTCCTACAGTGTGGGGCGGATAAGGGTCTTTCAGTCAGTACCCTTAAGAGTCGGGTTTCCGCTCTTAGTGTGTAGCTAGAAAGACCGCTGGCCAACAACCCCTGGATAATCAGGTTCTTCAGAGCATTATCTAGACAGAGGCCGTCCCAGGGGCCCCCCTTCCCCAGGTGGGATTTATCTTTAGTTCTACAGGCCCTAACAGGGTCTCCCTTTGAACCCTTAGATGGATGTCTGTTGAGAGAATTGACTTTGAAGACAGTCTTTTTGGTTGCAGTGACCACTGCTAGGAGGGTCAGCGAGTTAGAGGCCTTGTCAGTTAGACCCCCCTTTTGTATTGTTTTTCCGGATCGGGTTGTTTTTAAAACCGATACGGCCTTTTTACCTAAAGTAACTTCCAGATTCCATAGGAGTCAGGAGGTAGTCTTACCCTCTTTTGCCCTAATCCCTCAGGTGAAAGGGAAGTTAGGTTTAGTAAGTTGGATGTCAGGAGATGCATCCTGCACTACTTGGAGCTGACCAAAGATTTTAGGAGGTCAGACTCTTTTTGTTTTATTTTCTGGTGTTAGGAAAGGACAGAAAGCGTCCCGGCGCACAATCGCTAGATGGCTTAGACTAGCTATTGAACATGCATATACTCTGTCTGGTAAGGAGGTCCCTACAGGAATTAAGGCACACTCTACGCGAGCGGTGGCTGCTTCTCAGGCTGAAACGGCTGGAGCAACGCCAGAACAAATATGCAAGGCAGCAACTTGGTCCAGCTACACCACCTTCGTCAAGCATTATAGAGTAGACTTGATGTCGGCAGGTGACCAGGCCTTTGGGCGAAAGGTCCTGCAAGCCATAGTCCTGCCCTAGTTGGTGAGTACTCGATTATCCTCTCTATTGTGGCTGTCCTGAAAGATGAGAAGGGAAAAATGGAGTTACACTTACCGGTAACGTCCTTTCCAGTAGTCTTTCAGGACAGCCCTGGTTACCCACCCGAAGCTATGAAAGGTTTGTTTGATCCAGGAACATAGTATGATATTGGTGCCTAACTATGGATTACTAACATGTTCTTGTGTCTCCCCAGCTGACCGGAGGTGCTTGTATAAAAACTGAGGTCTGGCAAGGGGAGGAGAGTTCTTAAAGGCTGTGCAGTGTTTCCTAAGGAAGAGGAGGAGCCTATCTCTCTATTGTGGCTGTCCTGAAAGACTACTGGAAAGGACGTTACCGGTAAGTGTAACTCCATTTTTTTCCCCAAAATTTTTGGTCTTTTTCCGTTTATTTTGCAAAAAAAAAATTGCAGAGGTAATCAAATACCATCAAAAGAAAGCTCTATTTGTGGGAAGAAAAGGACGCAAATTTTGTTTTGGTACAACATTGTATGACCGCACAATTACCAGTTAAAGCAGCGCAGTGCCAAATTGTAAAAACACCTTGGGTCCTTTAGCTGCATAAAGGTCCGGGTCTTAAGTGGTTAAAGACTGTTGCCATAGGAGACAGCATTCCTGCATGTGCAAATGTGGTGCCTTGCTGAAGCCTTTCCCTGCACAGCTGTCCTCCTATTGAAGTCATGGAGTCTGCCAATTGAATCTACAACTACTTAAGGGGGTCCTGGCCCTAACCCTCTTTCCCCCAAAAATACAAAGTGACTGTTAAAGGGAAAAAAAAAAAACTCTTGTACATCCAAGCAGTGTCTGGTGCCCAAAGACTTTCACCATCTTTGCTCCCACTATGCCTCACAACCCCCCACATACAGGCCCTCATTAGACTGGAAGAGGCTAAAGACTTTGCTACACTTCTCTGTTGTCCTCCCTGCTTTGGTGGATGCAAAGCATTTATATTGCCATCTATATTGGAGCCTACAGCAGTTCTGGGGATTCCTGCATATTCAAAGAATCCCCAAAGGGGTAAAGGCTTTATGAGGGACAATGGCATATACCTCCAAAGAGGCCTCTTTCTGCTATGTTGCAGCCAAGTCTGCCATATGTGTTTTTTGGCATGTTAGGTTCTGTACCAGTCCAAATACCTTATGTGCCAACACAGTAGGCATGACGAAGGAAACATAATCTATAACTACCCTCTCAGCTGTGCCTGTCGGATGGTGGAGTGCACAGTTTTGGAGTCTGCAATTCAACTAAATATAGAGAACACCATTTAAGTGGTGCTGGCTTCTGTATTTTCCACAAATTTTTGATGGAAATCAGAGAGAGCATCAGATACGGAGCCCGAGATGTACAGTTTATGGACTTGCAGCCTCCCTCAGGAAAAAATCATTAGAAATGCTGTTGTGAATTCTTCATGTGTCCAGAGGGATGAGTTTTTTTGGTGAAATGATTATACCTAGATTGCTTTTGTATCCCACTAAGGCCCCTTTCACACTTGTACAACTTGTCCCACGATTTGTAATGGCAAAGTAGCATAAGTCGTTTCCCATGATTTCCAATGACAACCATTCATATTAATATGACTTCAAAGTAGTCCCTGCACTACTTTGTTCCAATTTTAATGCCACTTACACAGGCCCTGAAATTACGGCAAAATTGTGGTAAAATCGTGCGACTTTGAAGTAGCAGTAGTGTGAAAGGGGCATACTCTTGTCATTTAAAACCTTAAAGTGAGGGCTCGAGGTTTATTTTTGTTTTTTTTAATTTGGTGCATTCTATGCATATGGAGGTGATGTGGAAAAGGAAGACGTTCAGCAAAATCTATTCCAACACTCACCGCTTCTTGAGACAAAATGGCTGTAAACACACCTATTGGGACCCAGCAAAGGCTAAAGTGTTCCTAGATAATATGGAAGCAGAATCAGATCCTCCTCCTTCTCGACTCAACTGCAGCTCACTCCATGTCAGAGCACCAAGCAACATAGGAGTCCATCATCACCATGCCCGTGGCAAAGGATCTCACTGGTCTGCCCCTACCGTGCTTTCCTCCTTGCTAAATAAGTATACTTAATCCATCCTAACATTTTGTTGCGTTCCTGAAATTGCATCCTTTGCCAACCAAACCGTTTCTTCTATAATTGCCAACTAGTGGTGTCACAACCATTAAGCCATCTTGAAGAATATGCACAAGGCTATGCATTGCACCGCAAATGGGCCTCATTCGTTGGTGACTGGGAGAGATTTGAAGTCGTAATATTTTTAAGCTTCTTGATCTACAACTGTGCAGGTTACCAATATGTTTCTTTGTTATTGGTTTCTGGATAATGTTTTGTTCTCGTGTCTCTCCTCCAGATGCTTGATATTTGCTTCATGGCACAAATTGTTCACCTCCCAGAGTACCTTGCACAGCTAAAAAAAAATTGTTACTTTACTGGTCCTGCCTGTACTATGCTACCCGTTCCCTTATTGGGGCATACATCCCTTTATGGGTCAGCACTGTGCCTAAGCGGTTAGCAGCACTAGGATTGCTGGTTTGAATCGCAACACCTGCAAGGAATTTACATGTTCTCCCAGTGAATGCATGCGTGCGTGGCTTTCCTCTGGGTGCTCTTTTTTTTTTTCCCCTCCCCTGATGCTGGCTGCCAGTTGAATGACACCTAATGTCATTCAACTCACTTCCTCTTTTCTGAGGACGTAGTTACACACAGTAGTTACAAGACAATCAACAAGAAAAAGATATTAAAAACTCCCATATACACAATCCTATTGATTACTCTTGGTACTCGGCATCAAACAAAAGTTTGTCTATGATTTAGTTAATCCTTTACCCACAATTGATCCAGAGAAAGGCAAAATTAGGCCCCAATAAATTATAATACAATTTGCTTCAGTTGGAAAAAAATCCTTGCTGATTTCCCGGCAAGCAATAGATATTCCCTGAATTCGCTACCCCTGTTGTTTCTACTTCTAAATATTAATATCTACCATATTATGTGTGTTTAGGAATGCATCCAGGCTTTTGTTTAAAAAAAAAAAAAAAAGAACCAGCTCTTATAGAGGAAGGAAACCCAATTTTTTTTTTCCTGTTAAAAAAATAAATAAAAAACCTGCAAGAAAAAGGCATAATCAGCTAGTATGCATAGCATACTTTCTCATTATGTGGCACGTACCTGAGATTAAAGCACTCCGCTGCCGCCATGTCCCCTCGGAGCTTCTTTCTTGTATCGCCGCTCCAGGCTCTGTGACTGGCCGGAGCCGCAAAAATGTCACTCCCGTGCATGTGCGTGGACTTGCAAGATCGGCGCGGGATTCCAGCATTATCCCATTCATAAAACTGGCACGCTCAGTGCTCCTGCGCTGTTGTCTACATCTGTGCAGGGTTTTCTGCAAATATTTTCTTAACCGTGTAGGTTAACCACTTAAGCCCCGGACCAATATGCTGCTAAATGCCCAGAGGCGTTTTTACAATACGGCACTGCGTCGTTTTAACAGACAATTGCGCGGTCGTGCGACGTGGCTCCCAAACAAAATTCACGTCCTTTTCTTCCCACAAATAGAGCTTTCTTTTGGTGGTATTTGATCGCCTCTGCAATCTTTATTTTTTGCGCTATAAACAAAAATAGAGCGACATTTTTGAAAAAAAAAATCAATATTTTTTACTTTTTGTTATAAGAAAAACTGAATAAACTAAATTTTAGTCAAACATTTAGGCCAAAATTTATTCAGCCACATGTCTTTAGTAAAAAAAAAT
Source organism: Rana kukunoris (assembly GCA_029574335.1). Lineage (NCBI taxonomy): Eukaryota > Metazoa > Chordata > Amphibia > Anura > Ranidae > Rana > Rana kukunoris. Next base: position 380,423,924 of record CM056050.1, on the reverse strand, counting down.
AGTGATACTAATACAGCGATCAGAAAAATGATTGCTTAGTGACGCTGGCAATGGGGGGTGAAAGGGTTAACTAGGGCGGTGATCAAGGGGTTAAAACTTTATTAGGGGGGGGGGGTACGGGGCTACCCTGTAATAAACACGAACTACCTGTCACACCCCCTGTCACACTGACACTAAATGCAGTGATCAGTACAATGAAGTGTGACAGGGGGTGGGGTGATTGCAAGGGGTTAAATGTGTCTGTGTGTACTGGTGTCAGTGTAGTGTTGGTGCAACTCACTGTGTCTCTTCTCTCATCTCGGCGGTTTGAAAATACCGCCGAGATGAGCGCTGCATCTTTCTCTGCCTGTGTTTACATTTTACAGGCAGAGGAAGTGACACGGCGGCGGCGCACGGGATTGGCTGGGAGCGATCATGAGGGGGCGGACAGAAACGAATCGCCGCCCCCTCGAGTCGGATCGCTCCCGGAGGTAAGCCGCCGCCGCTAGTAGGCAGGGACGTATATATACGTCCACCTGTCTGTCCGTGTAAATAGGCGTGTGGCGGGCGTTAAGCGGTTAAGGACATATTTCTTGCACCTACAGGTAAGCCTTAGGCCCCTTTCACACTGAGGAGTTTTTCAGGCGGTAGAAAAAAAAATCTCCTGCAAGCAGCATCTTTGGAGCGGTGAGAGGAGCGGTATGTATACTGCTCCTTCCCATTTAAAACAATGGGAAACCGCGGTAATACCGCCTGGAATGCGCCTCTGCATTGCGGGCGGTATTAACCCTTTATCGGCCGCTAGCGGGGGGTTAATACCACACCGCTAGTGGCCGAATCCCGCGGCCATTTCCGACGGTATAGCGCCGCTGTTTTTAGCGGCGCTATACCGCAACCGCGCCTCCCGCCCCAGTGTGAAAGGGGCCTTAATATAGGCTTATCTGTAGGTGCAAGTTGTCTGGTTGGGTTTACAACCACTTTAAAGAAGTCTATTCCACATTTTCACATCCCACAACTTTTACTTCAAAGAAGCCTTTCTGTATGTGTGGGTTAAATCTATTTTGCTCCAAATTGCCCCCTTGTCCTCTGTGATGACCTTAAGTGAACAACACCAAGTTCACGATGTGGACCACTTATGCAGAGCTTTTTTTCTCAGAAAATAGGTGCAGGAACTCAACCACGACCCGTTCAAATTTCACAAACAGTAGGAGGGTCTTAAAGGGGCATTAAATACCAGAATTGCATTACATACAGAGTGCAGAGTTCATGGGGTTACAAAGCTGTCACTTGTAAACACAGAAACCAGACTTCTGTGTTTTTACGAGTGATTGTGGTGAGCAGGCACCAAAGGGTCTGAGCCAGAGGTGGTGGAACTGAGTTCCCCCAAGTTCCCCCTGAAAAAAAGCCCTGCACTTATGTATTTGTACATGTTGATCATATCCCCCCCTTAATCTCTTCTTCTCAAGAGAGAATACATTTAGGCTGTACACAAGACGTTTTTACAACTACTCCTAAATGATTAAACTTGACAGATAGTAACCCATGTTTAAAACGTCCGTTTTGCTGCGTTTACATGCCGCGTTTTGGCACGTTTGCATTTAGAAGCATTTAAAAAAAAGCATTTAGTGGCGTTTGGCATCTGAAAGGTGGAAATCTTCTGCGGCTGAACCCGTTTTTTTTTACTTTCAAAGAAACGCTGTTAAACACAACTGCCTAAAAACGGCAATAAACAACACTGTGTACATGGTCACATAGGATAACATTGAATGAGTTCAGGGGCAGTTGAAAAAAGTATCCAACTGCCTCTGAAAGTACATTTAGCAGCGTTCCGTGTACATCAGGATCTAGTTCCTCTAATCTTTCCTCATAGCTGAGCTCCTCCATGCCTCTTATCAGTTTGGTTGCCCTTCTCTGCACTTTCTCCAGTTCACCGATATCCTTTTTGAGAACTGGTGTCCAAAACTGAACTGTATATTCCAGATGAGGTCTTACTAATGATTTGTACAGGGGCAAAATGATATCTCTCTCTCTGGAGTCCATACCTCTCTTAATACAAGAAAGGACTTTGCTTGCTTTGGAAACTGCAGCTTGGCATTGCATGCCATTATTGAGCTTATGATCAACTAAAACCCCCAGATCCTTCTGTCATTGACTCCCCCAGCTGTTATCCTACTTGAATGTACAGACACACCTGGGGGGTGCATCTTCACACAGCCTTGATTCAAAGAAGAATGCTGCGGAGGAAAGGTTTTGAATTTTTTTATGAGGATGAAATACAAGTATGTTTATAAAGTTCAAATGAAGATAATAAAATATCTTCTGGCAAATAATGTTGGCAATTTCTCAAAAAAAAAAAAAAAAAGGCATATTTGGTATTCATTACCTTTATAAAAAAGCACATCTAGCCCTTTAGAAAATAGTCTTAGGCCTCGTACACACAAGGCAATCTATTTGTTCAAATCGGTCGGACCGACCGATTTGAACAAATCTGTCTGATAGGATTTTGGTTTGCTCGCGTGTACACACGAGCAAACCAAAATCCCCGCCAGCAGACGGCGCGCTGACGTGTCGGTGACGTGGCGGTGACGTTGACGCCGCCACGTCACCGCACCAGGAAGTAAAACACTTCCGCGCATGCGCCGAATCCATTCGGCGGCGGTGCGGGACGACATGTCTGCTGGTAAGTGTACTAACCAGCAGACATGTCGGGGCGGACGGATTCCCACCCGATAGATTTCAAAGCATGCTTTGAAATCTGTCGGGTGGCCAAATCCGTCGGCTCGGCCGTACACACGATCGAATCTGTCTGCTGGGACGGTCTAGCAGACCGTTTCCAGCAGACAGATTTGATCGTGTGTATGAGGCCTTAGTCATTTTGATCTTTAGGTGTATACTTCTTTTTTTTTTCCCCTAAGTTGTTAGTACATTTAACAATGTTTGACAAGATATTGCACAATGCAATGGTTCAAATGACAGTTTGGAGGAGATAAGTTCACACAAGGTTTAATTACTTTACCTGCTGCCCAGGCTGTGTTTTCCATCTCTTTTTATTGAATGTTTCAGTGTAAATATACAGACAAGGGGCCAGATCCACATAGAAATAGATGGGCGCAGCGTATGTGAGATAAGCTACGTCGCTGCAACTTACTTTTTAAATCTGTCAATCCTCAAAGAATTTGAGCTGTAAGTTACGGCGGCGTAGTGTATCTCTCGGCGCGTAATTCAAATCGGCGAGTAGGGGGCATGTTTCATTTAAATTAAGCACGTCCCCGCGCCGATCAAACTGCGCATGCTCCGTTCCGAAATTTCCCGCTGTGCATTGCGCTAAATGACGTCGCAACGACGTCATTTTCTTAACGTAGACGTAAATAACGTTCCATCCCTATTCACGGACGACCTGCGCAAAAAAAAGAAAAATTCAAATTTCGACGCGGGAACGACGGCCATACTTAACATGGCAAGTCTAACTATACGCCGCAAAATACCAGCTGTAACTATACTCCGGAAAAAGCCAACTAGAGACAACGTAAGAGAATGCGACAGCCACGCGTACGTTCGTGGATCGTAGGAAATAGCTAATTTGCATAACGACGAGAACTTCACCCAGCGCACGCCGAAGTATTGCATCTACGATCCGAAGGCGTACGAAGGCGTATGCCTGTCGGATCGAACCCAGATGCCGTCATATCTTGGTTTGAGGATTCAAACTAAAGATACAACGCGGGTAATTTTAAAGTACGCTGGCGTATCAGTAGATACGCTGGCGTACTCTCTCTATGGATCTGGCCCAAGGTTATTACTGATTATATCAAAGACTTTCTTCACCACATATCATTGTCCACCATTGTGTTTTACCCACACCACAGGAAGTATGGACCGTTTGAAGGTATGAGGTTCAGATGTCATAATCGTTTTCACTAATCACACTACAGAACAATTTGGATGAGAAGACTTTAAACTGTTTACTTGTATATTTCAGTGTAGTTTTTAGGCCTAGATACATAAATGATCAACAAAGATATATGTGTAATAAATATATGTGAAGAAAAAACACAATACAGTAAAATGCAGTACAATAAATGTATGCAAACATACATATATGATAAATATTCAAAAAATAAATATACCAGTGAAAATAATTATATATATACAGTAGGTATAAAGATGAATGTGAATGTAAGAGGCTTCGTCTCTAAAACTGCCTAATAAGTAAAAAGTGCCAAAAGTGTAAAAAAAAATATATACAGTATATGATGATAAATGGATAAACCCATCCGGTCATGATAATGACCGGGGAAGGTTTGATGTGAATACTTGACATATTGACATATGTTCATTTATAAACAAGAGAGAAGACAAAGTATATTAATTTATATAGATACATAGTAACCCAATATAAATAAATATGATGTTACGTGATTGTGGATATGACATGAGAAGTCAATGACAATGAAGAGATCAAATAGTGAATGAAGAATGTAGATATGGTGTAATACCAAAATGTGAAATAAATAAAGGACCAATGGAAAGATATGAATATGTATCGATGTAGAATATACAATAATATTAAATTCGGAGAAAAGAAATTAATCGTTCTATTTTTGATGGTATACTGTAAATCTATCGTGATGCAAACCCGATGGGATGATGATGCATGTAAAGCAATAAAACAATAAAAGAAGATCTGGAATAAGTAAAAAAGTTGGCCTATGGCCATAAACAAAAACAGATGTTCTAATACGTTGTGTATCTTTTTTTGGGGTAGGAACCATTTATTCAAATACAATCATATGTGGATAAAAAAAACGAAGAACATAGCCGCCGACTGTATCACTCGGCTCCGCCCCCCAGCGCGCCGCATCATCTGCTCTGATTGACAGCAGCGCTAGCCAATGGCTGCGCTGCTATCAATCCGCCCAGCCTAGCCAATCAACGGCCAGGCTGGGAACCGAAGAGGACGACGTGGATGCGCCCGGGAGTTTCGAACGGTCAGGTAAGTACAACGGGGCCTCGGGGGGGCCGGTGCTGTAAAATGTTTTTTTTTACCTTAATGCCTAGGATGCATTAAGGTAAAAAAACTTGTACCTTTACAACCCCTTTAACCTCCTATAACATTTATGCAGAGTATGATGTCCTTTTCTATGACCTCCATTGAGGTCACTTACTCTACAGTATTTGAATATTCAGGAAGTTATTGAAGAGCAAAGGCGTGTTTTAGGCAGTCCTCCACATTAACAGTGTATGCAAACTTGGTCAATCCCATCTGTAAGGGAAATGTGTGTTCTATAGTAACATGGAGACACTTGAGAACAGCGTTGATTGTTCTGTTAATCATAACATCGTAACAATAACAAGGCTAATGCTCTTAACAAAACATGGATGTTCTTCTTCTCCTCCTCCATTATCAAGAAACATGGTCACTTGGGTGGATGAGGATCACAAGCAGGGGCGGACTGGGCCAGGTGGAAAAGTGGAGATTGCCCCCCCCCCCCCAGGCCGCTCACATTATATTTAAAACAGCCGCTGTCCGCTGTTTTTTTTTTTTTTTCTAGAACTCGGCAGCGGCGGCCGCCGCCGATTGGCTGGCTGCTGCCGCGCTGCATTGTGGGAGTTGTAGGAAGGTCATGCAGCACGTCAGGGGAGCGTCAGGGCATGAGCACCGCACCATACATCTCTGTGACTCGTGGGCTGGCTGCAGAGAAGAGTCAGTGAGACTGAGAGAGAGACTGCACTGCACTGAACTGAAAGTAAAGTAAGGTGCCATGTGATGTGAATGATAATAATGATGAATGATGATGACCTGCCTCTTTAGTACTGTATCCCCTTCAGCTCTCCATAGAAGCCATCCAGCGGACTCAGCCAGTCCCCCCTCCGGCCGCCAGCAGACTCAGCCAGAACCTCCAACCCCCCCCCCCCCCCACCAGCAGACTCAGCCAGAATCCCCCCCAGCAGACTCAGCCAGAATCACCCCCCCGCCAGCAGACTCGACCAGAATCGCCCCCCGCCAGCAGACTCAGCCAGAATCGCCCCCCCCCCCCGCCAGCAGACTCAGCCAGAATCCCCCCGCCAGCAAACTCAGCCAGAACCACCCCCCCCAGCAGACTCAGCCAGAACCCCCCCCAGCAAACTTAGCCAGAACCACCCCCCCTCCCAGCAGACTCAGCCAGAACCCCCCCCACCAGCAGACTCAGCCAGAACCCCCCCGCCAGCAGACTCAGCCAGAACCCCCCCGCCAGCAGACTCAGCCAGCACCCCCCGCCAGCGGCCTCATCCAGCAACCCCCCCTGCCAGAGGACTCAGCCAGCAGCCCCCCCTCATCTAGATACCCCCCGCTAGCAGATTCAGCCACCAGCCCCCCTGCCAGCGAACTCATCCAGCAACCCCCCCGCCAGCAGACTCATCCAGCTGCCCCCCTCATCTAGAAACCCCCCCGCCAACGGACTGATCCAGCAGCCCCCCTCATCCAGCAACCCCTGCACCAGCGGACTCTTCAAGCAACACACACCTCCCCGTGCACTGATGCACATAGCCGACCCCCCCATCTAGTTAATGGAGCCGACTGATCCAGGAGGACCCCCGCCCACTGTCTGCCGGGAACTTAGCCCATCACCAAGCTCTAATCAGGTTATTAAAATAAACTGGCTGCTGTACTTCATGTGCCCAGTGACCCGGAAGGCGCCAGATGCATGAATATGGGGCAGCAGTGGATAGATTCATGCTATGCAAGAATCTATCCACTGCATAAAGTGGGAGGCAACGGGGCTAAGGTGAGACAGACCCTGATACCCCCAGCTGACCCCCACATGCCATGGGCAATGATTAGGCTGCATTGATGGGCATTGCACTGGTGTGGCTGCATTGATGGGCACTGATCAGGATGTATTAACGGGCACTGTCTGCACTGATCAGGCTGCGTTGATGGGAACTGCACTGGTGAGGCTGCATTGATGGACACTGATCAGGCTGCACTGATGGGCACTGCACTGCTGTGGCTGCATTGATGGGTACTGATCAGGATGCATTAACGGGCACTGTCTGCACTGATCAGGCTGCACTGATGGGAACAGCACTGCATTAATGGACAATGATCAGGCTGCACTGATGGGCACTGATCAGGATGCATTAACTGGCACTATCTGCACTTTTTTAATTACTACATTGTATCATATTTGTCTTGCTTAATAACATCAATCATCCGTTATAAAACCATGTGGACATGGATGGCGAGCTGATTTGTGGTTCAGTGGGCCACTTGACTGGACTTGCCCCCCAGGCCTAAGGCTGCCAGTCCTCCCCTGATCACAAGCACAAAGTTATTTCTTTGGGGTTGATTTACTAAAGGCAAATCTATTGTTTATTTTGCAATGAGGCTGCACTCTGCAAGGGAATTTTCCCCACAGCTTGGTGGATGATCATGTGGTGAAACGCAATCAGGTGCAAGAATGTTTTTTTTTTAAATAACTACATTTTTACTTGCCTGTGATTGGATAGTGGAAGTCAGCAGAGCCTCAACTTGTTCACTAATCTCAGAATGCAGCTGCAAATGCAAAGTGAACAGTCTATTTGCATTCACTGTAAACTTGGCATAAGTGGTTGAAGTCGGGTAAGAGGGTAAGATACGGGAGCTCCATAAAATGTTTTCACTTTTGTTATAACACACACTTGGCACACCCCGTGTGCATGCCTGTGTATGTTATACTTCTGACCCCTGAACTGCATTTACTTAGTTGTACATTATATTCCTGTCTCCTGCATCGTCTCTGCGCAATTGTCATTTAAAGTAACGCAGTGCCTAAAAGCAAAACATGGCCTGGTCATGGGGGGGTAAACCTTCTGGAGGTCAAGTGGTTATTCTAAGAGCACGCAGATCTCTGGGTCTTGTCCCAAAGTGGAGGAGTCCAGCCTGAGGGGGGCTCACTGCCCTTTCAGGCACAAGCTGCAGAGAGGAGGCCTCAGGTGGACAACCTGAGGGAGGATTGCTGAAACCCAGGTGCTTGGAAGAAGTTGACTAAGGGGAGCTGTCTGCCATAGATCTGTCTGATATCATTGGAGGGCATCGCTTGGAAAATTGGAAGGAGGCTCCATCTATCCTTGGGCCTTGTGAGTACAGACGTTACAAGATCTTGGGGACCTTGTGCTTTATCTACCAGGTCTGGTGCCTTATACTCATCTGTGGATCTATTGAAGGGGACACTAGCGAGTGCTCTAAGGAGCTCTGTCCAGGCATTTTCATACATAAAGGGACTTTGCGCTAATGACTCTACCTCTACCTATGGCCGCCCGTCGAGGTTCTCGGCCGGCCGTCAGATTCGGCGACCAGCCATTCATCCCGACGGGCCGTCGAGCAAATAGAGAACCTGCTCTCTATTTGCTCGTCGGGTTTCCCGACGGGCGGGGCTCGCCGAATCCGTACACACGGCCGAGGTTCTTGGCAGAATTAGGCTCCCAGCGAGGTTCTCGCTGGTTTCTGCCGAGAACCTCGGCCGTGTGTAGGGGGCTTAAGCTGATGTATACTGTTTGTTACAAGCCAGGATTTCATCATAGCGTGTTCTAACGAAAAACCAAGTCAAATCCTCAATTGTACATAAAAATAGTTCTTATCTTTGGAGAATCCAACCACTTAAAGAAAGGGACAATAAACAATGTCTCTTTAGACGAAACGCATTGGGACAAGCCCCACTGTCATTGTGTCACCTAAACTATATATTTCAAGCGCTTGATCTACTTACCAAATGTGAGTGTTCCCAATTTTAATACATTTTCTATGTTTTTTATGGATTCACACTATGTGGAGTATTTTATTTTTTGGTTATATCAATTTGAACACATGAGAGGACTTGGTCTGATATGTTGGCTGCTTCTGAGGACTACTTCTCTGAGTTATCTCCTGAATAAATGGATCATCTTCAATCCTAATCTGGAGTACAGACGTAGAAGTCCCATACACTAGTGTTTACACTACAAGCGCTGCTGACTCATTAAGCATACACCCATTTGAGTCGCTACACTCCGGTAAGCCTTCACACAACTGGTGGTGGTTTCACTGTTGTGCTTCCATCAACCCTGACGGCATGTGGAATACCTTTTCCTGCTACCGTCTTTTTTCATTGTCTATTCATGGACTGTTCTATTCACGGTTTGGTGGGGTCTTCACACCACTTTTCACTGTTTTGATTTTTTTTATTATTGTGGTCATTTCATACTGTATATTGAATTCTATACACAATAATTTGTATCAGTACAAATTTTTAAGCATTGCACAGATTTTTATTTTTCACATTATTTCTCTTTACACTTGTTCTAGTGTTGTCCTCTTCTCAGGTCCCTCTTCGGTGCTCATGGCCCCTCCCTCCTGTTAAGTGCCCCCACAGCAAACAGCTTGCTATGGAGCTGCCAAGCCGCAGCTTTGTGTGTCCATCCAGACATGGAGCTACGGCCTGGCTGTGCCCCTCTCTCTCCTCATTGGCCCACAGACTTTGACAACCGCAGGAGCCAATGGCGCTTCACTGCTGTTTTAGCCAATGAGGACGGAGAGTCCTGGACAGCCAAGTCTCTTGTGCAACATCACTAGATCGGAGGGAGCTCAGGTAAGTATTAGAGAATCTGCTGCACACAGAAGGCTTTTTATCTTAATGCAAATAATGCATTAAAGGGGTGTTCCAGCCAAAAATCGTGTTTATTAAAAGTCAGCAGCTACAAAAAGTGTAGCTGCTGGCTTTTAATAAACACTCACTTACCTGCTCCTGCGTTCCAGCGAAGCGCCGACCGGGGCTCCGCTCCTCTCCCCCCCTCCCCAGCCGGCGTCTCCATCCCAACTGTGGGCACCCAGCCGTGACAGCCTTCGCCGCTGATTGGAGAGGCGATCGCATGGGACCTGTCATGTGTCCCATGTGATCGCCTACAGGGAGGGGCTGGTGTAGGAGATTAAGCTTAATCGCCTAACCAGCCCCTCGGCGGAAGCAGGAAGTGGGACAGGAAGTCCCACTCCTACTGAAGCCCCAACTCTCCCCCCAAAAAAATGACATGCCAAATGTGGCATGTAAGGGGGAGGGGATTAAACAAAAGTTAATTTTTAGGGTGGAACTCCTCTTTAAGATAAAAAAAAACTTCTGACTTTACAAACACTTTAAATCAAGGATGCATACAGTAAATATACATATCCATTAAAGTGCTTTGATCACTTGACGTCCGCCAGCAAAAAATGTAAACAAGGCAGATTCTCGTTCTGTCAGTAGGGAAGGTAATTTTTTAAACTTATTTGTAAAATGCTTATTGAATTTTCTGTAAATAAAGACAGAAACAGTCAAAAATGTACAGTACAAGTATTATACGTACAATACCATATGAGATCAAGAAAAACTGTGAAAAAAAAACACAACCTTCAATCCAAGTGTAGTCCTCTTGGACAATATAACTAGGAATTGTAATAGGCTATTAAGGTCAAAAGGAGTACATTTTCCCACATATAGCTAGCTATAATCATCTTGATGGGGCCAATTCATACCCTGTAAAGTATTGAAGAAACTATTATGCACTGATAAGACCAAAGAAAACAGACAAGGAGGGCACAGGTCTTGGGAAATGGAATAGAATCCAAAAGGGCATGCTTTAGGGTACCACTCTGTATATTGAAAGGAAACCATTAGTGAAGCTATTTCAGAAGATAAAAAGGGTAAACTCAATAAACGTGTATAATTTTGCATTTCAACATCAAGTTTTTCTTTGTATAGGAGCATTGTGAGGTCCTGCTTAACTTTGGTAATAGTTGGTGGTAAAGAGATTGTCTATACCTTTAGAATGTATTTGTGGGCCTCCAACAGGGGAGGACTGGCAGCCTTAGGCCTGGGGGGCAAGTCCAGTCAAGTGGCCCACTGAACCACAAATCAGCTCACCATCCATGTCCACATGGATTTATAACGGATGATTGATGTTATGAAGCAAGACAAATATGATACAATGTAGTAATTAAAAAAGTGCAGATAGTGCCCATTAATGCATCCTGATCAGTGCCCATCAATGCAGCCACACTAGTGTAGTGCCCATCAGTGCAGCCTGATCAGTGTCCATCAATGCAGCCTCACCAGTGCAGTTCCCATCAGTGCAGCCTGATCAGTGCCCATCAACGCAGCCCGATCAGTGCAGACAGTGCCCGTTAATACATCCTGATCAGTGCCCATCAATGCAGCCACACCAGTGCAATGCCCATCAGTGCAGCCTGATCAGTACCCATCAATGCAGCCTAATCATTGCCCATGGCATGTGGGGGTCAGCTGGGGGTATCAGGGTCTGTCTCACCTTAGCAGGCCCGGTTGCCGCCCACTATATGCAGTGGATAGATTCTTGCATAGCATGAATCTATCCACTGCTGCCCCATATTCATGCATCTGGCTCCTTCCGGGTCACTGGGCACCTGAAGTACAGCGGCCAGTTTATTTTAATAACCTGATTAGAGCTTGGTGATGGGCTAAGTTCCCGGCAGACAGTGGGCGGGGGTCCTCCTGGATCAGTTGGCTCCGCTAACCAGATGGGGGGGTCGGCTATGTGCGTCAGTGCACGGGGAGGTGTGTGTTGCTTGAAGAGTCCACTGGCGGAGGGGTTGCTGGATGAGGGGGGCTGCTGGATCAGTCCGCTGGCGGGGGGGTTGCTAGATGAGGGGGGCTGCTGGATGAGTCTGCTGGCGGGGGGGTTGCTGGATGAGTTCGCTGGCAGGGGGGCTGGTGGCTGAATCTGCTATCTGCTAGCGGGGGGTAGCTAGATGAGGGGGGGCTGCTGGCTGAGTCCACTGGCAGGGGGGGTTCTGGCTGAGTCTTCCGGGGGGGGGGGGGGGTTCTGGCTGAGTCTGCTGGGAGGGGGGGTGGTTCTGGCTGAGTTTGCTGGCGGGGGGATTCTGGCTGAGTCTGCTGGCGGGGGGGCGATTCTGGCTGAGTCTGCTGGCGGGGGGTGATTCTGGCTAAGTCTGCTGGGGGGGATTCTGGCTGAGTCTGCTGGCGGGGGGGGGGGATTCTGGCTGAGTCTGCTGGCGGGGGGGTGATTCTGGCTGAGTTTGCTGGGGGGGGGGGGTGATTCTGGCTGAGTCTGCTGGCGGGGGGGGGGGGGGGATTCTGGCTGAGTCTGCTGGCGGGGGGGGGGGGGGGTTGGAGGTTCTGGCTGAGTCTGCTGGCTGCCGGAGGGGGGGGGGGGGCTGGCTGAGTCCGCTGGATGGCTTCTATGGAGAGCTGAAGGGGATACAGTACTAAAGAGGCAGGTCATCATCATTCATCATTATTATCATTCACATCACACGGCACCTTACTTTACTTTCAGTTCAGTGCAGTGCAGTCTCTCTCAGTCTCACTGACTCTTCTCTACTTCTCTGCAGCCAGCCCACGAGTCACAGAGATGTATGGTGCGGTGCTCATGCCTTGACGCTCCCCTGACGTGCCGCATGACCTTCCTACAACTTCCACAATGCAGCGCAGCAGCAGCCAGCCAATCGGCGGCGGCCGCCGCTGCCGAGTTTTAGCAAAAATAAACAGCGCTGCGGATAGCGGCTGTTTTAAATATAATGTGAGCGGCCTGAGGGGCAATCTCCAATAGACAAAGGTGTGTCCATTGAGGTGTAAAGATTTTTCCTTTATTGTTATCCTGCTGCGGCGCTCCTGACTGGTCATAGCTGAATAGCAACAGAAGGTGTTTTTTAGGCACACGTTGCTCTGTGATGTTGAAGATAAAATCAATAATTTGATTCCACTGGGCTGAGAGGCAAATTAGTGTACCGCCCCCATAAAGCGGCCGCACTGCCTATGGTAAACGGGTGGCCGGCATTCTGCAACTGTGGGGGGGAGGGGGCACGCTGCTTCTAATTTTGACTGTTCTATTATCCTGGACCGCAAACCTTAGTCACTGTGCTATATGTTTTCTGCTGCACCATTGGCATGATAATCTTAGTTCTCTCTGTAAAATTATTAGAAACTTGTGCTTAAAGCGGAGGTCCGTTAAAAAAAAAAAAAAAAAAAATTAAAACTGTAGCTGCTGACTTTTAAAAAGGACACTTACCTGTCCTAGTCGCCAGCGATGTAGGGCCCCACCAAGGCCGATCCTCGATCCTGGCAGCTCCAGGCGCCGTGATCCACAGTAAGGGAAACAGGCAGTGAAGCCGTGCGGCTTCACTGCCCGTTTCCTACTGCGCATGCGCGAGCAACGCGGGGCTTCGTGAATGAGCCGGTTGCTTTCTGGGATACACACAGTTCTCAGAATGCAGCGCGCCCCATTCACAAGAAGAAACCGAGTGTAGGAGGAGGAAGAGAATCCACCACGGAGGATGAAGAGGCAGATTCGGCACTTCCACATAGTAACAGCTATTTAGGGTAAGTAAAACATTTTTTTTTTTTTTTCATTTTTTTTTTTTATTAGATTTTTGGTAGGAAAAAAAAATTTCAGGGTGAAACTTCACACTTGCCTAAAGTAGAACTATAGGCAACACTTTTTTTTTCATTTTGGATAGAGTAAAGGAGGGTTATAGCCCCTGTCAGTTTATTTTTTACCATTCCTGTCCTATTGCAGAGATTTCCCTTCACTTCCTGCCCCATAGCCAAACAGGAAGTGAGAGGAAATCTATGCAAATTAAGGGAATCCATTGCCCCCCCCCCCCCAGGCATTCAGAACTAGTGTCCTTACTTAAAAATGTCAGGGTGGGTCTAAAACAGCAAGGGGTGGGGCATTGATAGAAAGGGGTGGGTCATATTTAAATTATGGGGTGCATGAGTTTAGTCAGGCCTAGGGCAGCACAAAACCTAAATATGGCAGTAGTTTAGAAAGGATGAGAGTGGGTTTACATCCACTTTAAACATGTAAAGCCAGCTGCACCTTATGGTCTGTATGGACTTAAATTTGTAGCCAGCTAAACAAATGCATCTATAATCTTACTAATGAACAATATCTTCTTGGTGTGTTTCTATCCTTATTATAATATGTCTTAATGCCTAGTATATACAGTAATTTAAAAAATGAAATTGTCTTTAAACTCAGATAATGAAAAACTCTCATTACATGCTATATAACAGAATGTTCATACTCACAAAGCCACTAAAGCATTAATTTTGTGTAGCGTGATATATACCTGATTGATCCTGCCTTCAGCTGTCCCTCTTATCTTCTCTGTATTCCCACTGCAGGCTGAGATTGTGCAGACCAGCTGGTGTCCACTACTGAGCATGCTCATATTTCAGTTTCCTTCTAAGCTTGCTTCCTCCTTTTTCTTATCTGTGAGTATAGGGTTACACATGAGGGCGTATACACAGTGGTAAATGACACTCCCCCCTCCTCCATGTCTTCCCACTTCTCAACTCTATGGGGGTGGGATATAGTATGTTAATTAATTTCACTAAGAAAGTCACATAAATGCTTAATTCTAATATAAATCATTATTACATTTATCAAATATAATTGCTATTACATGTAAAGTAAGAAAAAGATCCTTGGATGCAGATGCCATCTGAATAAAATGAAATCTAGTGTCGATCATCTCTGCCTAAACAATATTAATGCACAACAAAAATACATATCTGATGTTCAATAAAGATTTCTAGGGAGCTATAAAAAGTTTTTTGATATGTATGATGTTATTTGAATTGCTCTGACGCTTTTTTTTTTTTTTTAGTCATGTGACCGGCACAGCACCAATCAGGGCTGGCCAGACACAGACTCACACTCTACAGAGAGAATACATCAGCAGAGTAATAGAAGCCAAGGAACAGGGAAAGATCATGTGACCACACAACATCACTGCAGGAATAAGACACTAAGCAGAGTTAAAAGTAAAAACAAAAACAAAACCAGTGCCATGATATTTGAACGATTTATGACAATTAACACTTCTCTGTTTAGTATCACTTTAAATTGTACATTTGGTTAATGATATGCTTCTGGTAGAACCAAGCCCATTTTAAATGAATGTCACCCTCTTAATTATAGTATTTCTTTAGCTACAAAGGCTTGCCAGATTCACAGCAAAAATAGGTGTGGAAATGTCACCAACTATGGGAATGTTTTAACAGATGTAAACTGACTGTTCAGTCAGACTTGAACTACTTCAGATCCGCGCTATAGACAAAAGACGTGAACAGCGCAGACCTGAAGTGCCGGGGGCACGTCTTTGGACGTCAATGTTATTGTAATTCCTCGCGTGTGCCACTGGGTGGCGCGCAGCGGGGAAAAACAGTGCCGTCGCATCGCTGAGGATTCGATGCGTGTACCCGGCGGCCGTGGTGTCCGCCAGGTACACGCGATCGGCGGTGACAGAGCAGGGACATGGAGCTCTGTGTGTAAACATGGAGCTCCTCGTCCTGTCAGGGAGAGGAGACAGATGCTGTTTCCCTTGTACATAGGGACACAACATCAGTCCCCTCCCCCACACAGTTAGAACACACCCAGGGAATACATTTAACCCCTTCCTCACCCCCTAGTGTTAACCCCTTCAATGCCAGTCACATTTATACAGTAATTAGTGCATATTTATGTATAAATGTGGATGGTCCCAAAAATGTCTCAAAAGTGTACGATGTGTCCGCCATAATGTCGCAGTCCCAATAAAAATCGCAGATCGCCGCCATTACTAGTAAAAAAAAAAATAGTAAAAAAAAAACATTTTATGTCCCCTATTTTGTAGGCGCTATAACTTTTGCGCAAAGCAGTTGCTTATTGCGATTTTTTTTACAAAAATACAAATACGTAGAAGAATACGTATCGGCCTTAACTGAGAAAAAAAAAGTTTTTTTTTAAAAAAAAATTGGGATATTTATTATAGCAACAAGTCAAAAAAATATATATATTTTTAAATTGTCGCTCTTTTTTTGTTTATAGCGCAAAAAATAAAAACCGCACGGGCGATCAAATATCACCAAAAGAAAACTCTATTTGTGGGGAAAAAAGGACGTCAATTTTGTTTGGGAGCCACGTCGCACGACCGCGCAAATGTCCGTTAAAGCGACGCAGTGCCGGAAGCTGAAATTTCATCTGGGCACGAAGGGGGTTTATGTGCCCAGTAAGCAAGTGGTTAAAGCGGACCTTCGGTCATTTTTTCATCTTTCCATCTATTAAATCTTCTGCCCTTTTTGATTTAACTTTGGATGCACACAGCTCTCTCGTGAGAGGTTTCCATGAAGGGAGGGGAGATGAGTCATAAGAGGGCCAATGAGAGCTGCAGAGATGGAGGTGTGCCTCTGTTTGTCTGTGTAAATCCAGGAAGTGAACAGGCAGCAATTTCAGCTGCCCACAGTTAAAATGGTTACAGCCAAACTCAGTGAAGGGAGATTTCTGCAGCATATTTGGCAAGTACAGAATCACAGTATATATATAATATTATGCAAAGTGGTTGGACTCGGAAGGAAGCTTCAGAATGGCAAAGATGTTTTTATTACAAATTATGTGAGCAGACTGCAGTTGCACTTTAAGTAAATCCTAAATCACATCCAACGCATATGAATCCTTTTTTTTTTTTTTCCCAGCAGTCAGTTTGGAGAACATTTATACATAATTGGAGAACACTGAAAATAATCAATATCAAGATGTTCCTGACCGAAGATAACCCGCAGCAAAGAGTATATGGTTCAAACTGGCTTTAATTAGGTGATACATACTTTCAAAGAGTTGTGAAATTATGTTATAGAGGTCAAAAAGCATTGCTTTTCTGCATAATATGGAGCTAGTTGTCGTCATTTGAAGGGACTATGATCTCTGCTTGGATGTTTTTTTTTTACAATCAAATCACAATCAATTTATTTTTTATTTTTGTTCAGAAGCTTATGGTTACTAGAAATTATCAACGTCCAAAATAAACGACATTCAATCCCTGGAAAAGACCCTGATTGTATGTTCTACAGATGATAACATTTTATGTATGAATCTGTAAATGACTTTCTCACACCTTCTAGACTTTTGAACGACTCCTTCTATACTATTTTTACAGCCAATTACAACTGATTACTCTGAAAGAATTGTCTTATCTTGTAAAGGTTTATAAGCATATTGACCTAGTGAGATATTTCTAATAAAGTTTAGTGTGCTAAAGGAAACCCGAGAAAAACATGGAAGCTGCTGAGCACTCCTGAAAACGCCAGCTGCCTGGCAGCAGACCTAATTCTCTTGATGCCATCAGGGCTGGACTGGGACAAAAATTTGGCCCTGGACTTCATCCAGACTGGCCCACTTTGACAGGTCTCTCCCATGGCGGCCGGACAACTCCAGCAACCCCCCGGCCACCCAAGCCCCCTCTCCCCCTTCACTAGCCATTCTACTTTATTAGAGTAGAACGGCTGGTACTGGTACTCTTATAGGCAGTACCAGTGGGGAAGCTAGACATTATTTCACCCGGGGCAAAGAATCAGTTCAGTGCCCCCCCTTATGGGGCAAGATTAGGGAGAAGTGAGAAACTCCAAGGCCATAGCTGTTGAGTCAGCTGTCTGTCCCTTCCCCCATGCTCCTCTATTGTCCCCCTGCTCCTCTGGTCCTCCCCTTGCTTCTCTGTTCCCCCCCAGGTGAGCGTTGCGGGGAGAGGAGGTAAGCGCTGCAGGAACGGAGAGACAGAGGAGCGGAGGGGGGAGGCGGTTTGCTGTCACTGAAGCCAGCCCACTGAGCCATCGGCCCACCGGGAAACTCCCTGTAGTCCCAATGGCCAGTCCATCCCTGGATGCCATACACCAGTGGTTCTCAACCTCAGTCCTCAAGTACCCCAACAGGCCATGTTTTCCTTCATTTTGTACCGGTGCTTTAAATTAGAGTCAATGGCTTGGTATTTTGGACAGCTATTTTATCTAAGAGAAATTCCCAAAACATGGGTCCCCACCGCTGTGCATTCTGGGGAGGGGTACTTAACCACTTGCCCACGGCGTCGTGGTAAAAAGACGTCATGATTTTAAAGATGGATATCTCGGTAACGGCAGCAGCTGCTGCCACAACCGAGATATCCATCTTTTCCGTGGGCAGTGCTATACACGATAATGGTGGTCTCCGCGGCGGATTCGCCGCGAGATCGCCGTTATCGGTGGCGGGAGAGGGCCCCCCCCTCGCGCCGCTCTCCCGCGCCCTCCACCGCTTACCGGAGCCGTCGGTAGCGGCGGAGGGGATCGGGTCCTGTCGGCAGCTGTGTTGGGATACGAGTGAGGGAAAAATCGCCCCCACCCGTCCCCCATAGCTCTGCTGGGTCGGAAGTGACGTCAAAACGTCAGTCCCGCCCAGCGTCTTAAAGAAACATTTTTTTTTCTGAGGTTTGAAAAATTACATTTTTTTTTCTTTTTTTGCATTTAAGCCTAAATATGAGATCTGAGGTCTTTTTGACCCCAGATCTCATATTTAAGAGGACCTGTCATGCTTTTTTCTATTACAAGGGATGTTTACATTCCTTGTAATAGGAATAAAAGTGATCATTTTTTTATTTTTATTTATTTCGGTGTATAAAATTATAAACTAATTTAAAATAAATAAGAAAACCATTTTTTTTTTAAAACGCTCCATCCCAACGAGCTCGCGCACAGAAGCGAACGCATACGCGAGTAGCGCCCGCATATGTAAACGGTGTTCAAACCACACAAGTGAGGTATCGCCACGATCGTTAAAGTGAGAGCAATAATTTTAGCCCTAGACCTCCTCTGTAGCTCAAAAAATGCAACCTGTAGAATTTTTTAAACGTTGCCTATCAAGATTTTTAAGGGTAAAAGTTTGACGCCATGCCACGAGCGGGCGCAATTTTTAAGCGTGACATGTTGGGTATCATTTTACTCGGCGTAACCTTATCTATCACAATATGTAAAAAAATTGGGCCAAATTTATTGTTGTCTTATTTTTTTATTCAAAAAAGTGAATTTTTTTCAAAAAAAGTGCGCTTGTAAGACCGCTGCGCAAATACGGTGTGACAAAAAGTATTGCAATGGCTGCCATTTTATTCTCTAGGGTGTTAGAAAAAAAACATATAATGTTTGGGTGGTTTAAGTAATTTTTAGTCTCGTAAACACCCAATCTGAAAAACAGGCCCGGTGGGCAAGTGGTTAAGGGACGGACACCGTTCTGGGGGGGTCTTCCGATCCTGACCTGATGGCCCTCTTGGCCTTAGGGATGTATTAGCAGCTTTTTGGTCTCAGGGCTTGCTGGCGCGAGGCTCCGCTACTGAGAGTAGGCACAGAAGTTTTTGAGGCCTACTGGTCCAGGGGTGGTCCTGTGCTGTCTTGCCTGCGGGAAAAAGCTGAACAACTGGGGATCCAATTGGAGGACACATTCTGGCCAACTTATCTCACCATGCGGCTGAAAGATCCTGGCACCGTGAGCTGTGTAATTCCTTTGGAACTTTGCAAAGTGTGTGTGTGTGTGTGGTTACATGATCCTGTGGCAGAGGACCATGTAACGACTCAACGGCACTCATCAAGTCGGTGGCAGAGACTTTTGAACGAGCTTTGCAGTGGCTGCTAGGTTAGTGAGAGAGGCCTATCCAGTGGTTGCTGAATCCAGTGTGGAAACGATTTATCCTCTGGATCCAAGATCATACCCGTGATCCACAAAGCAAGGTACCTGAATCCTCCCTACCCCTCCACCCCTCTGACGGAACTGCATCCTGCACATTTACGTGGGCAGAATGGCACGGCTGGGTGTAGCAAAGTACGATTGATAGGTGCAGCGGAGTCAATTGAGATCAGACGTTGTGTAGTAACAGGAACTGGCTTCTTTATTGGAACATTGTCACACAGACAAAGATGTCTCTGCCATGGTAAGTAGAACACACACACAGACAACAAAGCAGGAAAAAGAAACCAACAAGTAGATCACTGTGGATAGGAAATACAACATATGATAGAGAATACATAGCATAGCATATCATTTAGCATTAGCGACATCTTGTGTCCTTTTTGTAAACTGCATTCCATACGATAGGCTAAGCTGAAGTTTTGTTGTATCTCCAACACTGGGCACAGGCATGTACTTGTATGTCCCCTTCAAGTGCCCAGCCATGGAACCCGCGGACCTGATCACCGCCGGTGTGCCGCGATCGGTCACAGGAGCTGAAGAACGGGGAGAGGTGTGTGTAAACACACCTTCCCCGTTCTTCACAGTGGCAATGTCACTGATCGTCTGTTCCCAATCCCCGATATAGGGAAAGGCGATCAGTGACGTCACACGTCCACCCCCCGCCCCTTACAATTACAAAGACATTGGAGGTCATACATAACCCCTACAGCGCCCCCTAGTGGTTAATTCCTAAACTGCAATTGTCATTTTCACAGTAAACAATGCATTGTTATAGCATTTTTTGCTGTGAAAATGACAATGGTGTCAAAATTGTCCAATGTGTCCGCCATAATGCCGCGGTCATGAAAAAAATCGCTAATCGCCGCAAATTAGTAGTAAAAGAAAAAAATATTAATAAAAATGCCATAAAACTATCCCCTATTTTGTAAACCCTATACATTTTGTGCAAACCAATCGATAAACGCTGTTTGCTATTTTTTTTACCAAAAATAGGTAGAAGAATACGTATCGGCCTAAACTTTTTTGGGGGTATTTATTATAGCAAAAAGTAAAAAATATAGATTTTCTTTCAAAATTGTCGCTTTATTTTTGTTTATAGCGCAAAAAAAAAAAAAAAAAAAAACTGCAGAGGTGATCAAATACCACCAAAAGAAAGCTCTATTTGTAGGAAAAAAAGGACGCCAATTTTGTTTGGGAGCCACATCGCACAACCGCGCTATTGTCAGTAAAAGCGACGCAGTGCCAAATCCCAAAAACTGGCCATGTCTTTTAGCTGCGTAATGGTCCGGGTCTTAAGTGGTTAATAAAACCCTTGAAGAAAAATAAATAAAGTGTTGGTGTGAACATTTGTAACTCTTCAAGAAGAACCCCTAGGTTTCAGGGGACAGTCCCCAGATTGAGGACACTGTCCCCGGACCAAGTGTGTCCACGGTTTTGTCCCCGGATTGGATTGGATTTGAACAGAGGCTAAGGCAAATTCAAAGACAGTCAGTGCAGAATAAAATAAAAAAATCTGAATTACACCCCCCCCCCCTCCACTCCGCTGCTCCTAATAGATATGGGGCTGTATTTTTTCCATTGTCTGTGCCCCTTTCTGATGATTATATGCTGGTCGGAATGGAGGGAATATTTCTTCAGTTTCGGGTGCCCATTTAGCTCCCCTCGCATGTTCTTCTGCCTTGGCTCAAGTCCCGGCCAGCCACCTGTTTTATCTCCTTGCATTCCCTGGTGGAGTGATCTTCCTCCACTCCCCATCCAGTAGTAGCCGGGGGCCCGGAGAGTGAAGCTCTGTACACATGGCCCAGAATCTCGCCAGGAAAAATTTGTTTTTCCTGACGAGATTCTTCTACAGAAACACCATTCAAAAGAACCGCCGTTCTTTTTAATGGCACAAACGCGGTGACGTCATCAACTATGACGAGCATGCGCTCGTCACATTCAATGCTGTCGCCATCTTGCTTCACCTTACCTATGCCTTGGAAGCTACCGCGCATGCATCAAAGTCATTTCGAGTATGCGCAGGTTTCCTTGGAGAGGTAAGTATACACACGCTCGGGTTTCTCGGCAGGAAAACACTGCTGAGAATCTCACAACGAGAAAATAGAAAGCAGGTTCTCTATTTTTCTCATCGATTCTGGGCAGATTTCTTGATGAGAAACCTCAAAGCCTCGTACACACGCACGGTTTACTCGGCAAGAAAGCTCTGCCAGCAGTTTTCTTGCCGAGAAAACCGTGCGTGTGTTCGAGGCTTCAGACTTGACAGGCCGTGAGGTGGGCGGAGGTGGTGACGGGCAGAGAATCACAAATTGCCGCCATTACTGGTATATAAAAAAAAATATGTCCCCGGATTTCATTTTAAAAATCTGGTCACCTCACCCCTAGGACAAGCATGGTGAACAATAAGGTAACGGCAGGCCAAAAGTAGTGCTACATGTGCAATATGTGCATATCAATTTGTAAGTTACCCCAAAGCTCTTATTTTGAGATTCAATTGTCTTTCATTAGAATCGAGGCAGACCCAGACAGAGCACATTTTTAGGGCATTTTCATACTTGCTGCACAACCTCTGTAGGAAAACTGACATTTTCCACTTTATATGACACCAATGACACCAATTGCAGGAGAATTACTGTGGCAAGATATATACTTGCTATATACTTGCTCAGCTTGCTCAGTTTTTATATATTTGAAATTACACATTTAGTAGCAAAGAATCATTTTATGATCCGACATCCCATTTAATAATTAGCAGTAGACGATGAGTAGTTTCCGTTGAATTAAAGCATTCAGTGGTAATGAAAGCCCTTGGGACCAGATCTGTCAGGATTAATGTGGAAGAATTAGTTAAATCCCAGGAAAACAGCATGGGTTCATGGCCCTCCAGGCATCAGGTCTGCCTTACGTGTGTTCAGACTAACTAATCTTCCAGCTGTGACACCTGCTTGTAAATGATACAGTGGGTTTGGCTCTGAATGGCTCCCGCAGCAAAGAGGTTTATCTAGGTTATTTCAAGCTGAATGTTCATGGGAACTGCACGTGATATTCCTACTATGCGAGCCAGATTGAGGCCTGCTCTGCTTGGTACATATTAATTTGAGTTTCTGGCTCTTGACCCTTAAAGAAGAAACTAAAAGTCATACAGATATCAACACTAGTAACTGAGCAACATGTTAATTCTGTACTAAATAGATGCAGATTTTCACAGAGCCGGGTCACAAGTTACTTTATACAAAAAATGTGTGTGTGTGAAGGGGTGAGACCATCCAAAATGACCCATTTGTTAAATGGAACGTACTGTATAGTGATTTTGTACGTGTGTTGTTTCATCATTTATTTACTTTGTTCAGGACTAAAAATACAGTTTCTGACATCAGGTTTATTGGATGCAGCGCAGACTGACCATATTATGTACGTAATTGTGTGGCTGTTGTAGGTAGGGTTGCCACCTCATCCCTTCAAACCCGAATGCCGCATACACATGACCGTTTTTTCATGGCGTGAATTTTTTTTTTATGTCATTAAAAACGACCTTGTGTGGGCTCCAGAGCATTTTTCATGAAAAATGGCCATTAAAAATTTAGAACATGCTCTATTTTTTCGTGTTGTTTTTCACATTGTCTTTTTTAACGTTGTGAAAAACGGTCGTGTGTAGGCTTTAACGACGTGAAAAAAACACGAATGCTCAGAAGCAAGTTATGAGACGGAAGCGCTCGTTCTTTCTAAAACTGGCGTTCATAATGGAGATAGCATATTCGTCACACTGTAACAGACTGAAAAGCACAAAGACTGAAAAGCGCAAATCGTCTCTCACCAAACTTTTACTAACACAAAATCAGCAAAAGCAGCTCCAAGGGTGGCGCCATCCGAATGGAACTTCCCCTTTATAGTGCCGTCGTACGTGTTGTACGTCACTGCGCTTTGCTCAAGCATTTTTTTTTTCACGATCGTGTGTAGGCAAGGTAGGCTTGACAAGAATCGCAACGAAAAAAACGTTGTTTTTTCTAGACCATTAAAAATGGTTGTGTGTATGCAGCAGGACACACATTAATTACACAGGTTCTGTGGCTAAATATGGTAGTAATTAAATTAGCTTGGTGCCTTATCTGCATTAAATTAGCCTCAGAACATGTGTAATGCAAATGTTTTTGGGTTTATAGCCCTGTACACACGGCCGGGAATCTCGTCAGGAAAAATAAATAAAAATCCTAATGAGATTCCTGGCAAGCTTTCCTTGCTCGCCGAGTGTACACACGGCCATTCAAAAGAACCGCCGTTCTTTTGAATGGCAAAAACACGGTGACGTCATCGACGTCATCATTAGACAAGCCAAGCTGGAAGCTAGGCCTGTTTGTTTTGATCTGTGTGGGCTGGGAGTGGCTCAGAGTAGACTGGTGACTCACAGATAGCATCATCTTTCGGTTACCTCCCTCTGGCTTCTAGATGATTCTAGAAGAGAGGAGGGGAAGAGAGATGGAGATGTCTGAGGTGTCTTAGGGAGCCCTGACCAATCCCCAACTAGGATTGGCAGGGGGCAGGCCTCCTTGATATACCCAGGGTCAGCCCAGCTGGGGGAAGAGTTGTTGGGTGGAAGAAGCTGGAGATGGAGTACTAGGTTGTCGGGGCCTTTGAGGCACTCCCCACTCGGGAGATGAACTTAGGCCTGTGGGGTTCGGGTGCAAGTCTGAGCCTTTCTCAGAAACAAAGAAGGATCTGGACAGCAGGCACAGAGAGGGACCGAGAAGGACAACGGGAGCCGCCGCACCTTGCCGAATTGAAGTCTCCCATGCGCATGTGCGGGAGTGACAACATCGCCGCTCCAGCCAATCACAGTGCTGGAGCGGTGATACCCGGAAGACATGCCGAGTCAAGATGACATCTCGCTCGGCGTGAGCCAGGTAAGTTCTCTTCACCTCGTTCCGAGGTAAGTATTTCATAATGAGCTAGTATACTAGCTCATTATGGCTTTTGCCTTTCAGGTGAAAAAAAAATAAAAAAATTTATCGTGGGTATACAACCGCTTTAATAGTGCAATGCATGCAATTGTGACAAGGTAGTGCAGCATTACAGGGTTAAATCAGGCAGTGAGGAGGCATTGTAACACGCCCTTCACCGCCTGTCAACTGCCCTCTGAACAGAGGGCACAGCAAGTCAGAGAAAGCTGTAAAAGTTGTCCTATATGCAAATACAACTTGACCCTATCTTTGCTGGCAATTCCTACCACTGCTAATCTGGTATGTGTTAAAAATTCAAGTTATTTTATTGATATATGTCAAGAGTTACAACAATTACCCTTCAGAATTTTTATTTTATCTGTTACTTTTTATTTTATTTTAGCAGAAGTACTTGTCCTAATTAAACAAATGATATCTTTATAAAACATGCAGTAAAGATGCCTAGTCAAGGAAACCGTGTACTAAGAATGGTGCTGACAGCATTACAAACTCTTCTGATCACCCTAAACTTGCACATGGTGTCAGCACTTTTGGTTATAAAAGATTCCAAAGCAGGTCAAAGTCCGTGTAGTAACCTGCATAACAAATGCGACTTGTTGGTGTGACTTCGCTCATTTATATAGAGTTGTGAACAGTATCAATAGTCATTTTGTAAAATTTCCATGGGTCTGTAAATTTTAATTTGCAACACGTTTACAATTAAACTAGTATGACCTTTATTTTTATGTTTTTATGATCCCTAAAATACATAAAATTAGTATACAATAAAAGATGGCAAGCTTCTGACAATGATGGGGAAGTATAACATGTTTGTGATTTGGCCCAAGTGTGAATGAACTTCACCAGCATGTACAGTGCCTTGAAAAAGTATTCATACCCACATTTTTTTCAGGTTGCAACCAAAAACATGTATGTTTTTGAAATTGTATGTGATAGACCAACACACAGTGGCACATAATTCTGAAGTGGAAGTTAATTTTGTTTTTTTTCAATAAATATGTGAAAAGTGTGGCGTGCATTTGTATTCAGCCCCCCCGAGTCAATACTTTGTAGAGCCCCCTTTCGCTGAAATTACAGATGCAAGTCTTTTTGGGGTTTTCTCTACCAGCTTTGCATATCTAGAGAGTGACATATTTGCCCATTCTTTTTTACAAAATAACAAAGGAAAATAAACACAGCGCCTCTAAGTGCAGCATTGGTAAATAATTAATGATAAGTCAAAAGTAAAACTACTCACAAAGGGAGCATAAACACAAGCATGATAGTAAAATCCAGGGGTGGTTTTCTCCTAAACATACGTGTCTCTGAAGTGCAGATGACAGCTCATGTGGGTGGATTCCAGCATTCACAGCCTATGGGAACAGCAGGGAACGCAAGGGCGATCGGAGATGGCGTCACTTCTGGGTGCAGGGTGAGCTGTACATCGCTCGTTTGATGTCACAGCAGGCGCGCATGTCCCCAGAGGCGATTCGCGTTCCAGCGGGCGCGATGACTGCCGTGCACCCGCGATCGCTCCTGACAGAGCAGGAAATGAGATCTGTGTGTAAACACACAAGTCCCAGTTCTCTCATGGGAGAGGAGACCGATTGTGTGTTCATAAAAAGTATGAACACTGATTGGTCTCCTTCCCAATCAGTCCCATCCCCCTACAGTTAGAACATACCTAGGGAACACAGTTAAATCCTTGATCGCCCCCTAGTGTTAACCACTACCCTGCCAGTGACATTTATACAGTAATCAGTGGGTATTTTTAGCACTGTATAAATGTGAATGTTCCCAAAATAGTGTCGAAAGTGTCTGATACAATAGAATTGTGGCCCCTACTGAGCTGGAACCACAATAGCATACATAAGACATGCAATGGTAATACAATAATGTTGTTACCTTTTCTTTTGTTGGCGGCTCCCAGGAATAAACACACGTCTCACAATATATATATATTCAAACCAAGAGAATAACTTTACTGTAGATATGGTAAAGAGATGTAAGGGGTTTGAATGATCAATAATAATAACACACAGGTATTAACACAAGGGCCCTTGCGAGAGTCTGCAAGTAAACAAAAGGGGGTCTAAACTAAAGGTAATACTATTTAACTACAGTTAGAAGAGGCAGGTCCAGAGAGAGCGAGAAACAGCCCCTCCCTGACCTTAAGTAACCTCCCCCATAAGTCTGTGCGGAGGTGTCACATGTTCCAATTGAGCACGGCATTGTGGGAAGTGTAGTCTGTTTCTACTGAGTGTCAATGGAGTCCATATCTCCTGGTACTTCTGGACCCACAATGCATAGGTTTTTAAAGACATCTTAACCTATGTACAGGTGTGGTAGAGCTCCGGTGGGGATTCAAGCCTAGTCTCTAATAGGATGACCCCGCTGCATTAGGTTTGCAGTTGTGCCATACTCTTTCCATTTTCAGATGATAGATTGAATAGTGCTCCATGGAATATTGAAAGCTTGGGATATTTTTCTATAACCTAACCCTGCTTCAAACTCCTCCACAACTTTATCCCTGGCCTGTCTGGTGTGTTCCATGGCCTTCATAATGCTGTTTGTTCACTAGGGTTCTCTGATGCCTCGTACACATGGCCTGACTTTCCAAGAAAAAAAGTCAGGCTGGCTTTTTTTCTGGGAAAGTCCTGCTGTGTGTAGCCTCCATCGGACTTTTTTTGTCAGAAGTCCGACGACCCTTAGCTAGAGAACCTGTTCATGGCGGACTTTTGCATGGTCAAAATTCCGACCGTGTGTGCAAGGCATAACAAACCTCTGAGAACTTTAAATTGCACACAGGTGGACTCTATTTACTAATTAGGTGACTTCTGAAGGCATTTGGTTCCACTAGATTTTAGTTCGGATTAATGGGGGGTGAATACAAATGCACTTTTCAGACATTTATTTGTAAAAAACTATTTAAACTATTTATGATTTTCCTCCCACTTCCTAATTATGTGCCACTGGATGTTAGAAAAAGGTTGGCACTTTATTTCTGACTGTCGATTGTCTCTTTTTTTTTATCTTAATACATTCTATGCATTAAAGTGTTTGTTAAGCCACTATCTCATCTTTATATCGTCCCCCTTTGTCAGATAAAAAGCTGTATCCTAGTGCCTGTACTATAAAAAAAAGCTGATTTCTACCTGATTTAACAGCATATCCCAGCCATCATGTGACTACAGGCTCTCTTCTCTCCCTGTCTGATAGCTTCAGAGGGCGGGGCCAAGATTTCCCTGCTGACATCAGCCAGGAAAGCAAGGAGCAGAGAGCCTGGAGTCACCTGGAGTCACGTGATTGGGAGATGATATAAATCACAGGCACTAGGATACCACTTTATTTGTCTGATAGAGAGGATGATATATAGATGAGATAGTTTTGAAGCAGCAGAGAGAGCAGAGAGGAGCTAGTGAGAGCTGACAGACAGGGAGGAGGACAGAGAAAAACAGAAAGCTGCAGATAGCAGCGTATGACAGAGAGACGTACTCTGACCACAGAGTGTCAGGGCTCAGCAGTCCTAATATATTGTGGTCAATTTACAGGGGGAGGGTAGAAACTGGCATGATTAGCCAGGTTTTTCAGGTGTTACAGGGGGTCAAATGACCCAGCACATGCACTGTGCTGCATAACATGCTTTAACCACTTAAGCCCCAGACCATTTCCTGGCTAAAGGAGCAGGCCATTTTTTGCGATTCGGCACTGCATCGCTTTAACTGACAATTGCGCAGTCGTGCGACGTAGCTTCCAAACAAAATTGGCATCCTCTTTTCCTCACAACTAGAGCTTTATTTTGGTGGTGTTTGAGCACATCTGCGTTTTTATTTTTTTGCACTATAGTCAAAAATAGAGCGACAATTTTGAAAAAAAATCAATGTTTTTTCCTTTTTGCCATAATAAATATCCCCCAAAAATATATAAATTTATTTTATTTTTTCTCAGTTTGGGCTGATTTTTATCGTGACTGCGACATTATAGCGGACACATCGGACACTTTTGACACATTTTCCCTGCCCGTGCCATGCTGCAGACGTATATCTGCGTGCGGCGGGCGGCAAGCGGTTAAAGGAGCAAGATCAAATTTTTTTTTGGGGGGGGGGGGTTAACAAATGCTTTAAAATAAAAAACATTCTGTGTGTAGCAGCCTCCCTATTACCCCCCTAATTACTCACCAGAGCTACATCTTTCTCCAGAGATATCCACAAGTGTCTTAGCCCTCCGGGGCATTCCTCCTGATTGGCTGAGACACAGCATTGGCTCCCATGGCTGTCAATCAAAGTCAATTTTCGGACATTCAAACTTTCGGATTTCAATTTCGAATTTCCGAACTTCGAATTTAAATTTTAAAAATTTATAATTTTCGAATTTCCACTTTTTTTGTATTTAGAATTTCTATATTTTGGAATTTCCAATTTTCAAATTTCCGATTTTCAAATTTACGAATTTCCGAAATTTAAAATTTTCGAATTTCCTAGATTTCGAAATACAAATTTTTGAATTTTATAACTTCGGATTTCCTAATTTCAAATATTCCAATTTTCGAATTACCAGAAATTTCCTAATTTTGAATTACCAATTTCCAAATTTCAAACATTCGTAAATTCAGAAATTCAGAAATTTCAGAATCAACGAATTTGTCAAAATTTGTTAAAAAACTAATTTGGAACTAAACAAATTGCACATGTCTAGTGCCATCTCCACCCGACGGAAGTGCACCCCTGGGGCATATAAAAATATACCCCTGGTTCCCCTTTATATGCCAAGTGGTAGCAATTTGTATATAGTGCACCAGACCACTAAATGGCTGGGGGTGTCTGCGCACACACATGGCTGTGAGAAAGCTGAGACAAAGCAAGGAGACTGCTGGAGATGACATTGAACAGATTGTTGTGTTAGGTTGCCGAGACAATGTGTTTCTGAGGCATAGCTCCCTTTATCAAGTCTAAATGGCAATATAAAAGGCCATTATAACTAGTCTAAAGTGCCATTGACATTGTGCACTCCAATACTAGTGTCAGCCTAAGCTAACTAGCAGTACAGTAATACTCTAAGGGCCAGATTTTGGTAGAATCTGTGGCGGCGTAGCGTAAGCCATTTACACTACGCCGCCGCAACTTACTGGAGCAAGTGCCGTATTCTCCAAGCACTTGCTCCGTAGTTTGCGGTGGCGTAGTGTTAATGGCCCGGTGTATCCCCGCGTAATTCAAAGGGGGCGGCTTGTATTTAAATTAAGCGCGCCCCCGCTTCGATCGAACTGTGCATGCGCCGGTCGGGAAAAAAGCCCAGTACGCATGCTCCAGCTCACGTTGGAAAACGTAGTTGAAACCGACGTGAAAATGACGTGATCGTCACTTACGCAATGCCCTATTCGCGAACGACTTAGTAAAACGGCGTAACTGACGGAAAAAGACAACGCTGACCCGACGCCATACTTAACATGGCATACGACGGAACTTCGTAAGGTTACCCCTCATATAGCAGGGGTAACCTTACGCTTACGGAAACGTTCGGGAATCGGTGTATTAGGCTCGTTTGCATAGGCAAATGAGAAATCAACGTAAAGGCCACCTAGCGGCCAGGAAAGTAATTACATCTACGATCCGACGGTGTAAGTGTTTTAACCTGTTGGATCTTCACTGTATCTATGCGTAAGTGATTCTAGGAATCACACGCATAGATACCCAGTAAAAAAAAACAGAGATACAACGGTGTTTCCTGCGATACACTGTCGTATCTCTTTTGAGAATCTGGCCCTAAATGTTTTATTTATAGCATGTATCAATTATGGCTCATTCAATTAATATATGACAAGCTTGTAAAATTCACGTTCAAAGATAAAATTCATGTTAATATTTAAAAAATTATGAAATAAAACATAGATATGAATATACAATATGTATAAAACTATATGGATATAAAGTGTATATAAAAATATATAGTGAATCTATTCACATACATACACAACACAAGACCATAGCTGCCAGCTGCAATTAAATCAACATTTTTTTTTTTAATTAATTAAAATATAGTTTGTTGTGCATATATATATATATATATATATATATATATATATATATATATATATATACAGTAAGAAGGAACACATTAGAAACAGATCAGATCTCAATGGGGAAAAAATCTCATGCTGGATATCTATACTGATATGGACTGGGTAATGTGTTAGCAATGAAATGATGGCACATCGTTTAATGGAAATTAAAATTATCAACCTACAGAGGGCTGAATTCAAAAGGCACCCCAAAAATCTAAGTGAAAAAATGATGCAGCAAGATAGTTTATTTTGCTGAATTTTCATTGCAACAACTCAAAATGGTCCTCAGTAGTTTGTATGGCCCCCAAGTGCTTGTATGCATGCCTGACAACATCAGGGCATGCTCCTAATGAGACGACGGATGGTGTCCTGGGGTATTTTCTTACCAGATCTGGACCAGAGCATCACTGAGCTCCTGAACAAACTGAGGTGCAACCTGTCGGAACCAGATGGACCGAAACATAATATCCCAGAGGTGTTCTTTTGGATTTGGGTCAGGTGAGCGTGGGGGCAGGGATGGACTGGCCATTGGGACTACAGGGAGTTTCCCGGTGGGCCGATGGCTCAGTGGGCCGGCTTCAGTGACAGCGGACTGCCGCTCCTCTGTCTCTCCCTTCCCGCAGCACTCACCTCCACTCCCTTCCCGCAGTGCTCATCTGGGGGGAACAGAGAAGCAGGGGGGATGACAGAGGAGCATTGGGAAGGGGACAGACAGCTGACTCAACAGCTATGGTCTGGGAGTTTCTCACTTCTGCCTAATCTTGTCCCATAAGGGGGGGGGCATCGAACTCATTCTTTGCCCTGGGTGAAATAATGTCTAGCTTCTCCAATGGTACTGCATATAAGAGTACCAGTACCAGTCGTTCTACTCTAATAAAGTAGAACGGCTAGTGGCTAGTGAAGGGGGAGAGGGGGCTTGGGTGGCCAGGGGGGGGGGGTGCGGGAGTTGTCCGGCCGCCATGGGAAAAACCTGTCAAAGTGGGCCAGTCTGGATAATGTCCAGGGCCGATTTTTGTCCCAGTCCAGCCCTGCATGGGGGCCATTCAATGGGTATGAATTTCGTCATCCTTCAGGAACTAGCTGCATGCTGTTGCCACATCAGGCATTTCCTGCACCAGGAGGAACCCAGGGCCCACTGCACCAGCGATGGTCTGACAATGGGTCCAAGGATTTAATCCCAATACCTAATGGCAGTCAGGGTGCCATTGTCTAGCCTGTAGAGGTTTGTGCGTCCCTCCATGGATATGCCTCCCCAGACCATCATGACCCACCACCAAACCGATCATGCTGAACGATGTTACAGGCAGCATAAAGTTCTCCGTGGCTTCTCCAGACCCTTTCATGTCTGTCATATATGCTCAGGGTGCTCTCAAAATCCAAAGTACAAACACACATGCTCAGAAGCAATGCTAACCATAACACAACATTAGCAGAACTTTCACAAAGGGTGGCACTAAAGAGCTGAAAAAACACATTGTTTTGTGTTTGTTGGCCAACAATTATTTGCCAGTTGTATACAAGACAAATTCCTGGCCAACGCCTTTCAGATAAAAGTCCTACGCCTCGTCCGTGGAAAATCTGACTGCGTGTACCAGGCTTTAAACTGTAAGATAAGGATAAAATAGAGTAAACCAAAGGATACCATTAGATAAACAAAAGAAAACACTTGATCTACTTAACCTCTACTCCTGTAGAGAGAGAAAAACAAAGATGTAATAGTGAGATAATTGTAGTGATTTCTAATTCCTCCTCCAGGTGCCATAAAATGTTATGTAAAAATGCCATCTCTTGTGTGTATGTATACTATATATATATATATATATATATATATATATATAGATATTGGTAAATACCTTGGTTAAAAATTAATCAATGTGACTCAAGAAAGGTTAATAAAAATGGCAGAGTTTGTAACCTTTCCCCAATCTAATCAAAATATAGCATGACAAAAATTTAAGAGCCTCCATTGTCAGTGTTTTAGAGATTCTGGGCCAGATTCTCAAAGAATCCCCGGCGGCGTAGCGTTAGCCATTTACCCTACGCCGCCGCAACGTACTAGAGCAAGTGCTTTATTCACAATGCACTTACCTGTAAAGTTGCGGTGGCGTAGCGAAAATCCCCCGGCGCAAGCCCGCGTAATTCAAATGAGCCGAGTAGGGAGGTTCTCTGGGGACCCTGATGTAAGGGGAGGTTCTCTGGGGACCCTAATGTAGGGGAAGGCTCTCTGGGGACCCTGATGTAAGGGGGGTTCTCTAGGGAGTCCCCCTATGTGATGGTGTGTGTGTGTGGGGGGGGGGGGGCAGCATTGAAGGACCTGGCCTTGGGGCAGCAAAGGGAATAAATCTGGGCCTGGGCAGAGGCAGCGCTGAGACTGGGGGCTGACACCAATGAGAGAAGGCGGGGGAGGAGCGTTCCTCTCTGCGTGGAGTACCTATGCCGTCTACCTATGAGACAAGAAGGCACAGTGATGGTGACCGTAACCGATCTAACGGAATTCCCAGGGATTCGATTGATTGACAGTAAGTGACATTTTTCAGAGCTGAGCAATCGATGCCAACCTCCACCACCTGGGCCTCTTCCTGATCTCATCCCCCCCACCACTGATCTCATCCCTATCCCCCCTATTACTTCTACAACAGAGGTGATGGGGGATAGGGCTGAGATCAGTGGTGGGAGGATGGGATCAGTAATAGGCACAGGTGGTGGTGGGAGAGGATGGCACAAACACTGCCGCTGCAGCCACCCCCTTAAGTACCACTGCTGGTACTTGAGGGGGGGTGGTAGCAGTGATAATAGAGTGGAGTTGTAGTGGTGATACATGAGGGGGGTGGTGCGGGTGGTACTTGAGGGGGGTGGCAGTGGTGATGCCATCCTCTCCCGCCAACACCCGTGCCTCTTACTGATCCCATAACCCTACAGCCACACCACTGATCTCATCCCTATCCCCCATTACTTCTACAACAGAGGTGGTGGGGGGATAGTGATGAGATCAGTAAGAGGCACAGGTGGTGGTGGGAGAGGATGGCACTGCCACTGCAGCCACCCCCCCTCAAGTGAAATCAGAAACAGAATTGTTTTACTTTGTTGTACAGTGTAAAAAAATTAAGTATCAAAATCAGTCTTTGGGGAGGGGGGGCTTCATGATTTCTTGCACCGGGGCCCTGAAGTCTCTAGTTACACCACTGACCGCCCGGAATGCCAGTCGTGTGTACAGGGCTTTTCGCTCCAAGCAGGTTAAGGCCTGTGCATTTTAGGCCCCGTACACACGGGCGAGAACCTCGATGGGCGGAACACACCGTTCCGCCAGTCGAGGTTCTCGGCCGGCCGTCAGATTCGGCGACCAGCCATTCATCCCGACGGGCCGTTGAGCAAATAGAGAACCTGCTCTCTATTTGCTCGACGGGTTTCCCGACGGGCTGGGCTCGGCGAATCCGTACACACGGCCGAGGTTCTCGGCAGAATGAGGATCCCAGCGAGGTTCTCGCTGGTTTCTGCCGAGAACCTCGGCCGTGTGTACGGGGCTTCAGTTTTGCAGAAACACACTACAGTCCATTTAACGTATTTTATGCAAAGGACCAGGGACTTTTTTTCTGGTTTTTGGTTCCATAGACTTCAATGGATCAAAAACATGTTTTGAAAAATACAAAATGCACCTGGAATATGCTAATTGCAAGCTGCATAGGTGTGAATCAGGCCTTAAATTATGGGTCTTATAAAATACTGAACAATATAAAAAAAATAGACAGTTTATATTATAGCTTATTTAGGACCTCACCCCAATTATATTGTATTTATATTTATTATATGAGGTTATGACTCCTTCATGTGTATATGTTGTGTCACCGGCGCTCGTTAATGTTTAAAAATTTTATTTTTTATTTTACCAATTTATGATCTGCTGCAGTTACAATGTGCACCTTCAAGAGGTGAAATAGTGAAGAAAATGTAGATTTGTATATGTATACACATATACTACTGCGCTGATTCTATGTAAAATACTAATTTGAAAAATATTAATCAATATAAATAGTACACCTACAGTCTCTAATTAGTGTCAAAACAATTATATATATAAATATGTATATATGTGAAGCACCAATGTGCTCAAAACAGGATATTTCCTCCCGCAATAAGCAGTCCCAAAGAGGTTATATAGAAATTATTATGTGTAAAACAATTTATAAAGTCCAATATTTGTGCGGATTCCGATACTATTGCCAGAAGCGGATCAACCCAAAAATGTGTGACTTTTCACCCTCTTTTTTTTTTGTGTCACCACCACCTTTTATATGCTATGCGCTCACCAGACCGAGATAGGTTTAATGCCTATAATGATATCCAGGTATGTATCTCCTCAATCTGCATCAATCGTCCCGTTCTCCCACCAGGATGTGTGTCAGACCAACATGTGAAAAATGCCTTAAGTATACACCAGCCTCCAACTGCTCTCCTTGCTCCAAAAGAAAAAAGCCTCATATGGTGTAGTATGTATAAAAAGGTTTGCAGGTTTTATTCAAAAACATATAAAATGTACACTCACATTTAAATGTGCCTTGTATGACCGGCACCAGTCTGTTCAGCGTTACTATTTGCTCCCCCGCCGGCGTGCGTTCCATGCCTCAGTATTATGCTGTTCAGCGTGCGGAAGTGCCGTGGAGGTGACGCGTGACGTAGTTCCGTTTTCCCAGAAGCCTCTTTCCCAGAATGCGTCATCAGGAAGCTATGGGTGTTTACGTTTTGTGAATATTTCTAGTGTGTGCTGAATTCATTACCCAATTCCGTACTTTGTTTATACCGGATGTACTTACTCTGCCATTTTTATGTTACATATTGGTCCCGGATATTTCCCTTCCGCCATTTTAGTTGTGGGTTACTTTATTTTATGTCATTTTGTTTGGGTTAAACGGTAATGATGGACAGACTTTACAAATTAAAGATTAAAAAGAAAAAAGAAAAATCAAGAACCTATAAGGTTATGACGTAAAAATACAAATATTAAAAATACTAAAAATACTTTTGTATTTGGACATGTGTTCAAGATTGCATTTTCTTACTTTGCCAACACTACACCATATGGGAAGAAAAAATAAAAAATTAAATAAATGAAAAAAATTCAAAAAATGAAAAAAAAATATGAAAAAATTAAATATAAATGAAAAAATAAATAAAAATAAAAATTGAAATAAAAAATAAATAAAAAAAACAATTAAAAATTATAAAAATAAACATGAAATAAAATTATGGTGTGGTTGTTTTTAACTCCTCAGTAATTTTCCAGAAAACAGTTTATATCCAACTCTATGTTCATTCCATTAGGCTTTAGTGTATCTAATTTAAAAATCCAGTATGTTTCATTCTTTGAAATTTCTCTTTTGAGGTTAATGTTTCTCCAATTTTTATCCACTTTATTAATGGCATACATTTTTAGTTTTGTTGGATCTCTATTGTGCATTTTTCTAAAGTGCAGTGAAACACTATGGTATTTAAAACCTTTCTTTATATTTCTGATATGTTCCCCAATTCTGATTGAGAGCTTTCTGGTGGTTCTGCCCACATATTGAAGTCCACAATTACACTCCAGGACATAGGTTACATGAGTGCTGCTAAAAGTTATTAATTTGTTTATTTTATATTCCTCTTTATTTTTGTTGGATTTAAATTGTGTAGTCTTTCTCGGGCCACTCACTGTGTGACAAGGTTTGCACTTTCCGCATCTAAAAAATCCCTTTTGGTCCAAGAAGGACATCATTATTTTGGGTGGGTCCGGGACATTTTTTACGATAGTGTCTCGGATTCTTTTTGCCCTTCTATACAAGAACGTGGGTTTTCGAGGTATAATGCCCTTTGGTTGAGGGTCTTCAAGGATGATAGGCCAATACTTTTTTATTATGCCCTCAAACTTCTTATATTCCGTGTTGAACCCTGTTACAAAGGTCAGGCCATTGTTTCCATCTTTTTTACTTACTTTCTCTTTCAATATGTTATTTTGATTCATCATTCCGACTGTGTCCCTAATTTTTTCCAGTTTCTTTTTCTCATATCCTTTGTCCACAAACCTACCAATCAAGATATTGGTTTGTGAGACATAATCCAATATGGAACTGCAATTTCGTCTGATTCTGATAAATTGCCCTTTTGGTATGGCCTGCTTCCATTGGGATGCAGATTGAGGAGATACATACCTGGATATCATAATAGGCATTAAACCTATCTCGGTCTGGTGAGCGCATAGCATATAAGAGGTGGTGGTGACACTAAAAAAAAAGGGTGAAAAGTCACACATTTTTGGGTTGATCCGCTTCTGGCAATAGTATCGGAATCCGCACAAATATTGGACTATATAAATTGTTTTACACATAATAATTTCTACATAACCTCTTTGGGACTGCTTTTTGCGGGGTGAAATATCCTGTTTTGAGCACATTGGTGCTTCACATATATGCATATTTTAAAAATAGAAAGAAAATTGCGCATACCCTATATACTACAAATATAAGAAAGCTGTGATTCAAAAATGTTATACAACATAAAACAGACTGGAAGAAGGGGAGGAATCGCGCTAAACGTGAGACAGTGCCTAATAATGGCACAGTATGTTACAAAATAAAAAATAATCATGAAAGTTATAGTATGTTGTTGAAACACAAAACCTAAATTAATATTTTTAAAGTCCACAAATAAAAAATATATATGTGAAAAAAACTTGTGAGTCAATCATGAAAAAGGGTTAAGTTCTTTGTAATGGTCAGAGGTCCATCTGTGAAGCCAATGAAGCTGGATTTTTCAAAAAAATGCAGGTGGATCAATGTCACTTTTCCAATCACGATTATCTTGCACTTCTGCTTTACTTCCTGGTCAGACTAAAGTCCTAAAGTCTGACCAGGAAGTAAAGCAGAAGTGACTGAGCAGTGTTTTTGAACAGCTATAAAGAGAGTGAGTTTTTTTCGATTCCATGCTATTCACTGTGACCCATCGAGGATTGGCTTCTGACGTGTTGTCATGTTATAAGGCGAGAGCAGTTCACCTACACTTTTGCTGCCTGTATTGATCCCAGAAGTGATCCTACTGTCTGGTAAGGGTCAGTGTGTTCGTTCGGTGGTGGGACCAGCACTCTCCCTTCCTCACAGCTTCGATTGTTTTTTTTGTTTTTTTTTCCACGGGTGATTGTGATTTGTATTCATGCAGTCTATACTATGAAAAGTTTTTTTGTCTTTTTCCACTGAGGATCCATCCTTATCTGTATATGACGATGTAAGGCGAAGTTTGAATACACTATTCTTAAGGCTGTTACCGACCTCAAGAGGGTCTTATTATCTGGTAAGGGTCAGTGTGTACTGTGATGGAGGGTTGTCACTGCCCCCTGTCTACCATACAGCTATCCCCCACGGGTGGATATTATTCACAATTCTAAACGGTATTATACTATGCAAGTTTTTTGTTTCTTTTTTTCCGGTATTGTGACTTCACATTGAAACCCACAAGTGCAAGATAATCGTGATTGGAAAATAGACATTGATCCACCTGCATTTTTTTGAAAATTCCAGCTTCATTGGCTTCACAGATGGACCTCTGACCATTACAAAGAACTTAACCCTTTTTAACGATTGACTCACAAGCTTTTTTCACATATATATTTTTTATTTGTGGACTTTAAAAATATTAATTTAGGTTTTGTGTTTCAACAACATACTATAACTTTTATAAAAAAAAAATATTTTGTAACATACTGTGCCATTATTAGGCACTGTCTCACGTTTAGCGCGATTCCTCCCCTTCTTCCATATATGCATAGTTATATATATAATTTTTTTGACACTAATTAGAGACTGTAGGTGTACTATTTATATTGATTAATATTGTTCAAATTAGTATTTTACATAGAATCAGCGCAGTAGTATATGTGTATACATATACAAATCTACATTTTCTATGACTCCTTCATGGCTAAATGCTTATGACACATCCATGGATGTCTGTTTCTGAAAATGGAAAAAAATGGAAACATGATTCATCAGAATTTGTGATTTTGCATTAATCAGTTTGCAAAACGAATTATTGAACTACAAAGTCATAAATAAAATCCTGGTATTATAGTGGTGAGATCAATTCATCCAAAAGTGACATTTTAATTAAAGGCAGTATCTAGTGAGCTAAATCAGCCCTGACCTGTTGTAGGTCTTGCATATTTGAACATTGAGCACTCTCTGCCAAATTCCTGACTCTGTTTCTGTCCATCTGGGAGTTTGGGTGTTTCCACCTAACTTTGCTTGTTCTGGCATCTTCTGTTGCATTTTCTCCATAATATAAAATAAATACAAGGATGTTAAAGAACCCTCATAATGGTTAAGGTCAGTGTGGAGATCCAAAGAATCAAGTGCAGATATTTTGATAGATAGATAGATAGATAGATAGATAGATAGATAGATAGATAGATAGATAGATAGATAGATATTCAAAACAATGTTACAAAACGTGTCACAAATACTAACAGATACTGTTTTTCTGAGCTGACCCTTTCTAGATCAGATTTTAGATGGCAAGGCATAAATACATCTGTGAGGTTGCTTTGCCATTTATATAACTCTAAGGTGTTAAAGTTGTATAATTAGAGAGGGGGGTGGCTTGGTAGACCATGTGATCAGATACTTGCTCTGTATTTTCCGATTGATTGCATTGATCCTGCAGGCATATATCTTTGCTACTTTGAATGGCGTGAACCTCAAGTCAATTCGAATAAACAAGATCAAGCTGCTGCAGAACACTCCTCATAAGTTGGCACCCTTCCCTGAGACTCACCAAAGAGAAATACAAGAAGACTACACAAAAGCTGGAAAAATATGTCTGCATGCCAGCCAAAGACACCTTAGTCAACCTGGGCATACAGCATTCTGGGTTTACATGCTTGCAATAAGATGATGGTGGCAAAGCAATACCTACCCTGAGAATTTTTTTTAAACAGGTTTGAAACTGTCACACCGCCCTTGACTGATCTTGCATATCAATTAAAGGGTATCAAGGAGGAGACTTCCTTAGTTAGAGATGATATGCACAAGTTTAGAGAGTGAACGATGGTGCTGGATAGCCACAATAATGTTATAAAGGATGATTTTGCACCCCTTAAATGTTTTTTACACTATGCCGAGTCTGTCATGTCTGGTCTTTACAAGGTAGATATGAAAAATGATAATTGTAGGGGGGCGTGACCGACACACGGGCAAGATGGCTGTGTAAGAGCAGAGCTCCTCACACAGGACCCAACATACCCACGTCTGCCCGCTTTCAATCACACTCCTTAGTGACCCCGAACTGAGTTTACAGAGCACATGTATCAGCCGGCTGTGAGGCGCAGCCAAAATGGCGCTGTGGCTATCTCACACACAACAGCACCAACGGATTTCCCCTCACTGCAGCCCAGACAGACGGCCAGCTCCAGACAAGATCTAGCTGATCCTCCACCTACAGAATCAGGATCCCTATTGTCTACACCAGGCTTCCCTGCTTCCCTGCAGCCCAGACAAGTTGAAGATGAGATTGGACCCCTCAGCTTCAGATTATGAGGGGAGCTATGCTTCTTCCTCTTCTCTACCTCCCACGCTAACCCTGCAAACATCACAAAATTACCCCATTGCCTCATTCTCCTCTATGCGACAACCTGTGATGGACACCACTAAAAGACATGTTAATGTCATTACAGAGTTCTCTCCAAGCAGACGTGCTTTCTTTTATGCATAACTTTGGCCACAGCATCACTGTAATAGAGGATAGAATTCCCCATGTTGAAACTAACATTGGCGACATTACTACCACTGTAAATGACATAATTGACAACCAAGAAAGCCATATGCAAGATAATAGGTGGATAAAAGATAAATTGGCAGATTTAGAAGATAGATCCAGCCACATCAAGAACCGTGATTCTCCAGAATCCATTTCTACCATGTTAAGGAACAACTTATGCAAAGAATGAAAGCGCTGGGAGCTCTATCTGACCAATATGGGCAACTACAAATTTTTGCAGACCTCTCTCAGCACCCACTAAGTCACCACAGACAACTCAACACCATCACAAAGCCACTGCGCAATCACCACATCCAATATCAATGGATAGCACCAGCCAAAATGTCCATTACCCACAACGGAACAAAACACATAGTGTCCTCAATGCAAGAAGGCCTACACCTACTACAAAGATGGGACATCATTCCCAAATTGGCCGATGCCACACCCATGGATCAAAGTCATGAAGGAAATCAGCAGAAATTCCCATTGACACCAGATACCACTCTCACTAAAAAACAGCCATAGGGATTCCTACACCTAATGCCAGTATTTCCGACAAGAAAAGTTTGATGTGAGCCTTTGGTCGGAAATTCCGACCGTGTGTGGGCCCCATCGGACTTTTTCTGTTGGAATTTGACAGTAAACATTTGAGAGCTGGTTCTCAAATTTTCCGACAGGAAAAGATCTTGTCGGAAATTCCGATCTTCTGTATGCAATTCTGACGCGCAAAAAATCACGCATGCTCGGAATCAATTCGATGCATGCTCAGAATCATTGAACTTAATTTTTCTCGGCTCGTTGTAGTGTTGTACGTCACTTTGTTTTTGACAGTTGGATTTTCGTGTGACCGTGTGTATGCAAAACAAGTTATGCATACACACAGCCAAAATTCTGTCTGAAAAAAATCCACGGTTTTCTTGTCGGAATTTCCGATGGTGTGTATGCGGCATAAGAGGTCCTGTGGGTTGTGCACTCTCGCTCGGTCTTACAAACTTTTCACCCCAGTATCTTGAACTTCCTTGGCACTAGTGCATATTTTGAGGAAGTTTCTCTAGGAATAGACCTAGGTTTTTTATTTTCCTGACATTATTCTCGTTGTTTACTCTCTTTTACTACATTTAAGTTTTGGAATCTTGATACCACCTAGTCTAGCTAAATATATAGCTTGCCAACAACACCCGATGATTCCTGAACTCACTGAATACTACAACACTAATACCTACACCTCAGCAACCTCACCAAACCCCTCCATCAGCCGAAACCTCCCTCAAGGACTACCCAGACCTCCCACATCTATAACAAAAACCCCTCCCTATCTCTATCTCTCCACCACTATGGCAATCCAAATCCTAACCATCAATGCCAAAGGTCTCAACCACCCAGCTAAAAGTTGGCAGAACAATCCAAAAGCAACATCCTCTGTGTGCAAAAGACCCATTTCCAAACATCTAACCCACTGCGCTGCATGGACAAAAACGTCACCAATAAATTCACTGCGTGTACCCCAACCAAAAAGAAAGGCATCCTTGATGCCATCAAAAATACTCTTGCATTTCAACTCAAACATTGCATTGCAGATCAAGACGGTAGATACATTATCCTTCTCTGCACCATTAATGAAGCCCTCTACACTTTAGTCACAGTTTACGCCCCAAATACACACCAACTATGCTTTCTATGTAAAATACACAAAAAGTAGGCTCTGTAAAACCGGACCCTCACCTGGATTCCTCATACATCTCCCTGAGAGATAAACCCTCCTTAGGACCCCTACTACCCATCTTCCAATTACACAATGTG
This sequence comes from Rana kukunoris, assembly GCA_029574335.1. NCBI lineage: Eukaryota > Metazoa > Chordata > Amphibia > Anura > Ranidae > Rana > Rana kukunoris. Next base: position 380,381,885 of record CM056050.1, on the reverse strand, counting down.
TGGCAATACCAGTATGCAGAAGAACAGGACTACACCTATTTATTACCATGCCACAACTCGTATTCGCGTATCGACCTCTTCCTCCTTGACCAATGGACTCTACAAAAAATTTAAAGTGCTACTATTCTTTCCATTACATGGTCTGACCACTCTCCAGTATGCATTACCATAGAAGACACTGCTAACCCTTCTCCTAATAAACTTTGGCATCTGAACACCCTAATACTGCAATCACTTAAACACTCAACATTGCTCTATGAACAACTTTCTTTATGTGTAACAATAACTCAGTTAATGACACTTCAATTTTGTGGGCCTCCCACAAAGTTTTTATGAGAGGTGTGTTTTTTTATGAGAGAAACGACAAAGGAAGCAACACATTGACAAACTCCTAAAGGACATACAAGACACCGACACATTAAACAAACAACCACACCCAGACCTAAAAACCAAACTGGTCCAAGTACATCTAGAATGGAGATCCCTTCTCCTAGACAATTATGACAAATACCAGAAAAGTAGCAAGATGCATTTTTACAGGGAACAAAGCAGGGAAACTCCTTGCCCAGCAAATCAAAGATCAGCATATCAGATTCCATATACCCTTCATTTATCACCCTACCACAAACGAAAAGCTAATAAACCTGCAGAGCATAGCAGATGCATTCAGCAATTTTTACAGTGCTCTTTACAACTTAAAAGACGACTCTGAACATCCCCTTCTCTATTCTCTAATAGACAATACCATAGATGCTCTACCATACAACAAATCCCCAGGCACTGATGACTTTGTAGGGGGAATTTTACAAACAATTCAAACCAACCCTCAATAAATACATCACTCAACTGTTTAACGATGCTGCTTCCTCTGTCTCTTTTCCTCAAGAAATGCTAAAAGCCATAATTATAACGCTACTGAAGCCAGGTAAAGAGCCCAACACCCCACAACATTTTTGACCAATTACCCTATTAAATCACGATATAAAGCTTTATGCTAAAGTTATCGCAAACAGATTGATCTCATTCCTTCTCTCATCCATGCCGACCCGTCAGGTTTCACCAAAGGTCGCCAGACCTCTGACGCTACCCGAAGGATGGTTAACATCACCCTAAAAGCCGTGGGGTGCCTTCTCAGCTCCTATCACTGGATGCAGAGAAGACATTCGATCGGGTACACAGGCAGTATCTTTCCATGACATGGCAGAAGCTCGGCTTTCAAGGCCATATTTTCACAGCAATAATGACGCTTAATTCACAACCATTTGCTCACATTTTTTGTTCCTCTATGCTATATAAAACTTTTACAAAAGCAAAGGCACCAGACAGGGGTGCCCCCTATCTCCCCTTCTTTTCAACATAGTATTAGAGCCACTAGCAGAGAAAATTAGATCCCAGAATGGCATTTCAGGCTTCACCTTTGGGTCTATTGAGCATAAAATGAACTTGTTTGTGGATGATATCATCCTCTTACTAACCAACCCCAAATCCTCCCTGGCTTCGGTACAAAATGTATTGTCGGATTTTACAGTTTCCTGTTATAAAGTGAATGCCTCAAAATCATTTATCCTACCCTTAGAATTAGAACAAAATGACTCATACCCATGGGCTTCAGAATCCATATCCTACAGAGGGTTGAAACTCACCAATTCAACCTCCTCTCTCTATCGAGCAAACTACACTCCCTTCCTATAAATAAACGCTGGTAAACAAAGCTATTTAACGCCCCCTAATACCTTTCTAAACCACCACTGCGCACAGGATAAACTTGATTACCTACAGCTGCTACTTAAATAGAAATGTATATAGTGAATCTTTAGTGAAAAATATAGCAGCGCTCTGTTTCATCAAACAGTACTAGTAAAGTGATTATATTAAAATAACATAAATAAACACATAAAATTAGCACATATAAATTAACAAGTAAAAGTGAATTAATAGTGCATGTGAATGATCCATAAACATATAAAGAAAGTTGAAAATAAAATAAATTAATATAAAAGTGTCCATAAATCACACCAATCTTCAAGTGATTAAACAGTGATTGATCAATGAATGGTATCTTTCTTGAAGAAATCTTGATACAAACTTTCCACCACACCTCATGTGCTTGTGAATCCACTCGCAAAGGAAAAAAACTCACCAAATCAATATGCCTCAAATTCACGGCGGACACAGAACACCCAGCAGATCTCACCCTCCACTTGCTCGCTCACTTCCCCAGCCGGAACAGCTTCCTCCCTCGGAACACAGAACTATCACCGCTAGGGATGAGCCGAACACCCCCGCGTTCGGTTCGCCCCAGAACAGTCGAACAGTCCGATCGTTCGCACGAACATTTAGAACCACATTGAAGTCTATGGGACTCGAACGTTCGAATTCAAAAACGATCATTTTAAAGACAAATTTTCAAGTTATTGTTGGAAAACGTCTTTCAGAACCTGGGTCTTGCCCCAGGAAACATGTATCAATGGAAAAAGTCTTAAAAACGGTCATTTTTTCAGGAGCAGGTTATTGTTGGAAAACGTCTTTCAGAACCCGGGTCTTGCCCCAGGGAACATGTATCAATGGAAAAAAGTCTTAAAAACGGTCGTTTTTTCAGGAGCAGGACTCCTGAAAAAACGACTATTTAAAAAAAAAAATTTCCATTGATAGTAGTATCAATGGAAAAAAGTTTTAAAAACGGTCGTTTCGTTTCACTCGAATTTGCCACGAACGATCGTTTTTTTTTGTTCGAAATTCGATGAACGATCGAACGGACGATGTTTCGAACGCAAAGCTCATCCCTAATCACGGCCGAGGGAGGTAGCTGTTCCAGCTGGGGAAGTGAGCGAGCAAGTGAAGGGTGAGATCTGCTGGGTGTTCTGTGTTCGCCGTGACCACAATAACCTAACCTCTTACTGCAAGTCTCCTTCATTAGAGAACCTTTTTGATTTGAAGTGTCTGTGTGAATTTTATAATATGTGAGTACAATGAGTGAGGATTTGTGAGAACTTTTTAATAAATTGGTTTTACATACTTCACCATTGGAAGCATTTTATTTATTTTTTCATGTGGATTTGATTGATTTGTGATCATCGTTGAAATTGTCTATCAACCTGGGTGGATTCACAAGCACATGAGGTGTGGTGGAAAGTTTGTATCAAGATTTCTTGAAGAAAGATACCATTCATTGATCAATCACTGTTTAATCACTTGAAGATTGGTGTGATTTATGGACACTTTTATATGAATTTATTTCCTTTTCAACTTTCTTTATATGTTTATGGATCATTTACATGCACTATTAATTCACTTGTACTTGTTAATTTACTTGTTAATTTGTATGTGCTAATTTTGAAGTGTTTAATGATGTTATTTTAATATAATAACTTTACTACTACTGTTCTATGAAACAGAGCGCTACTATTTTTTTCACTAAAGATTCACTATATACACTCCCTTCCTAACTTACCTCCCAAAAGAACTTGAGAAACTTTCTAAGTCAGCTTTATCATGGTCAGGAAGACTAGCACCATTTAAAATGCTTAAACTACCACAGCTCCTCTACCTGTTCAGATGACTGATGATCCCGGCCCCTTAGGTCTTTTTTCACCTGTCTAAAAAACATACTGGGACACTATGTATGACAAAAAAAAAAAAAAGCTAGATGTTCCCGTGCCATCCACCTAAAACACAAATCAATTGCAGGTACAGGGTTTGTTCACTTTACAGATTACTATAACGCAGCTATACTTGCCCAACTTAACACCTGGTTTACACTTGTCCTTGACTAAACATTGAAACATACCAAACCTGGATACTCAGCACACCCCAAACCACAAAAAAAAAAAAACTATCACCCTCCATTGTTGCCACAAAACTGACATTTAGTTACCTACTGTAAAAGCATCTAAAGGGGACTTCCCCTACAAAATACCATTACCAATATCTGTATTCTCCATACTCATCCCTAACTTCCCAACACAAGCATGGGCAAGAAAAGGGGAAAGGATATTATATTTTTACTCTAACAACCTCTTCAGACCCTTCACGTCTCTACAAAACTCTTACCCCCTTACCCAAAAGGACTACTACCACTATATAGAACTAAATCACTATCTACCACGCAACCCTCAGACACATATGGTAAATCCACTAATATGGAGTAATCTTTCATCACCCCACGCACCACATTATTTTACAATCCATTAGGAGACAAGACCTTCTTTAGCACAACTCTGCCTTTACTTAAATGGGAAAAAGACATTGGCCGCTCCATAAACGAATCTCAAAGGCTTTTAGCCTTTAAAACCAGCTTCGAAGCCACTAGGTCCTCAAACCTTTGATAATTAGTCCACAAAATCACCCTTAGATGGTGTATTACCCCAAATATTATGTATTACCCTCAAAAAATTCACACATATGACTCAACTATACAACCTCTATGCTGGAGACAATGCGGAGAGGTAGGAAATCTGCTCCATCTTCTTTGGCATTGTAATCGGATTTCTAAACTATAGAAATAAGACACATTTCAACTCCCCACTTAGGGCTAACCATAACCCCATCCTCAGAGCTTGCATTGCTGAACATTGGTATGGAAAACATAGCTCACTGCTTTCATACCATAACTACACACATAATATTGGCTTCTAGATTATCTATTGTTCGCCACTGGAAGCCCAATAACATACCAACTAAACGTGAAGTAGTTACCATATGAATGGTTTCTAAAAAAGCATGTTTACTGCGAGTGGAGGTAATTTGCCTTCAGTTTCCAAGAAATGGGCACACTGGCAAAAATTGCATAAAAATGCTCAAACCTGCTATATTTACAGATCATAAAAAACAGGCTTACGGTAACCAAAAAGCAAGGGAGTTGTCCTCCTCCCCCACGACACAGTTTGACCCCAATTGGGGTGTCTGGGGCTAACGGACAACACCCTTCACCTTATAACTAGGGATGAGCTTCTAATTCGAGTAGAACTCATGTGCGACTCGAACATTGCCTGTTCGCCGAACAGCGAACTATTTGGGGTGTTCGCGGCAAGTTCATGTGAACTTTATAACCCTGTTAAAGTCTATGGGACTCGAACGTTTGAAATCTAAAGTGCTAATTTTAAAGGCTAATATGCAAGTTATTGTAATAAAAAGTGTTGGGGACCTGGATCCTGAGCCAGGGGACATGTATCAATGCAATTTTTTTTTTTTTTAAAACTGCAGTTTTTTTGGCAGCAGTGATTTTAACAATTCTTTAAGTGAAACAATAAAAGTGAAATATTCCTTTAAATTTCGTACCTGGGGGGGGTGTATAGTATGCCTGTAAAGTAGCGCTTGTTTCCCATGCTTAGAACTGTCCCTGCACAAAGTGTAATTTCTGAAGGAAAAAAAGTAATTTAAAATCACTCGCGGCTATAATAAATTGTCGGCTCTCGGCAATACAGAGAAAAGTCATTCATAAAAAAAAATGTGTGGGGGTCCACGGCATTTTTTTTAATTCGGGGTGGAGTTCCCCTTAAAATCCATACCAGACCTGAAGGGTCTGGAATGGATATTTGGGGGGAACCCCACATAATTTTTTTTTCATTTGACACAGGGTTCCCCTTAATATCCATACCAGACCCAAAGGGCCTGGTAATTGAATTTGGGGGGACCCCCACGCATTCTTTTTTTATGAATGACTTTTCTCTGTATTGCTGGTATCCGACAATTCATTATAGCCACGATTGATTTTAAATTACTTTTTTCCTTCAGAAATTACATTTTGTGCAGGGACAGTTCTAAGCACAGGAAACAAGCGCTACTTTACAGGCATACTATACACCCCCCTAGGTACGAAATTTAAAGGAATATTTCAACTTTACTGTTTCACTTTAAGCATTATTAAAATCACTGCTCCTGAAAAAACGGCCGTTTTTTAAAACTTTTTTTGCATTGATACAAGTTCCCTGGGGCAGGACCCAGGTCCCAAACACTCCCCTGGGGCAGGACCCGGGTCCTCAAACACTTTTTAGGACAATAACTTGCATATTAGCCTTTAAAATTAGATTTCAAACGTTCGAGTCCCATAGACTTTAACAGAGTTCTAAAGTTCACACAAACTTTTGGTCTGTTCGCAGGTTGTGGTGCGAACCGAACCCAGGGGTGTTCGGCTCATCCCTACTTATAACCATTATTATTACTGTATGGCAAAGATTCTACTGTTACTCAAGTTTCTCACTATGTTATATCAAATGCACTTACTTTTATGACTCCCCCAACTAGATCACAATGTATATTTAGTCTACAAGTGCACCTAATGTAAAGCATGATTAAAGTGGATGTAAACCCACTCTCATCAATTCTAAACTACTGCCATAGTGCTGATCTATAAGGATGTACATGCCTCCTGCATGTATCCTTACCTGTCAAATGTCCCCCATTTAGCTGTTTGAAACCCCCAAAAAGTCCAGAGTCGGTGGCATGTCTGTTGTTCGGCACTCAGTGGGCGGAGTCATGATGTCAGCAGACTCCCGCCCACCTCTACACTCCCCTTGGCCAGAGCGTGCACAAAACAGGCAGAGCGCGTTCTGGGTAATAGCATACATTGTCTATGTATATTCTGATGGCTGTTCACTGGAGCATTTCATCATGACATTGAACTCTGCCTCACCTCATGTTTTGTAAACATTTAATCTAAACACAGGACAAGCAGACAATTTTGGCATAGCTATAAGTGAGAGGAGAGGGGGGGGGGGTCCTACAGCAGAAAACAACAAAAAAGTCTCGTTAATATTTCTCACACAGAAATATCCATCAGCACCTCACCTCTTCAGTACTGCTTGTGACTGCTCCTTCACTCACACAGCCTCAGGATGCAGCAATCAGTCGTCATCCTTAGGCTGTCTTTATAGGGGCTTTAATTGCTTAATTCTGAACAGCTGAAACCTTTTAACGCCCCAAACCTCTCTGGCCATCTCTGCAGCCGACGCCCAATAGTAATTGGTGTATTGTCTAAACAAGGCAGAAAAGTATCTCCCGTCTGGGACAACACACACACACACACAGATTTACCTGACTTCCTGTCACATACCCCCCCTCTTGTTTCAACCCTAGGGTTGGGACACAGGTTGCCAGGCACGCATGCATTCGGGACAAACCATCTGCATTCCCCATTTTAACACTGGGGCGATGCGTTACGACAAAACTAAATTCCTGAAGGGCCAGGAACCACCTATTTATTCTACTATTGGTCTTCAAATTTCGGCTGAGGTACATAAGAGGGTGTTCCTTGCTCTGTAATATACTCATTTTCAGTTGTAAACCATGCAAAACCTTAATTGGTTTTTTAATGGACACAAAGGTTTCCCTCGATAGCTCAATCCCTGAAGAACTCAGCGAGTCATAACCAATACCAAGAGCTGATAACACTGGGCTCTGCAATGGATCATCCATGTGGATGCCTTCTTCAGATGTAAACACACTAAGACTGCAATCCTCCAAGGCATGGTGACACTCAAAAAAATCTGTTCTTCTATGAACTGGACTAAAGTCTGACGCATATGACCTCTGATAAACCGATGTACTAGGCGGTTTTTCTTCCCTTTGGTGCTCTAGACGGAAATCATTACTTGTCAATTCTGTATTTCCAAGTTTTTCTTACTTTGTGATAGTTCAGACTCACAAGTATGGTGAAAATCTACCAAATCCAATTTAAGGTTTTCAGAAACTGAATCCTCGTCACTTTCTTGAACCGACTGCTTACTCAGTTACTGTGCATCACTTGTTCGCACATCCCTATTCTCACCAAGAACTTGACAACTGCTATCGGACACATCATTAAAGGGTCACTAAAGGAAATTTTTTTTTTTGCTGAAATGACTGTTTACAGGGTATAGAGACATAAAAGTTAACTGATTAATTTTCAAAATGATTAAAAGTAGATAAAAATCAATCATATAATGTGCCTGCAGGTTAGTTTCACTTTTGAACTGGCTTCATGTTTCTGTGAAGTAGAAATAGACACAGAACAAAAACAAACAAATCCAGGGCAGTGTTTTGTTTTTAAAATGAATCTGATTGGTTCTGGGAAGTTTTAGACACACAGTAATGACAGCTTAGAACACCGTGAGAAAGCTCCCAGCACTGTGGTTATAAGGAAACAGACAAGCAGGAAGTGTGGAGATCAGAGCAGGATTACAGCAACTTCAAAGCAAAAACGAACAATGAGGACATGAAACCAGGACTGCGGTAAGGTAAAGGAAGCTATTTAGCTAAAAAAAAAATTCCTTTAGTGATCCTTTAACTGAGCTAGACAACATTTCTTGTCTAGCAGATACAATCACTTTTGAAATTATGTTTATGGCTAGTTGTTTAACTATTTTTGCCTCATAGTCTCCCAAAAATGTTTTAGTATTTGTTTCTTTGAAACCATCGACTATTGGACACAAATTCTCATATTCTTCATGCCTTTCAAGACATTTGGAAAAAGCATCCATTAAATTAGTACATTTAGCCTCTCTGACCACTTCAGTGATGGAGGTTTCACAACGTTCAGAGGGCTCACCTGCCATTACTGATTGTACACTTTGAAAAATAGATTTTACTTCCCGAGGAATCTTGGTAGTCAAGTCCAAAGTATTATCCTGCGTTACTTGCTCTGACAGAACACGTTCTAAAGACTGGGTTTCACAGGATGTGACATTACCTTTATATTCAAATCCGTTTTCATTAACATAAAAATTAACACACTGCTCTTCACCATGCAAATAATTCACAGAGGCAACAATAGCTTCAGTCTGGGTGCATATTTCTTGCAATTCAGATTCCTCAATGACCCTGCTCTGCTGATCATCAATTATGGGAAAGTCATGAATATCACCTGCCTTACTACATTCACAAGGCTCAGTGGATATTGGACACACTTTTCCTACATCATTTAGTGCAGCGTCAGAATTTCGTTTTTTAGCTTTATTTCCATCAAGCAACTGACTGAGAACTGAAGTTGTGCAAACCCCTACTTCCTGCACTTCAGCGACTTCATTTGCCCTGAAGCGGTCAGGGATTTCACTTTCAGCATCACTTCCAGAAAGTTCAGCTTAATTTTCCATAAAGTCCTTCAGATTTAGCTTTCTAAGAATTGCCTCCTCTTCATCGTCGTTATCTTCCACACATTCTTCATTATTTATTGTTAGTCCATTCTGAGTGTTGGCTGTTTCCGTAGGACAATCATCAACTTTAATATCTTCATGTTCCGTTTCTGCTTTGGTAATCTTGGTGACACCAGAAACTCCAAACTTGGCAGAGTAGGCCCAAAGAAATGAACAGTGATCCATACAGCCCTGGCACACCATCTCATGAAACTCAACGTGCTCCGATGGAACTGCCCCTAGGTGCCGACCATGAAACCAGTCCTCACACACCACACACTGGATCATCTCATCTGGGGTCTCATCCTCAGGATCGGGGTACGGTCTCTTACATGTGCTGTACATGCCAAAGAAATTGTCATTGTAATTATTAGCCAGGTTTTTCTTCTCTTTATCCGGATATAACTTGCACTCCAGCTGTTTAAATTTGGCATTTCCACAATCGCAGCGAAAGTTCCTCTTGGTATAGAGCTCAAACAGGTTGTGGCCTTCATGACACTTGTATGCACAGGCCAGACATATCCCAGCAGGCTCCTCTTTATCCGGGGTGCAGGTACTGCAGGCGTACAGCGCTTGTCTCTTCACATAACCCAGGGGGTAGGAGCAGTTTTCGGAATCATTCCCCGCCAGCACAGCAGACGCCTCATCCTGCAGGGCGTCATCCTCCTCCTTCACTGCCATTTCCACCTTTACTTCCTTCTTCACTTCCTCCTCTTCATCTTCTGCACCACTTTCAATTTCTGCAGAATCATCACATGGTAGAAGATGGAAATCCTCAAAACCGGCCTCATTTTCTTTTTTTTCTCTGTTGGTGAAAGAACCGGAACAGAGAGCAACTGCTTCAGCCATTAGGTCACTTTTCTCATTTTCAGCATGAGCATTTGTACAACTAAAAGATTCTTGATTTGAACCATCATCTTGACAGACAAATTTTCCAGAGCAGAGTCCCAGCAACTCATCCATAGCCCCTATCTTGGAGCCATTTGCATCAGGCTGGATTGTGATTCCTTAAACTTTCCTAAGCAGAGATCTAACAGTTCGCCCATATTTGCATCCATAGCATTCTCATCCATACTGTCCATCACAAGTCTTTGCTTGGCAGAGCTGTACTTGCTCCTGTTGCGGCCAACATTTAGAAAACCATCAGCATGCGTGACAACGATCTCTTCGTTGTAATCCTCATCACTCCAAAGTAAGCTTTCCGTGCAAGAATCGCTGAGCGTCTCCTCATCACTTAGTCTTGTATATGTACGGCATCCATGATCGCTGCTTTTACCGGAACACGGGACCTTATAATCACTGTTGAGCTTTGAAAGTTGTAATTTGTGGGTGAGAGCTCCTTAGAAACCTCTATGTTCTGTTCACTACCAGACAGCTCTGACTTTGCTTTCTTTTTCTTCTTTTTCTTCTTTGACTTCAGATTCAAGAAATCTTTGAACTTTTCTCGTACTTTTTCTTTAACATTTTCAGACAGCTTGTCTGGCTTGCGATGAGACTTCTGGATTAAGTTCTCCTTGCTTTTGTCTTTTAGGGACGGTCGGTGGGAATTTGAACTGTTTGTGGTGCGTCTTCTCTTTGAGCTTTGCTGACTGGCCTTTTCGTGAGTTAACGAGCCTCTTGTCTGCATATGCCTCGTGACAGGACTCTGATCCTGCTCTGACTTGTCAACGCCAGGGAAATACTTCATATGGTAATGCAGCAATTTGGCTTTGCGAAAAGATCTGGAGCAATCCAAAATCTTGCCCTTAAACTTGTTGGGTTCCAGTTCCAAGGTAACAGTTTTGGTAGCTGGATCATCAAGTTTCTTCAAAGTATTTGCTAAAGGTTCTCTACTGTATTTAGCAGAACTGTCAGACCGTCGATTCAGCTTCATAGGAGCTGCTACTGTGGGGACAGCTGGGACCTCCTCAGCATCTTGTTGTACATGAGGGTCTTTCTCTTCTGGTTTGGTCTCGTCTGGAACACCATTCACAACATTGTATTCAACAGGCTCTACAGACTTTTCTACTACTAATGGCGGCTCCTTTACTTCGGGAGTTTCAGGCTCTGCCAGGGCACACTCCCCTGGCTCCACTTCTTGTTCCTCTGGTGAAGTACTACACTCCGGTGATGATTCCGTCTCAACAACAGACGTGGTAACCTCCATAGCATTATGGTCCTCTGAATTCTCAATCAGAGAGGGCTTGGTATCCTTTTCCTCTGTTCTCTCAAATTGTTTCATGATGGCCTCCATTTGCTGCTGGTGTCTCTGTTTCCAACCTGCCATTCTCTCTCGGTGAGCCTGTTGTTGAGCTGCAATGCTCTGTTCGTGAGCCTGTTGTTGAGCTGCAATGCTCTGTTGGTGAGCCTGTTGTTGAGCTGCAATGCTCTGTTGGTGAGCTGCAAGGTTCTCTTGGTAAACCTGTTGTTGAGCTGCAATGCTCTGTTGGTGAGCTGCAAGGCTCTCTTGGTGAACCTGTTGTTGAGCTGCAAGGCTCCGCTGGTGATTTGCATTTGCTATAATCAGCTGTTTCAGCATCTCCTCCATTTTGTGTTTACTTTAACTACCCGCGGCACTCCACCATGTGTGAGGGATTAGCTCGGTAGCGGGTGTGTGTGACCCCCTGGATGGGTTCACTACACTCTGAACTGTACAAAAAGGCAGTTGAGGATGATTGAAAACAAATGATATGGTTTATTTTTCCATATTGTTGGATACACGTGCGAGCATCAAAACAGCATGAACAAAACAAAACATAAAATAAACCCTTGCCACTTGGGGCGTCTACCTTCCCCACACAGGAACCTACCTATGGAGTCTGGCACAGCCTACTGCTGGGCAGACACTGCTGGTCCTACAGCAGAAAACAACAAAAAAGTCTCTTTGATATTTCTCACACAGAAATATCCATCAGCACCTCACCTCTTCAGTACTGCTCCTTCACTCACACAGCCTCAGGATGCAGCAAACAGTCGTCATCTTTAGACTGTCTTTATAGGGGCTTTAATGGCTTAATTCTGAACAGCTGAAACCTTTTAACGCCCCAAACCTCTCTGGCCATCTCTGCAGCCGACGCCCAATAGTAATTGGTGTATTGTCTAAATAAGGCAGAAAAGTATCTCCCGTCTGGGACAACACCCACAGATTTACCTGACTTCCTGTCACAGCACATATGATAGGAAATCTTATTCTCTACATTGTAATATCAAAAACAAAATTTTTTTTTTGGGGGGTTTACATCCACTTTAATCAACTACGCTTTTCCATTCTCCTCATTTTCTAAATGTATTAAGAATAATCAGTCATATTTGTCTGCATATAGTGGAATAACCTGTTTTTAACCATGTTTTTTTTTTAAATCCAATAAAAATATATTGACCAAAAAATGAAAAATGTACAGAAGTAATATGCAAATTATTGGTATCCAAGAGTGAACAGGAACAAATCTGGTGGATTTTTATTGAAAACTGACTAATCACTACTTTTGGCAAAGATTGTTTTACCCCCTTATTTACTGCTGACCATGCGCATAGGGTTCTAGCTCATCCAGCATCACAGGAAATACACAAAGACCCATTGTCTTACTTATTACTCTATAAAGGCTGAGATATAGTGTTGACCAAGGACATAGTTATAGGGGACAAATGATTGGCTTTAAATTGTCTCCTTTTCCATGCTGAACTGCAATGACAGAAAGCAAAATACATGAGGTCGAAAGTGACTTAACCTCCTCAATTTACCCAATGCAATGCTGCATCCTAGTAAATTAAGGACTGTGGCTATAAGAGAACTGCATTTTTTGAATCCCCGACAGCAGCAATGAACCGGCTGGACTGCAATGAACTCCAAATAATAATCTGTTATTTAATAGCCAATATCTAGATTTAATCACTCTAGTCATCTGAGATACTGAAACACCCTCAAAGTTAAAACATCTCATCCAGATACCCCAGTGATAGCCATTGGATATTCCGGGGTACCCCTCAATGATACAGGGAACCGGATGTCTACAGAAGGACAGATCGTGCTGTTCTCCAGCGGAGGATCGGAGGGCCTTGGACTGACCTGCCCTCGGTGTACGGAGCTGGTCGTACGTTTGCTGCCCTTTGCCCGGTGCCACAGATGCCGGGCCTACCTTTTTACAGTGAAACCACCCGCTGAAGCTCCTCGGGAGTATCGGGTGAACTGGATCTCCGGGATTGTTACCGCGGAGGAGGAAACTACCTGGCCGGAACCCTCCCCGTCGGTGGAAATCGTTGAGCCGGAGGCTGTTGACCCGGAGATCATCACTGTCTCGTCCACTCGGACTCTGTTAACCGCTGCCTCGCCATCCCGCTCACCAGAGGTAAGCAAACCGGACGAGACGGGCCAAAAAGACTCTATGTCCTGTGGGACAAGTACACAGGCCGAAGCCATACCGGAGACCACAACAGTTACTGCGGTCTCCGTGTGGCGTGCTACGGCTGAAGAGGGCCCTGCTCAGGTCTCCCGCAGCCGCGGTCGAGGCCTACCTGCCCAAAGTTGTTTGCCGGACCCTTCCAAGGTGTATGCCTATCTGCCTGCGGAGGAGTATAACTCCTCTGAACTGGAATCTCTGTCGGACGATGGGGGAATCAAACAATATTTTGAGCCAATTTTCCCGGAACAACAGGGTTTCGGATTTCGGATTCGGCCCCACGCACGAGACGGAAGAAACGCTCTGGCCGGAGCACACCGCGTGGGTCCGTCGCATCACAGCAGAATTTTCCGCAGCTGGCCTGGGGAACCGGTGAGTCTTTTCCTGCTTTAGAACTCCCCGCTCCTATCCCTGCTGCTGTGCCTGCACTAAGAAGGGCACCAGATGCCCTAGTATTGCCAGGACGTGGAAACCCACGTACGCTGTCCAATTTAGCCAGATTGCAGTGGGTGGTGATCCGTAGAATTGCCGCAGACTACGGGTATATATACCCCTATGTGCCATCCCCACTTCTGCATCAAGTTGACCGAGAGTGGGAGGCATGGACCCAGAAAGCTATTTTGTCCCACTTGAAGATGCCCCAAATCATCCAGGGCGCGGATTTGAGCGAGGCCTATTTGAACCCCCGATTTGAACGCTGTTACCGAGAGTGGAGCTGGGGCTGACACATTTATAGTGACCGAGTTGTGCTAAAGTGTCCTGGAAGAGAGGATCAGGTGTTTTCGGTCACTTTAACTACCGCAGAGGGTGACATTGTGATTCTCTTCGCCCCTTGCCTCTCCGGCTCCACATTGGTGCATATGTGAAGAACTCTGGGGGTGGGTGCAGTGAGTTAGAGTGGGCCTTGCCAACTTCTTCACAGCATCGAAAGAAGACTTAGTGAAGGAAATGTTTTATTCTTTGTTTTTTTCCTTTTCGCTGCTGTGTCTTTTCCATTGAACTTGGACTGCCGTGTAGTAACTGACCGCTAGGGGCAGTGTTCTGTAACGTTTTTTATTTCCCTTTCTTGCAGAAACTGTAATGTATCTCTTGTTTTTTTTTTGCTTGTTTTATATTTTATAACAGAGTAAAGAAACATCTCGCACTTACTGATAGCTCCCTGGGAGGAAGGGAAATTTTACACTCGGGCCCGAGAGTGAAGTCTCAATTCCGATCTTGGAGATTGTAAATATATGTATATAAGAGTGTATATTTTGTATGTGTTTTTTCTTTTATATATTTTTTTTTAAATAACAGTTTTTATTAGACACGAGGTAACCCCCGTGCCACAAAAGGAACAATACAGTGATGTCAGTGCATAGCATATAACAGCACAACACAAGGCAGATAACAGGGGGAGTTCAACGACTCCACTTAGAGGCAGTCAACCTAAAAAAAACACAGTCTGCCAGAAGACAAAAGTAAGCACATGTAAAACAACCTTTTAAGCAGCAGAGGCAGAAGATGTAACAAAACAGAAAACAAAAGATTGAAATGTGGGTCAGAGAAAAGAGAGGAAAAAAAAAAAAAAGGGGAGCAGGTAGACAGGAAGAAAAGAGGAGGGGGGGTAAGGGGGAAGCTCCACTCACGACTCAAGGCGGGTCCTCCCGACGATGCCACTCCGCCCAGACTGCATCAGGTGTGTCCAAGCTATCCCGCAGCTTCTTTTATATTTACTATGCAGGTTATTGGACTCATCTACTATCAACCCTGTCAGAGCATGGGCAGCATAGATAGATAAGGTTGTGTATGTCATTGTAATGTCATGTGATGTCATAGTTTTTACTTAAATATTCAAATAAGTTACTATTTGTGATTTAAAGTTTGCATTTATGTCTCTCTTCTTTTTCCTTCTTTTCTTTACTGTTAGCAGACATCAGGCTGGCATTCAGGCTTGAATGCCTTTGGACACTGGGGACAGTGTCATTTTAAGTGGGGGGAGTATGTAGTGCCCCCTTACTTTCAGAAGGGATGCTATCTGTAAATTTAGTGGGGTGAGAGACTTATTTGCTCTCACCCAGGTTGATTTGTGTTAAATTGGGCTGCTGTCAGCCCTAAATTATCCTGTGGGTCATTTTGTGCTCCAGGGATGCAGTTCCATCTCTGGGTGGCAGGTGGCGCCAAAGGGATTCAGGCAGAGCCACTTTTCCCCAGCAGCCAATTGGAGGAGTGTTTCCCTCACGAGGCATGCTGGGGGAGGGTATATCTGTGGCAGACGCCATTTTCCAGGGTTCTTAGCGGGTTTCTGGTTCCAGGTGCGGCACCCACCTTCAGGGTGTGCGCACGCCACGGGCCCCACCACTATGGCCTACTTGGCTGGGGCCCGTGCTACGCTGAGTTCCTTACTCTGGGCCCTCATGGCTCAGAGCAATTGAGTTGCCGAGGGGCCCCAGTGACTTACTGGGTCCCCATACTTCAAAAGGACTTGACTGAGAGGATACGCTCTATTGCTCTCAAGTATCGGACCTGTGGCAGAGGCCTTTACTAATTTTACTAGAGCCAAGTCTGGCAGAGACTTGTTCCTTCTCAGCATTCTCAGTGGCGCTCTGGCTGCCAGGCCTGTGGGAGAAGCCTGTCCAGGTGCACTGCACCCACTCCGGCGGGAGTGGCGACGGGAGAAAAGAATATACTCTAGAAGCAGGACTGCTTCTGTTCGTTATCCATAGCCTGATTCTGCAAAGTTATTCTCTTCACCAACCTATCCTGTCTACCTCAAGTTGACTGTTGGACCGAAAATAAAGCACTTAAAAACTCAACCATTGGCTTGGACATTCCGTTACTGCTCTCACAGTTGCTACCATCAATTTCCCTAGACACATCATAGGTAACTTAACTAATGCTGATCCTACATCTAACCAGCGGCTCCTGAGGGGGTACCGCTGCAATAAAATGGGGTATTTAGATTTCATAGTGTCATAAAGTTTGGATAAACCTTTTCTGTCTGGAATAGTTCCAGATCCAGTGAGATCTTGAGATAAATAACAACTCCTCTAAACATGGGGTCTGGGGCATATTGAAAGCATGTCTGAGAGGTAGCCTTATAAAACAAATTGCAACAATTCAACAGAACTATGAAGTGTTAGAAAGCTCTGATGCAAGAGGTTCAAATCTCAAAAGGAACTCTGCATAAATACCTTTAGTCCTGATATTTAAAAAAGATGGCATGGTTTACAAATTGTACATGCGGAAAACAAAAATTCTATTCTCAACAGTAGTAAAATTGCAACTAAATACCTCCTTTATAGGTGCTATAGCCACTAAAAATGGCACGATTTTCTGTGCACACTCTGAAATATTACATGGATTTAAAGAGTATTATGAGGATCTGTACTTTTCAAAGGTAGGTTTTTGATGAAATGTACATTCCCAATTGGAATAGTGGCAATAGGGAGTTAGGCCCCATACACACGAGCGGACAGATTTGTTCAAATCTGTCCGTCCGACAGATTTGAACAAATCTGTCTGCTGGGATTTTGGTTTGCTCGCGTGTACACACGAGCAAACCAAAATCCCCGCCAGCAGACGGCGCGCTGACGTGTCGGTGACGTGGCGGTGACGTTGACGCCGCCACGTCACCGCACCAGGAAGTAAAACACTTCCGCGCATGCGCCGAATCCATTCGGCGGCGGCGGCGCGGCGGCGGTGCGGGACGACATGTCTGCTGGTAAGTGTACTAACCAGCAGACATGTCGGGTGGACACATTCCCACCCGATAGATTTCAAAGCATGCTTTGAAATCTGTCGGGTGGACAAATCTGTCCGCTAGCCCATACACACGATCGGAGATGTCTGCTGAAACGGTCCATCGGACCGTTTTCAGCGGACATATCCGCTCGTGTGTACGAGGCCTTACACAACCATTGCACTGGAGGAGTTTACCTGGTGGCTTATAAGGCTAATATGCCTAATAAAGCACCAAGTATAGATGGTTTTCTTTTCGCAAGTTTGTGGTCCGTGCAACACCACAGTGGCAGGTAGCCAGCCACCATTTTTTTTTTGCCCAGATGGCCATCTCTTCTCCACCAGCATATGGAATGTAATGTGTCTGTGTCACTAGGCCATGCAGTTAGTGGGCAGGTACATTTGACATGAACGTGTACTACAGTAGGCATGGTCATGGATGCTACATGTTCTTCACCGATTACTAGATCAATCCACTAACGGCTAAGAAGTATGCCTGAAAGGGTACAGAACTGGAGCTGGTGGTGCTGTCATATGTCTTGTAGAGTGGTGACAACACAGTCACCTCCTCCTCACTGGCCTCCTTATCTCCTTCTTCTGAAAACCAATAGTCCACCCTAGAGCATATGCAACATGCCAGGTTAAACTCTGCCATACTGTGTTGCAATGTGTGTACCTGGGGGATAGAAGGGCACAGAGCACAGAGGAAATTTTTGTTAAAATAAGGCAAATCCACCTGTCCTCTGCCAGTGTGGACTGGCACACTTTCATTAAAATTAGATAGATTTCCAATGACTATGTAATTCCAGCTGCTGATGCTACAAACTAAATGTAAGTGTCATCCAGCCCAATTACCACCATTACCAGCTCCTGGACTATTCAGCAGCTGCAGCACTGTAAAGGTGATGTTTCTGCAGCTTCATCTCACCTGACAAATTTCTATTGTTTGTTGTTGAGAAAAACATGCATTGGCAGGTCTTTACAATATTAGACATGTGCAAACTGGAATATTTTGTTTCGTTTTTTTTCCGTTTTTCGTTTGGAAAATAAATGTATTTAGTTACTCCCGAAAATCGTTTCGATTTATTTCGTTTTTCGTTGGGGAATAGCTTTCGTCCGAAAATCCAATAATACTTGGTTTCTGTCGAATGGTCAAAAGAATATTCGACGGAACGTCGAATATTTACGTCGAATCGTACATTTCCGTTCGAATATTCCGCCTACAAGAATTCTAATGTTGTATGACTAGTAATAATGTCGAATCTATTTTCTCATAAATCAAAATCTAATCTTTGTAATGTCAAATCTATTATTTCTATAGTGTCGAATCTTTTCTCTATAATGTCGAATCTTTTCCCTATAATGTAGAATCTTTTTCCTATAATGTCGAATATTTTCCCTATAATGTCGAATCTTTTCCCTATAATGTTGAATCTCTCTATATTGAATTTTTACCGCATCGAAAATGAAAATAAAGCATTTTTTATGTCGGATCTTTCGGTTTTCGTTTCTTGCGCTTTCGTTATCGTCTGTTAAAACGATAACGAAAAAAACAGATTTTCGGACGAAAATGCATTCTAACGAAAACGAATGCACATGTCTATACAATATTAAAGGCTTTACTTTTAGTTTTTAAGACTAAACTTTCTTATAGCTTTTAGACCTGTTTTGACTGGTACTTCCATTTTTTTAATTCAAGCCTATTGCCACTGGAAAAACAACATTATTTATCACAGCCAAAACTAAAAATACTGGCCCAGATTCAGAGAGAATTAGATTCTCGTAGCGTATCAGAAATACACTACGCCGCTGTTTTTTACCTGGCTCTACGTGGAATCCAGGTAGATTTTGTCCAGTAAACGACGGCGGCGTAGTGTATTTCTCCCGTCGCAATCCATCTGCGCGAGTAGGGGGCGTGAAGCATTTAAAATAGGCGCGTTCCGGCGGCGATCGAACTGCGCATGCTCCGTTCGCAAATTTCCAGCCGTGCATTGCGCGAAATCACGTCGTTACGTCGTAGTAGCATCGTTTACATACATTCCTATTCCCGAACGAGTTACGTTAAAAAAAAAATAATACAGGGAGTGCAGAATTATTAGGCAAATGAGTATTTTGACCACATCATCCTCTTTATGCATGTTGTCTTACTCCAAGCTGTATAGGTTTGAAAGCCTACTACCAATTAAGCATATTAGGTGATGTGCATCTCTGTAATGAGAAGGGGTGTGGTCT
The DNA here is from genome assembly GCA_029574335.1 of Rana kukunoris. Classification (NCBI taxonomy): domain Eukaryota; kingdom Metazoa; phylum Chordata; class Amphibia; order Anura; family Ranidae; genus Rana; species Rana kukunoris. Next base: position 380,362,450 of record CM056050.1, on the reverse strand, counting down.
AATGAGATCAACACCCTATATCAGGTGTGCATAATTATTAGGCAACTTCCTTTCCTTTGGCAAAATGGGTCAAAAGAAGGACTTAACAGGCTCAGAAAAGTCAAAAATAGTGAGATATCTTGCAGAGGGATGCAGCACTCTTAAAATTGCAAAGCTTCTGAAGCATGATCATCGAACAATCAAGCGTTTCATTCAAAATAGTCAACAGGGTCGCAAGAAGCGTGTGGAAAAACCAAGGCGCAAAATAACTGCCCATGAACTGAGAAAAGTCAAGCGTGCAGCTGCCAAGATGCCACTTGCCACCAGTTTGGCCATATTTCAGAGCTGCAACATCACTGGAGTGCCCAAAAGCACAAGGTGTGCAATACTCAGAGACATGGCCAAGGTAAGAAAGGCTGAAAGACGACCACCACTGAACAAGACACACAAGCTGAAACGTCAAGACTGGGCCAAGAAATATCTCAAGACTGATTTTTCGAAGGTTTTATGGACTGATGAAATCAGAGTGAGTCTTGATGGGCCAGATGGATGGGCCCATGGCTGGATTGGTAAAGGGCAGAGAGCTCCAGTCCGACTCAGACGCCAGCAAGGTGGAGGTGGAGTACTGGTTTGGGCTAGTATCATCAAAGATGAGCTTGTGGGGCCTTTTCGGGTTGAGGATGGAGTCAAGCTCAACTCCCAGTCCTACTGCCAGTTTCTGGAAGACACCTTCAAGCAGTGGTACAGGAAGAAGTCTGCATCCTTCAAGAAAAACATGATTTTCATGCAGGACAATGCTCCATCACACACGTCCAAGTACTCCACAGCGTGGCTGGCAAGAAAGGGTATAAAAGAAGAAAAACTAATGACATGGCCTCCTTGTTCACCTGATCTGAACCCCATTGAGAACCTGTGGTCCATCATCAAATGTGAGATTTACAAGGAGGGAAAACAGTACACCTCTCTGAACAGTGTCTGGGAGGCTGTGGTTGCTGCTGCACGCAATGTTGATGGTGAACAGATCAAAACACTGACAGAATCCATGGATGGCAGGCTGCATGAGTGTCCTTGCAAAGAAAGGTGGCTATATTGGTCACTTATTTGTTTTTGTTTTGTTTTTGAATGTCAGAAATGTATATTTGTGAATGTTGAGATGTTATATTGGTTTCACTGGTAAAAATAAATAATTGAAATGGGTATATATTTGTTTTTTGTTAAGTTGCCTAATAATTATGCACAGTAATAGTCACCTGCACACACAGATATCCCCCTAAAATAGCTAAAACTAAAAAAAAACTAAATACTACTTCCAAAAATATTCAGCTTTGATATTAATGAGTTTTTTGGGTTCATTGAGAACATGGTTGTTGTTCAATAATAAAATTAATCCTCAAAAATACAACTTGCCTAATAATTCTGCACTCCCTGTAATTTCAAATCGACGCGGGAACGACGGCCATACTTTACATGGGTTACGCACTGTTAGACCAGCAAAAAGCTCCTCTAACATTACGTAGCCAAAAAATGACGTGGGCTATTGCGAGGGACACTCGTACCTTCGTGGATCGCCGTAAAAACTAATTTGCATATCCCGACGCATGAAAACGACGCAAACTCCTCCCATCGGCCGCAAAAATATCGCAGCGTAGATCCGAAGGCTTACGAAGACGTAAGCCTCTCGGATCGAAGCCCGAAGCCGCCGTATCAAACTAGTGGATTCAGGATTCAAACTAGTGATGGATTCAAACTAGTGATACGGCGCGCAAAATTTGAAATTACTCCTGTCTAACACCAGTTAGACAGGCGTAATTGCTTTATGAATCTGGGCCACTTTTTTCAAGTTGAAATGAATCAGATTGGGGTGCTGCCTCTGTATTTAAAGGCAAAACTTTTTTTCTTTTTTTAAGCTTTGAATAGAATGGAGAGGAATTAGAACACCTGTCAGTTTGTATTGTTGTCTGTGCCCTTGTTAAAAAGATTCACCCTCGCTATTTGTTCTGTTTACTGTTATCATTGAAAGTGAAAGTAAAAGAAAATCGAAAATTTAGGGTTGACACCAGAACAGTAATAGAGGGGAAATATTCAAAAGGTGACACAAGTTCTGGTGACCCTAAAGACACCCCGGGATTCCTTCACTTTCTGTTTTTGGCTATGGGACAGGAAGTAAAGGAAAATCTCCCCTATAGACAGATGGCAAAAAAAAAGATATAACCCTTCTTTTCTAGTTTTGCCTACACAGTAGTTCTACTTTAAGTCAATTTAAATGTCAAAACATCAATTACACATCCAAAATATATGATGCCAGAATATGGTGTCACTATCTATGATTATAAAGAAAGATAGATTAAAGGTATTTCCCAAACATGTAATTCAAAGGATTTGTGTTTTTTTTTTCTATGTCACAAAGTCACATTAAAAGAGCCCTCTGCCTGGTGTGCAGTATTTAACGCCTTCCCACCCCCTCCTCCTTGCCCTTTAAGAGCTTCAAGATGCCAGTAGTTGTAGGCAAGCATTGGTGTCATGTGTTCAAGTCGTATGATCGGAAAGCTCCCTATCGCAAGTATGCATGGGGAGCTTTCTATGTCTCTGCCGCGGACAGTTCTGGGAGCGTGCAAGGCGTGGGCTCTCAGCAAAGAAAAGTGTTTACATAGGGTGTTAAAGTCTGCTTGCCGAGAGGCTGCATATGTGTGTACCATCAGGGAGGTTAAAGACTATTTTTGCCTTGTTAAATTGCAGTGCACTTTATTTATTTACCTAATTTATTACATTGCAGTTTCCAGCTCCCCGTGCCCTTTTTTTGACAATAGCTCGCTGTCTCACCTTGAAAATTGTGAGAAATTAGTTTCAAGATTTGCCTCTGATTTCAATGAGCTTCGAATGTAAATTTAGGTTTTGCAAAAGCAGGATTCAACATACCATGTACTGATTCACACTTTCCTACTGGTACCCAACAGGACTGAAGATTACTTTGTCAGGGGGCATGGGGACATATTGGACAATCCACTGGGGATTTGTAATTTACATCATCAGTGCCTGCCCAATGGAATGAGCATATAGACAGAGAATTTGAAGAAAGAGGAACATACACGGCATCAGTGAGAACAGAATGTATTTAGAGAGCTAGGACCTCACTGAAGGAGAGCAGGCCCAGCGGGCCCAACTGCTCTCACCACCTATTATTTATGTGAAGAAGAATGCTTGCTTTAGACTGAGACCTGCATAAGAAACAAAAATTTGCAAACCCTAACCAGAGGGCTTGTATAATCAAACATCAGGATTCAATTTCTGAAAGCCTTTATTGAAACACAAATTTATTTAGAAATTACCCCAAGTAAAAGTTCTCATGATTGAGAGGCTAACTAACAGGTTGACTGTAGTAAGCTGCAGCAATTTCGTAAAAAAATATTATAGTATAGTAACTATATGTGGATACAACATTTAATAATAGCAATTGGTATTGTTTTTTTTAATTTCATATGTATTTATTTATTATTTATCACAGGTATTTTTATAGCGCTGACAATTTACGCAGCACTTTATATATGTAGCGCCGGTGTACCTCCAAGTACCGGTGCTATTAAAATTTAGAGGGATAATCAGAGTGTAAGTGACTCTGATTCCAATTGTAATTGTTTAATAGGGTCTCAGCTTGGCTGTGCTGTGGGCTCATTCTGTTGTGCTGGGGTGTATTCCTACCCCAGTGCGGTAGGTGGCAGCAGTGGAAGCTGAGGTTTGGGTGTTCTCTCCTAGCAACCAATCAGGAGGCTTGGGCCTCACCGGGCATGCTGGGAGAGGGTACTTATGGAACAGACGCCATGTTGGCAGGGGTCTTCTTCCAGTGTGGCACCCACCTTTAGGGTGGCCACATCACCGCGCCCCTAGCGTTATGGCCTACCTGGCCGGGGCATGCGTGCCACACAGTGTTCCTGGTTTCTGGGCCATGCTGGCCCAGAACATTCGAGCAGGACGGGGACTCAGTAGTCGACTGGGTTCCCACTTTTGAAGATCCCAAGCAAGCTGTTCGGTAGGGAGTCCATCTGAGAAAAGCCAATGAGAGGCTGGTGATCCAATAGGACTCCGACAAACCACCGGGGATCAAGGTAACCGGACATTGAAGGATTGACTCCGCTTTCAGTCGGTACCTGGGCGACGTTAAGAAGAAGATTCAGGCGTAACTTTACTTAGGAGGGCTACCTCCATATCTGCAATCAGAGAAGGCCTGTGGCAGAGGCGTTTCCCTGACGTTCATTCGGGAGGGTCTGTGGCAGAGACATCTCCCTAAATTCCGAGTGATACTCTGGCTGCCAGGTCGGTGAGAGAGGCCTGTCCAGGTACACTATAACCACTCCGGCTGGAGTGGCAAAGAAAACTAAGGGTTGTCGGAAGCAGGACTGTTTCCCCTATTGTACGCCTGAATCTGCTGTTGTCCTTTCAACCTTCATCTGTCCTTTCCATCACCTGTTCACTGTTTTTACCCAGCTGGGTAATAAAGAGCACATATGAAAAGACTTTCCTTTGCGGACATTCCTTTGCTGCTGCTGTATGCATCCTTCACCCTAGACATTCTAAGAGAGCCATGAGGTAATGTGCCATCCCATTTTTTTACCAGCAGCCCCTTCGGGGGTACTGCTACATGTGGGGGCTCGCCCGGGATCGGCTGTTACCTCAACATACCAAGATTCAGAAGTTTATTTCATTGTGAAAAAGGAATTGTCGTGTGTTAAAATGTGTTTGGTGAGGAAGGAGTTAACGTCGCCATTGAAGCTGGGTGCACGTGCGGCGAAGCCATGTGCGCCTGCCACGTGGGAAGAAAAGTTTCCAAGTGGGAGGAGCTACCCACCTCTGCATGAGACGTGAGCTGAGTTTGGCGCCAAAGGACAGAGTGATTGCCCGCCCATGAGAGAATGTCGTGCAAACATGTCTGTGCCAGCAACACCTTTTGGAAAGCTGAGACCCCCGATGTCTGTCCCGGGAGTCAACGCAATGTCTGCTGCTGCTGGAGTTCCCCTGACGGATACTGGAATCCGAATGCGGACCCAGGGGAAGTTCGTGCTGTTTACTGTTTACTGTTTACGCGGTAGCGTGGAGGTCCTCGGACTGTCCTGCCCCCCGCTGTTTGGAGCTGGCTGTCCGGATTTTGCACTTTGCCCGGTGCAAAAAGTGCCGGGCATACTTGTTCCAAGTCGAGCCACCGACCAAAACTCCCCGGGAGTACAAGGTGGACTAGATCTCTGGGACTGTGACCGTGGAGGAGGAGGCCCCATGGCCGGAACTCTACCCAACTGCAGTAATCGCTGATCTGGAGGTGGTGACCGTCTCATCCACACTTACCCTGCCATCGGCTGCTACCCCAACCAGAGGTAAGCGATGTGGATGAGAAGAAATGTGTGACCAGTGTGCAAACGGATGTCGTACCGGAGGCTACGGCCACCAATGTGGTTTCCGTGTGGCATGCTATTACCAAAATGGGTCCCGCACAGGCTTCTCGCGGCTGCGGTCGAGGCCTACCTGCATGCTTGAGTGATTTGACCAACGTCCCTATTGGGACACACACCTGCCTGCCTGCTGAGGAGTATGACACCTCTGATCTGGACTCATAGTCCAATGCTGGATATGACAAGTGGTTTGAGCTGGAGTTCCCTGAGTCACAGTGGGGTAAAAACTCCCGGTCCTCCAAATCGTGTAACCATAAGAAACACGCTTCTGATGCCAAGCCACAGACGGATGTCCAGCAGCTGACATTCTGAGTTGAAGTGCCGAGCACCAGAGTCATTAATCCCATACCTGCTGCATTGCCTGCACTGAAAAGAGCGTCTGACGCTATTGTTCTACCAGGACTTGGACACCCCCGTAACCTGCCGAGACTTTGCCGGCTACAGCGCATTCTCATGAAGAAGGTGGCTATGGACTACGGGTGGGAATATCCCTATGTGCCTTCAACTCTCATGCCCTTAATTGAGAAGCTGAGGGACGAATGGTACAGGGATGCTGTTTGGGAATATTTGGGAGTACCCAAGACTGACCGCGATACAGAATATGGGCCAGATTCAGGTAGATAGACGAATTTTTATTTTGGAGTAACGTTTGTCATTTACGTTACTCCGCCGAAACTTTATGAGCAAGTACCGTGGCAAACGTACTGCGCATGCGTCGACTGTCAGTGCGCATGCTCCAAATTCTGTCAGTGAACGTCAATGACGTCAATCGCCATTCACGGACATTTTACGCAAACGACGCTAAACTTTTTAAATTCGATGCGATGACGACGGCCATACTTAACATAGGATACTCCACCTAGGGGGCATGTTTTTCTTTACGCCGCGTATCGCTTACGGAAACATCGGAAAGTCACTGCGTCGGGCCCGCGTACGATCGTGAATTTCCGTCTCTTGCTGATTTACATATTCTTGGCGTAAATCAGCGAGAACGCCCCGAGCGCCCATTTTAAAATTGCAGTTCCGATACGACGGCAAAATACAATTACGCCGCTCATATCTGAACTTAATCCCGGCGTATCTTGTTTTCTGACTACAGAAAACAGATAAGCCGGCTCAAAGTGAGAGTTATGCTGGCGTATCACTGATACTCCAGCGTAACTCTACCTGAATCTGGCCCTATGCCTTCATCTGTGTGGGTCAGCGGTTTGAGAGTTGTTTGAACGATTGGAGCCCTGGCTGGTACATCTTCAATGATAAAGTGGTCCTCAAATGCCCCGGGAGAGTGGATCAAGTCTTCTCTGTCACCACTACCAATTCCCGAGGGGACATTGTCATTTTGCCGGATCCACGGTTCTATAAGTAGGCCTCATGCCTGCGTTATCACCTTTTGCTGCTGCTTTCAAGAAGTTACGGACAAGAACTGTTGCCCCTTTTCAGTTTTTTTGTTTTCATCCCACCGGATCCACACATTGTTGTTTGTGCAGAACTTCGGGGGGGTTTGATAAGTTAGTAAGGATAAGGTCTTGCCGGCTCCTTCCCAACACCAGGAAAAAGAGAGGAAAGAGAAGATACAGTTTTCATATCTCTTTTCTTCTGCAGATTGCTCTGTTTGCGCGTGGACTGCCTTATGCTGGTAGTACCAGCGCACTGACCACTAGGGGCAGTGTTCTGCAACTGCTGCTAACGCAGAGTAACTTGTATATATATTCTCCTAAGACCTTGCAGTTTGAGAAAATCTTAGCACTTATAATTGATGTGTCTCTTTGGGAGGGAAAGGAGGTTTCAGCTTTTTTTTTAAATGAGAGAAAGTGCAGCTTTAATTTTGCCCTCAGTGACTTTAGATGTATATTGTGTGTATGTTCTTCCATTGTTTTTTTTTTCAGGTTGTTGATCATGTATCAAAACTGTCGGAGAATGGGGCAGGATAGATAGTTAGGAATGTGTAATGTCATAATGCATCACTGTGAATATTTGTACAAAGTAATGTTTTATAATTGTTCATTTTTTATATCTTTTCTATTTCTTTCTTACTGTTATGCAGATTCAGGTCAGGCATTCAGGCTTGAATGCCTTTTGTTGGGACACTGAGGACAGTGTCTATTCAAGCGGGGGGACTGTGTAGCCCCGATGTACTTCCAAGTACCGGTGCTAATACAATTTGGAGGGATAATCAGAGTGTAAGTGACTCTGATTCCAATTGTAATTATTTATTAGGGTCTCTGTTTCAGCTTGGCTGTGCTGTGGGCTCATTCTGTTGCGTTGGGGTGTATCCCCACCACAGTGCGGTAGGTGGCAGCAGTGGAAGCTGATGTTTGTGTGTTTTCTCCCAGCAAAAAATCAGGAGGCTTGGGCCTCGCTGGGCATGCTGGGAGAGGGTACCTTATGGAACAGACGCCATGTTGGCAGGGGTCTTCTTCCAGTGTGGCACCCACCTTTAGGGTGGCCACATCACCACGCCCCTAGCGTTATGGCCTACCTGGCCGGGGCGTGCGTGCCACGCGGTGTTCCTGGTTTCTGGGCCATGTTGGTCTGGAACATTCAAGCAGAACGGGGACTCAGTAGTCGACTGGGTTCCCACTTTTGAAGATCCCAAGCAAGAGTAGCTGTTCGGTGGGGAGTCCATCTATGGAAAGCCAATGAGAGGTTGGCGATCCAATAGGATTCCAACAAACCACCGGGGATCAAGGTAACCGGACACTGAAGGATTGACTCCTCTTTCAGTCGGTACCTGGGCGACGTTAAGAAGAAGATCCAGGCGTAACTTTACTTAGGAGGGCTACCTCCATATCTGCAATCAGAGAAGGCCTGTGGCAGAGATGTTTCCCTGATGTTCATTCGGGAGGGTCTGTGGCAGAGACATCTCTCTAAATTCCGAGTGATACTCTGGCTGCCAGGTCGGTGAGAGAGGCCTGTCCAGGTACGCTATATCCACTCCGGCTGTAGTGGTAAAGAAAACTAAGGCTTGTCGGAAGCAGGACTGTTTCCCCTATTGTACACCTGAATCCTTTCAACCTTCATCTGTCCTTTCCATCACCTGTTCACTGTTTTTACCCGGCTGGGTAATAAAGAGCACATATGAAAAGACTTTCCTTTGCGGACATTCCATTACTGCTGCTGTATGCATCATTCACCCTAGACATTCTACTAAAGCCATGAGGTAATGTGCCATCCCATTCTATTACCAGCAGCCCCTTCGGTGGTACCGCTACATATATATTGTACAGTCACGTTATTTACATTTATAAGCAGACCAAGCTAACAGAGATTCTTCTGTAGCTGCATCAACATTTATTTTTAGAAACAGAGGATTAAACCACATGCATGAAAGGTAACCTTTGAAAGTACCCAACCAGTGTTATAGTTTCTTACAATGTCAACCTGTCAATGTGGATAAAAATATAAATCATAAATTGACTTGTGAAATACAAAAGAAACAAATATAATGAATATTATCATTGTATGTATTAACCATATACAACAATAAGAATACATGCTGTGTAATAATGGTTTAAAGTCACAGAGTCTCACAATTTGCTGGGAAAAACTTAACCATATCTGCAGAAGGCACCAAAGACAGATAAATAAATGTTGTCAGCACTCACAAATTCTGTGTTTTTAATATCTAATAAATAAATAAAAAGGTGTGCTGTCTCCCTAAATTACAACAGATACAGATCACCCATGCATGTGCATGTAAAAAAAAATTGTATTCATAATAAACAATTCGTCAAAGCTGTGCAATTTAAAAATGAATAAATCGGGTTTGCCGAGGCAATATAGAGGTCTGTCTAAGGATGTAACCTCTAAAGCCTTGTACACACGATCGGATATCTGATGGAATCTAATCCGATGGATTTTTTCGTCAGATATCCGATGAAGGTGACTTTCATCAGTCTTGCCTACACACCATCAGTCAAAAATCTGATCGTGCCAAAACACGATGACGAAAAACACTACGACGTGCTGAGAAAAATGAAGTTCAATGCTTCCGAGCATGCGTCGACTTGATTCTGAGCATGCATGGATTTTTGACCGATGGAGTTCCACACAGACGATCATTTTTTCTATTGGTTTTTAATCCATAGGAAAAATTTAAAACATGTTTTATTTTTTTTCACCGATGGAAAACAAACCTATGGGGCCCACACAGATCGGTTTGTCTGATGAAAACAGTCCATCGGTCTGTTTTCATCGAACAAATAACAATAAATACATTAAATGACAATATAACAGCCCCTTAATGCTACTCTCGAGCACAAATAATTTCCAGGGAAAAAGAACAAGGATTTTTTTTAAACAGACAACTTCAGAGTGTTTGAGATTAAAAGATGTTTTGAATGGGAATGTTCTCTGTTCATTATCAGAATAACCAGACATGATATTTCTAATGTTTATAGGGTGCTGATTTTACCCCTAGACACTGGGACTTTGTTTTTTTTTTAATAGATAGGAGCATGAATTAAATTAACCTATCCCAGAAGCCCTAAAGAGTTAGGGCCCTTTCACACGTCCGCCTCTGCTCGTCCGTTTTTACAAGTCCGTAAACGGACTTGTAATAGTTCCCTATGGGATTGCGTCTGTTAGCGGATGATGCATCCGCTAACGTCTGCAAAGATCCGCGTCTGTCTGGATCCGGTTTTTCGGACGGAAGAAAACCCTATTTTTCTTCCGTCCGGCGGAACGGATCGGATGAAGACGGACAAACGGTCCGTTTTCATCCGATTCTCCATAGGGGAGAGCGGAGGAGAGACAGGGCGGTCCCTGCACAGGGAGACCCCCCGCTGAGCTGACGGACACACACGGAGCGGACCGAAAAACGGTCCGCTCCGTGTGAAAGGACCCTAAAGTTATAGCTCATGTACACTCTACCTCAAAAGATGCGAGGATAAAATAAATTAATTATAAACTGCTGACTAGGTGGTATTACGTCCCTTCAAAACTACATCCAGGAGGATGAAGGAACACATGCCCATGTTTGGTGGTATTGCCCAATGATCCAGTTATACTGGGAGAAAATCTTAAATAAAATCAAGATGATTAGTAATTGTGAAATTGGGCAGAGAAATGAGTCCTTCTCAAAATGTTATGGAACTTGGAGGAGTTGCTTAGAATTTAAACAGTCTCTGGTTTACATGGGATATGTAGTTAATGAAAATACATGAGTGGAGGGATGAGAAAGAGCGGTGGAGGAATCCCCATAATATGCAAAAGAGATAGTGGATGGGAGATAAACTTGGCCTGTTTAGCCCACTCCGTTTTTTTTTTTTAACACAAGATATCTATTATATACACAGTAGTTTGGAATAGTGGTATTTTGACTGATATAGAACACTCACAATGGGCGTGGATGAATTATAATGAGAAAGGGAGCAATAAAAGGAGAAGATAAGGGAGCACGATATGGGAAGGTAAGGGAAGAATTATGGAGGAAATTGTGGCTATCTTCCCCTATTTCTTCCCTTTAATAGCACAAATAGATTGCTTTGGTATGTTTTTTGATTGTAGGTCATGTCACAAATACAGTATATGTAAGGTGTGGGAGGGACAAAGGGAAGGGTAGGGGAGTATGGGGTGAAAGGCAAGGGAAGAATTATGGAGGAAGTTGTGAGCCTCTTCCCAAACTTCTTCCCCTTAATATCACAAATAGATTGTTTTTGGTATGATTTTTTAGTTTTGCCAAGGGCACATGTTGTGGGGGTGGACAGGAGTGATGTGTAAGAGGAGAGGAAAAAAGTTGAGGCAATTAGGATGCAAAAGGTAAGATTTGGCAGTAACCCTTAAGCAATTGGGGAGAGAGATCAACCAGATTATTAGTATTTTGATGTGGGGAGCCTCCACCTCTCAAAATGTCTCTTACCTTCTCTTTGAGGAGTAAATATGTTATATATGGTTGAAATGAAAAGGTATGGGATATACACCCTTTCTATATGTCTGCATTAGTTTGTCTGTAATGTTGTGTATAAGATTTACATGTTTTTTCTACTTTAGCTTGCTAATTTTATGTATATTGTCCTGGTTTTTATTATGGTGTAATATTTTTGTACATATGAATAAAAATAATTTAAACTAAAAAAATTGTTGAAATGAAAGAATATTGCAATACAATTATAAGATATTATAAGTATCAAGTTATGTGAATTAATAAATAACTAAAAAATAATTTAATGAAATACTTATAAAGTCGATGAACATAAAAAGTCCATCAATGTGCCAAGCAAAGTGTTCTGTGCTCAAAAAACTGTTTACGTTTTGAGCACAGAGCACTTTGCTTGGCACATTAATGGACTTTTTTATGATGATTGACTTTTTATGATCATTGATTTTTTATTATGAGTGTTTCATTAATTGTTTTTTTAGTTATTTATTTATTCAAATAATTTCATATATTTGATCTGTTCTTATTGTATTGCAATATTCTTTCATTTCACTGATTCATTCATTTTACTTAAATTGCACAGCTTTGACAAATTGTTTATTATCAATTTGATTTTTTTACATGCATATGCGTGTGAGTTCACTATATGTATTTGTTGTTATTTAAGGAGACGCTGCACCTTTTTTTCTTCATTTGATATCAATTGGGAAATGGTATTCAGGTTTATTAAGGGGCAGCAGTCCCAATATCTTTTTTAACCAACCGTGAGGTCTCTTTTACAGATTGGTTACTGTATGTATTATTGCTTCACTATCTGTTAGAACATAAGGCTGTAAATGTCATTACTCCCCTTCCAAATATACAAAAGTTGTACCTTTGGTAATAATTAACAAGTTGGATTAATTTAATTTCCAGCTGGCACTGAGTTTTTATCCTAATGTTTGGCAGGCAGTGCAGTTATTCCTCTACTTTTCATTTACAGCTTGGTAATTGGTGTAAGCTCTGAGCATATGGTGATGCTACCTTCAAGTCAGAATGTTGAGCATACAATTAGAAAATGGTTTTAGCAAACAAGGTACTGAAAAGGTTGCCATATACAGGTTTTGATGGCTGCTGATTAGAAAAGAATCGTAAAATTACATTTATGATGTCTTGAATAGCACTGTAGTAGTGCTATTCAAGAAATGGCACTGTCCTAGTTTACCTCTGTGACAGATAAAGCCCTAATATCGGGAAGCTTTTTTATTACAGTATAATGTTTTTTTTTATTTTTTTATGGCACTATTTATATCTCATTACCAGCATTGCTTTTGTAAGTCCTAATTGTTGACTGAGAAACGTGACAATAAGCTCCTATCAGTTTTGGCACACTTTAGAACATGCAGTTTGCCAGAAGTGAAGCTTACTGCTGGTCTACTGCACCTTTACATAATTTTCCACATAATTCCCACATCAATTCATAATTCGTTGCATCTGTATAGCTGTTCATGCTTAGTCTGCATTCATCTGTCACCTGATATTCATTACAATGTCTTCACATGTTCAATGTAACATCATGCTATTTGCCCATGTCTTTGTTACCTGTGCGTTTTTCTGGCATGTCCACTAATCTTATGTTCCACTATGATCTATATGCTGACTACCAAGCTTTTTGTAGTGTTCTCAATGGAATTCCAATTGCTTCACCACAATATAACATGTGGTTTCTGATCGAATTCACAGAAATACATTTATACAGTATCTCACAAAAGTGAGTACATCCCTCACATTTTTGTAATTTTTTTTATATCTTTTTATGTGACAACACTGAAGAAATAACACTTTGCTACAATGTAAAGTAATGAGTGTACCGCTTGTATAAAAATATAAATGTGTTGTCCCTCAAAATAACTCAACACCATTAAAGAGGAAGTAAACCCTCGTAAAAAAAAAAAAAAATAAAGCCCTGCAAGACAAAGGCATAATGATCTAGTATGCATAGTAACTCACTCCTGTGCGTGCCATTGCTTCAGTTTGCCCCAGTGCCCCCAGCACATGCAGGGGACAGGGGATATCTTCTAAACTGTGCAGGTTTAGGAGAGATCCTGGGTAGCTACATGTGAGCCTTAATATAGGCTTACCTGTAGCATAATGTTGTAAAAAAGGGTTTACAACCACTTTAATGTCTAAACTGCTGGCAAAAAAATGAGTACACCTCTGCTGTAAGCAATATAATTTCTGGGTATTTATACATATTCTGTTTTTATTCCCATTGGTCAGATGACTCTGATAGGTTAGATTAGCAAACAAGGGACTACACATTAATACATTTATGCGATAGCTATATATTATAGGGTACAATAGAGTGTATATATATATTATTGCATCGCGTTAAACAACCCCTAAATGAAAATGTCTGAATTAGGCTCAAATATTTTCCCTACCCGGTGTCATGTGACTCGTTAGTGTTACAAGGTTTCAGGTGTGAATGGGAAGCAGCAACCAGGTGAGGAGTACAAAGACAAGCGTGTACTCTGTGATGTGATTTTGCTTATTGTGAGCAAGGTATAGATTCATTATGAGAGATATTCATTCTTTATGTTATAAATTTGTTATTGTGGATTTTTTTGAGAAGTTCTGCTGACACCTAGGGATAATTTAATTAAAACAATGATGTGTGAATGTTTTAAGCATATAAAATAATGCCTGAAATGTTTATAATATAATAATAATATGTTTACTTCCTTTGTGTTACGTTTCAGGTGTGAGGCCGGGTTGCTGAGAGGGTGCCCCTTGTGGCTAAGTGAAACGCACCCCTGGGAGTGCAGTGCCCAAAGTAGCACAGTTTGCCAGTACTGTTGTTGGATGAGATGGACAACAGAGAGCAGCTGTGGCGCTGGGTAAACTGTGTTGACAGCCGTGCAAGGTGGTGCCACAGGTATAGAACAGCAGGGTGAACCAGGAACAAGTCAGTAGCCAGGCCAGGGATGGTACACAGAAGAATCTGTCCGAGATAGGTACAGAAGCAAGCCAGGTCATACACTGAGGGCAGGAGATAACAGGGCAGTCAGCCGGTCCGGGATCAATCACAATGGAGCAGACAGGAGCAGAGGTCAAGATGTGAGCTAGGGGTCAAGCCAGAGGTTCAGGATAAACGTGTACAGCAAGCCAGTTTGGTAGCAGGAAGCCCAAGAGATCAGGATACACAAGGCACAGGAGATACAGGGAGTTGAAGACAACCCAGCAATCTGCATGTGTCAGTGGCAGGTTTAAATAGGCCAAGGGGCGCCAACATCTGTTACGTTGTGCGCACACGTCTGCACGCACCCGCCATTTCGCATCTGCGTGCGCGCATGCGCACAGAGATTTGTCTAGCACATCCATGATGAGTACTGGCAGGATTGCCCATTCTTCAGGCTATTGCCCTGACACTTTGATTGTCAGCACCATCTAGTATTTCAGGAAAATATTACATTATGGCCATTGACAATCATAGCAAGTAAACATATTACACAAATTATAGAGATTTTTCATGACGGCTGTGTACTTGCTTGAGGCATTCGCACAGCAAATATTTGATAAATAGACCACCTAGTCTTTAGAAAATTTTAGTCACAAATACTATACAGGGTCATTTATATAATTACAAAGTACAAAGACAAGTATGTCTTGCATACAGTCAAGCATGGTGTTTGGAGTGTCATGGTCTGGGACTGCATGAGTGCTGCTGACAGTGGGGAGCTACAGTTCATTGAGGAAACCATGAATGCCAACTGTGACATACTGCAGCAGAGCATGATCCCCTCCCTTCAGAGACTGGGCACAGGGTAAAAGTTATGGACTGGCCAAGCATGTCTCCAGACCTAAACCCTATTGAGCATCTGTGGGGCATCATCAAACAGAAGTTGGAGGAGTGCAACATCCACCAGCTTCGTGATGTCGTCATACAGGAGTGGAAGAGGACTCCAGTGGCAACCTGTGAAGCTCTAGGGAACTCCATGCCCAAGAGAGTTAAGGCAGTTCTGGAAAAAAATGGTTTAGACATTTATGGCTGTGTGTTGAGTTATTTTGAGGGGACAGCAAATTTACACTGTTATTCAAGCTGTACACACACTACTTTACATTGTAGCAAAGTGTAATTTCTTCAGTCTATTGAGGGTAAACCAAGTCACCATAAAGCACTCTTATGCTCTGCCGCTTATCCTAGAATTATTTGATGTCCTTAAAAGAGCCATAGTCTTCACTAAATTAGACCTGCGTGAGGCCTATAACCTTATTGGCATATGGGAAAGGGATAAGTTGAAGATAGCATTTAATACCCGCAATGAACATTATGAGTACCTGGTTATGCCCTTTGGGCTCTGCAATGCCTCAGCCATTTTCCAGCGTTTCATGGATGAGGTGTTCCATGATTTTCAAAAAACATGTTTATAATTATTTATCTAGACGTCTTAGTTTTTTCCAAGACCCACCAGGAACACGCTACCCATGTGAAACAAGTACTTCAGTGTGAGAACCACCTTTATGCAAAGATTGAAAAATGTTGATTCCATCTGACCTGCATACCATTTCTTGGGTACCGTATTTATCGGCATATAACACGCACAGGCATATAACACACACATTTCCACTGGCGTTTTTACAGCCACTTTTCAGAGCGTTTTTTTGCAGCTTAAAAACACCTGTCCATGTTAGTCTATGGCCTCATGCCCACCATGACGTTTTTGAGCTGTAGATGGCTAAGCTGCAAAAAAAACGCAGGACCAGTGCGTTCTGAAGCTCCAGCAATAGAGCTGTAAAAACGCCAGACATTAAAAAACGCTCAAAAATGCGCATAAACGCGCAAAAACGCGCACAAACGCTCAAAAACGCGGCGCTGCGTTTTTAAAGCTCCAGCTCCAAAAAAAAAATATATATATATTTTTTTTTTTTCTAAAATAAACATGGACAGGCGTTTTTAAGCTGTAAAAAACGTGGCTGTAAAAACGCCAGTGGAAATGAAGCCTTAGAGAGAAGTTTCAGGGAAAAAAACATTCCATAGCCCCTGCGAATAACACGCAGACACAGTTTACCCTCTATTTTCAGAGTAAAAGTGAGTATTATATGCCAATAAATACAGTATATCATCAGCCCTGAAGGTTTTGAATTGGACACACAACAGCTGTCCTGCAGTGGCCACAGCCGAATACCTTAAGTGGGTCTCAAAGCTTTCTGGGCTTTGCCAATTATTTGTCATACAGAAGTACATAGGATGCTATTGCTTTTGCATTGCACAGGTCTCTAAGTCATCTAGAGTCTTCTGGCAACTATGTAAGAATGCTGTTTATTGATTACAGTTCCGCATTTAATACCATAGTTCCACACTTACTAGTTACTAAAATGCTGAAGCTAAAATTGCCAGGGTCCCTTTGTTTTTGGACAAGGGATTTTTTGGTGAATCGCCCACAAGCGGTCAGACTACAGTAGGTAAATATGTTTCCTCTGAGCACATTATTAGCATAGGAGTGCCACAGGGTTGTGTATTGAGTCCTATATTCGTTATACACTTGTGACTGTACTCCCTATCTTCCAATAAATAATGTCATCAAATTTGCAGATGATATTACTATGATTAGTCGAATTCAGGGTGGCGAAGAGGAGTACTACAGGAAGGAGCTTGGAAGAATTTCAGAGTGGTGTGGGGAAAACAACCCGTCTTAAAATACAGGAAAGTCCAAGGAAGTGATACTAGATTTTAGGAAGAGGAAAACTGACCTTGCTCCACTCTACATTAAAAAAGAATTGGTAGAGCAAGTCCCTGTTTTTAAGTTCTTAGGTGTTTATATTACCGAGATCTAAATTTGGTCAGCAAACGTGAAAGCTGTCACCAAAAAGTGTTAGCAGCGTTTGTATTTCCTGTGACTCCTAAGGAAACATGGTCTAAGTAAACACATCGAAGGCCGCGTACACACGATCAAATCTATCTGCTGAAAACGGTCGGCCCGACCGTCCCAGCAGACAGATTCAATCGTGTGTACGGGCGAGCCGACGGATTTGGCCAGCTGACAGATTTGAAATCATGCTTTCAAATCTGTCGGCTGGGAACCCGTCCACCCGACATGTCTTCTCGAACACGCGTCGAATGGTTTCGACGCATGCGCGGAAGTGTTTTACTTCCTGGTGCGGTGACGTGGCGGCGTCAACGTCACCGTCACGTCACCGACACGTCACCGACACGTCAGCGCGCCGTCTGCCGGCGGGGATTTTGGTTTGATCGTGTGTACACGATCAAATCAATACATCCCAGCAGACAGATTTGTTTAAATCGGTCTGTCCGACCGATTTGAACAAATCTGTCTGCTCGTGTGTACGGGGCCTTAGAGTCCTTTTATCGGTCCTCTATTGCGTGCTGACTTACTGTATTCTGGCTTGGTATTCTAACTGTACGCTAGCAGAAAAGGCTGTGCTCCAGAGAATTGAAATTTCTGCACAGTTGTGGGCTGTAAGTTTGTCTCTGTAGACAAAAATGTATGGCCCTGTACACACGATCAGACATGTCTGATGAAACTGGTCTGCAGACCAGTTTCATCAGACCAGTTTGATGGTGTGTACGGCCCATCAGACCGTTGTCCGTCAGACCAAAGTTTTAAAACATGCTTTAAAACCTGTCTGATGGAACATGCCCGTCGGACAGGTTTGATGATTAGTACACAAAAGCATCGGACCAAAAACCTGCGCATGCTCAGAATCAAGTCGACGCATGCTTGGAAGCATTGAACTTTGTTTTTTCATCATGTCGTTGTGTTTTACGTCAACGCGTTCTGGCCTGATCGGATTTTGGTCTGATGGTGTGTACGCACATCAGACAAGTTCAGAGTTGTCTGATGAATACGGTCCATCAGACAAGTCTCATCAGACATGTCTGATCGTGTGTACAGGGCCTAAGATGTGTCAGTTTGTGCCATTTCCTGGACTACCCACGGTTGAAGCAATGTCTCCTCTTTTTCTGTCTCATATTGTCAAACATCACGGGATACCCGCTAACATCATGTCTGATTGGGGGCCCCAGTTCATCTCCCGAGCGATTGAACCAAACCCTCAAAACCTACCTTCAGCAATATGTCAATTCTTTACAGTGGTCCAAATATTTGCTAGACATGTGCACAACAAAAATTTTCGTTTATTTCTGTTTCGTTTCTGTTCGTTTATCGTGATTCGTAATGAGTCGTAATTTCGTAAGACGTTAGTTATCGTATTCGTACTCTTTAGTATTTTCGTAACACTTTTTTTTCCGTTTCCGTTTTTTTATGTTAGTTTATTTTTCGTTGATTCGAGATTAGTATTTTCGTTAAATGTTGTATTCTGCCTCGTTCGTATTTTTACAATGAATTTATTCGTTTTTACGTTGGTTTATTTTTCGTTGTTTTGATATTCGTATTTACATTATATTTTCCATAATGCCGCGTTTGTATTTTCGTAAGAAATAAATCTTCGTTGCTTTATGATCATTCGTATTTTCGTGTCTAATTTCACTTGATTATAACAACGTTCTTTTGTAGATTTTATTGCATTCGTAATTCTGTTAAAATACATTTTACGTTTATTCGACACACTACTCGTCGTAATTTTGTAAAACATCGTAATTTACTGCGATTGACTAACACAGATAAAGACACAAGGTCAAGGAGCCACATAAGAAAGAAGCTCTTCAGGGGAAGGGACAGCGCTGAGTGGCTATTGGTCACAGTACTAATGAAAGTGAATTTACATTATTTAATTTCCGTTTTCCGAAGATTCATAATTTATTTTTCATTAGTTTTGCTTTTCGTTTTTTATTCTTTGTTCGGCATTTCGGTTGTTTTCTTTTCATTCTTCAAATATTAGTAAGTTTGCATTTTCGTTTATTTTTCGTAATTATGATTTTTTTTTTGTGTTCGGTGTTTTCGTTATTTCTATGTTTTCGTTTCTTTTTTCTTTCGTTGTGTTGTTCTTTTACATTTAGTAGTTTCGTATCTTCGTAGTTTTCCATATTCGTTATTTTTGGAAATATCGTTATTCGTTATTATTTGCGCTAAACCATTCGTTTATTCGTAGGTTAACGAATCAACGAAAATAACGAATAATGACGGAAAACGTATTCGTAACGAAAAAAATTGCACATGTCTAATATTTGCCTTTGGCTGAACTGGCCAGTAACTCTCATTGGCATAGTGCCCTCCATTTCACACCTTATTATGTAGCTCTAGGCTATCATCCATGCAAAGAAAATAAAGGAATCAACTGCGCTAAAGATTCAAATGATGCATAAATAATGAGGAGCAATTAAATGTTTTGAACAATAGAGAGCAACTCAAGGCTCAAAAGAAGCTGCACCTGACTGTACTAACAAAAACACTGTAAAACAAATGGTAAAAAACAGGATGCGCTACATGACAAGGAAAAACAAAATGAATGTCCAAAGGTGACTGTCATAAATGAATGCCCATCTTAATCCAGACTGGAACAAATTAAACAATAGTCATATAATAAACAATGTGAAATCAATACACCAGTGAATTCGGTGTAAAAACATAAAACGTGGTGACACTCTATTGAGAGGTGCTGATAGAAGATCCTCCACCTTGAGAATATGATAACTGCTTACCAGATTTCTGGTGGTCCCTTAATTAAAAGAGCACCCCAGAAAGCATATGGTTATCCACTGGAGGGAAGTGGTTGGACCAGGTCAGTTGACAATCCCCATCTACAGCAATTGGATCAAACACTCGACGGCGGTTTCCATGGAGAGATACAAGAAGACCACAATAGTGTAATAACGTAGGAAAAGGTTTATTTAAAAGAAGACAAAAACTCACTTACATGATACAATAGAAAACAGGCATGTCAATTAAGTTTGGGTCTCCGGCCGGAAGTGATCCAAACGAAACTTAACCCGTCCAATTGGTGAGGAAGAAAGTATTCAGCGGGGGATGATCCGATGCAATACAATATCCCGCCCGACCGGTTTTGCGACAATTCGCTTACTCATGGGGCACGGGTGACACACCGGATCATCTCCCTATAAAAGTAATCCGTACTAAAAAACGCAGTGACGTCATCACCGGCATCAGTGGAAGCTTGCGCACTCACAAGCGGGCCAAGACTCAATCTGGCAAGTGCTGTGATGCGTGTGCGCGCCATAAAAAGCACCAAACGTTATAAAAAACCTTATTATTGGAAATAGTCAATGTTGTCCAATAAGGCCATACCAAAATGTAATGGTAGCTTAACATTTAAAAAAATACACTAACGTAAAAACAAAAACGGGATATCCATCGTCATGTATATGTGACCATGAACCTCATCGCTCTCCGTAGGATTAGTAGACCGCCCATCAGATCACGTGCCAATCAATGTGCGGCGGTGACGGAGCAAGACGCAGTCCCGTAATCTGAATGACCACGTCATACGCCGACGCAGGATCATGACGCCGGAACGCAGCGACGTGGACCAGCTGACCATATCAACCCGTCAGGTACGAGGAGAGGACCAAGCCTTGTATTGAAGGTCGGACCACACAAGCAAGGTCATTGGTCAGACTCAAAACGATGACAATCCAAAATTGCGATACTCTGGCAGGCAATTTGGGGATAAATGCTCCTATTACAAAAAAGACATAATACGCATACACCACCTCATTAAGAGATTTACAAGGGTCTACATATTGGGCGCCGAAAGTACAATGGGCATTTTTCACATGTGACCACGCTAAACTTTAACAGCGCCCCAGTCAGTATGAACACATATGACCGGATGCACACCATCAATCAAGGGGAAGAGTTCACCAATATTACAGTCAGTATACATATGTATGACCAATACACACCATCATAATAAACCAATAAAAGTAAATAGAAGTAAAATAAATTAACAAAATAAAATAAAATACAAATATATACATAACCATGACCAAAAATTAGATGGGCATATTACATAACACTTGACTCCCAGAATTGAATAGGGGGTACTATGCCTCAAGTTGAGGTCCAGTTAAGTAGCTAGAAACGATATACACTCACAGACTGATTTACACCATACAAGACAAACACATTACGAGTTATTAATAAAGGCATTAATATCCGTGTCAATGTTTAAGCCAAACGGTGTGTACCTCTTGACACGGTATACCCATGCCATTTCTTGTCTAGAGATTTCCCTAACTAAATTACTGCCTCTCCAAAGGGGGGCGATATTTAGCGATCCCGACAAATTGGGCCAGATTCAGGTAGATGGGCGCTTCTTTACTTTGGAGTAACGTTTCTCATTTACGTTACTCCGCCGACACTTTCGGCGCAAGTACTGTTATTCACATAGCACTTGCGCGTAAACTTGCGCCAGAGTAACGATAATGCGCTGGCCTAACCCGACGCAAGTGGAAGTGGGTGTGATCATATGTAAATGATGGGCGGAGCCCAGCACAGAGGCTTACGTTCAGCGCATCATCCACGGAGCATGCGCAGTAAGTGAGGCTTCACTCGGCCCCCTGTGCGCATGCTCACAACTTCCGTCGGCACCACTTCACGGGAAACGCCAGCGCAATGTGTTCCGTTGTGCGTATAAAAGCGCCAGCGGAAGCGCCATTCCGGCGCAAAAGTATTTCCATTTCCCCCCACCCCAGGGAATTTACTTTTGCTCTGTTATGGCTGCTCCCGCTACCTCCAAAGAGAGGAGGAACCTCAATTTTAATGCCCAGGAGGTCTCTGTGGTCATCTCTGCTATGGAGACTTACAATGATTTCCTGCATGGGAAGAAAAGTAGGAAGACCACCCGGGAGAGGAAGCAGGCCATCCTGGACACCATTGCTGGCAGGGTGAATGTCTTGGGGTACTCCACCCGGACTGCTGGGGATATAAAAAAAAAAAATCAATGACCTGCGGCGCAAGGTCCGTGGCAAGGTGGCCACCATTCGGAGCCATGAGCGGGGCACAGGTGGTGGACCCCCATGTCCGGTCAGCCTGACCACAGAGGAGGAGGTGGTCGCCCGCTGCCTGGAGAGGGAGCAATTGGAGGGGGTACCAGGCTATGATTCTGTGGAGGAAGGCTCCAGGACAGGTAAGTGTTTTTTATCCCCTATTTGGTGTGTTGCATGTGGGGGGGAGGGTACATGTGCCAAGTGTGTGGGACCACCAACATGTGTCTGCTTTGTGTCATCCACAGATGACGGAGCTGGGCCATCATCTGTCGGCGGCCAGTCCACCCCATCCCCCCAACGGCACCCAGTGCCTGTGCCCCTGGGTGGTGAAGACACCGAGGTGGAGGAGGAGAGTGCCCACACCACACCTGCAGAGGTCGTTGAGGAGGAGCCTGTTGTGGCAGAGCAGGACTTTATTTTATTGTTGGAGAAGTCCTCCTCTTCTGCAGGGCCTTCTCAGATCCCCTCCCCCATCATAGGAAGCCCCTCAAGGGCGACTCCATCCCCCCGGGGACAACCATCTACTGGCCCCAGGAAGGCCACCCGTAAGACCAGGGGGGGCTCTGATCTGGTCCAGGACCAGGTGGCGAGGGATCACGCCAGGCAGACCCAACAAATGGGGGACATAGTTGGGCACCTGGACAGAGTGGCTGACAGCCTGTGCTCCGTGGCCCAGATTTCTTCGGCAATGCAGGATGTGAGCTGCAACTGCGCTGCAGTGGTGACCAGTCTGGGGGAGGTGCAGGGTGACATAAGGGACCTCACTTCAGCCGTCCAGGCAAACACTGCTGCCATCCAGGCAAACAGTGCTGCCATCCGGGACCAGGGGAGGCAGAGTCGGCGGGCCCAGCATTATCAGGTCACCCGGCAGCTTAGGATGCAGGCCCAGCAGCTCAGGGTGCAGGCCCAGACCAGTTCGTACCTCGGCCGGATTGCCGTGGCCTTGGAGGGCATGCAGGCCACACCTGCCAGGAGTGGCCCACCCGGGGATCAGCCACCTCCAGATGCCCCCCCACCCCCACCCCCTCCATCCAGGCAGCTGAGGAGCCAGAGAGGGGCCGCCAGAAGAAGCCCCCGGCATCCCAGATGATTTATTTATTGTTTTTTTGATTGATGCTCAGGACATGAGTTTTTTTATTTATTTTTTCTGAATGCTCAGGTTATGAGATTTTTATTTTATTCTTAATGCTCAGGTTATGAGTTATTTTATTTGTGATTATGCTCTGGATGCAGCTGGCTCCCAGTTAATGGTGCTGGCATACATGTGATTTTCTAAACAGAAGTGTGATTTTTAAACACAAGTGGGAAGAGTTAAAAAACAGGAGTTTGCTTTTAACTGTTTCTGCTTGCAAGTGTCATTTTTTTCTCTGACACTTTTTAAACAGGTTTTTATTTCTCTCTGCTAAGGAAAGTGTTTAATTGTGATCAGGTTTTTTTTTCTCTGCTAATCAGTGGGGAGTGTTTAATTTTAAACAGGTGAAGAGGTGAGTATAAAAGTCTCAGTCAAAACTCCCATAAGGAGCTGGCTCCCAGTTAATGGTGCTGGCATACATGTGATTTTCTAAACAGAAGTGTGATTTTTAAACACAAGTGGGAAGAGTTAAAAAACAGGACTTTAACACAGGAGTTAAGACAGGAGTCTACTAAACTGTAAGTAACATCTTAAACTTCCTACAAGTAATTATATTGTAACTGGGAAATGTGTGCTAGCAGGGTTGAAGGTTTTGCTCAGTGCACAGTGTGTCACATGTATACAAAATTGGTGCAACAGCTCCAGGATGGATACCGCTGTGACAGATGTGAGCAGGTTGCCCTTCTGGAAGCTCGCATTAGAGATCTGGAGGAACAAGTTGCAACACTGGGCAGAAAGGACAACCTTGAAAGGGGTCCTCTGCTCGCTGAGCAGGTGGTCAGTAGGGTTAATGTGGAGGGTGGAGGGGCAAGTCAGGATTATCAGATAGGAAGATGGGTTAATGTAGTTAGAGGGAGTGGAAGGGGCTTGCAGACAAGGAAGGCCAATCCTGTGTTTGTGCATCAAAACAAATTTGCCAAGTTGGGTGAAGATGTGGAGGTGGCTAACACAGAGGTGGCAGCCCTAGATGTTACTGCTACCCCTAACAGCCGGGAGAGCAACCCATCTAGTAGAAGTGGTGAGGGGAGTGCAGGTAGGCCTAGACAGTTGGTGGTAATAGGGGATTCTATAATCAGAAGGACTGATAGAATATCAAAAATAGGAATTACTACATAAAGTAGTAGGGAGGCGGACTTTTTCAGGCAATATATATCAGCAATGGTGAGATACAAGCTACCATTGCTGATATATACTCTGTATACCCTGTTTTTGTATATTTTAGTTTTTGTTTTTGGATTTTATGATATATAATTAAATATTTTTTCTTAAATTTCATGTCCTTGTGATTGCCTGAAAAAGTCCGCCTCCCTACTACTTTATGTAGTAATTCCTATTTTTGATTGAATTATTTCGGATGTTGGCTACATGTGAGTGCTTTTATGTTTCCCCGTTCCCTATATTTTTGGACTGATAGAATAATTTGTCGCCAGGATCGCCTCAACCGAATGGTTTGCTGTCTCCCTGGTGCCAGGGTTCGGCATGTGGTGGACCGGGTGGATAAATTACTGGGAGGGGCTGGGCATGACCCAGCTGTCTTGGTCCATGTTGGAACCAATGACAGTATACATGGAAGGTGGAGGCTCCTTAAGAATCAATTTAAAGAACTAGGCTGCAAGATGAAGGGAAGGACCTCCAAGGTGATATTCTCTGAAATATTGCCTGTGCCATGCGCAACACAGGAAAGGCAGGGGGAGATTAGAGAGCTGAATGCATGGCTAAAGACCTGGTGTAGGAAGGAGGGATTTGGGTTTCTAGAGCACTGGGATGACTTTTCATTGGGGTGCAACCTATATGCTAAAGATGGTTTGCACTTGAATGGAAGGGGGTCTGCTGTGCTGGGGGAGAGGTTTAGGGGAATGCTGGAGGAGTATTTAAACTAGACTTGAGGGGGAGGGTGAACGTGAATTACATCGGGCACACAGGTCAGTTAGGGGTCAGACATTAATGGAGAGTGGAATGGGGATAGATGGAGGTGGGGTTATGGCAGGTGACAAGAAAGTTCCCATGTTGCAAACAGCCATTGGAAATTATAGTGCCATTTGCACTACTAAAAATTATATGAATCATATGAAAAACGCCAGCGAAAAATGTAACAATACATTTAAGTGTTTGTTCACCAATGCCAGAAGCCTTCCAAGCAAAACAGGTGAGTTGGAAGCTCTGGTGCATGAGGAGAGCTATGATGTAATCGGTATTGCTGAAACTTGGCTTCAATCCTCACATGACTGGGCTATTAATATTCCTGGCTATGCTCTCTTTCGGAAAGACAGGGTAAAAAGGAAAGGTGGAGGGGTCTGTCTCTATGTGAGAAGTGACCTCAAAGCAAGCGTGAAAGAGGACCTGGTTGATGGAGAGTGTGATGAAGTTGAAGCATTATGGGTGGAACTGCATACAGATGTGCGTAGTTCAAAGCTAATCATTGGAGTTTGTTATAGACCACCCAATGTTAATGAGGAGGTGGAGACTCAGCTCCTTGCACAGATGGAAAGGGCTGCAAGGGCAGGGACGGTGATAATAATGGGGGATTTTAACTACCCAGAAATTGACTGGAATAATGGAATTTCTGGGACAGTTAAAGGACAAAAATTTAAAAACCTATTGCAGGACAATTTTATGGTCCAGTTTATTGAGGCCCCAACTAGGAATGATGCTCTGTTGGACCTGGTAATCTCAAACCATGCAGAGCTCATTACTAATGTTCAGATAAAGGAACACCTGGGTAGCAGTGATCATAACATGATTTCGTTTAATGTAAACTATAAGCAAGAAATACATACAGGAAAGATAAAAACACTTAATTTCAAGAGAGCAAATTTTCAAAGCATGAGGACTGCTCTCCAGGGCTTGGACTGGGAGGGAATATTGGCACCGATGAACACAGAACAGAAATGGGAATTCTTCAAAAAGACTCTTTGGAACCTCACTGCAAAGTATATTCCCATGGGCAATAAGTTTAAAAGGCTACAGATAAAACCTATGTGGCTCACGGTTAAAGTTAAAAAAGCTATAAACAATAAGAAAATAGCTTTTAAAAAATATAAAAATGAAGGAACACTAGTGTCGTTTAAATGTTACAAAGAATATAATAGAATATGTAAAAAGGAAATCAAGGATGCAAAAATTCAAAATGAACGACAGATTGCAAAAGATAGTAGGACAAACCCCAAAAAATTCTTTAAATATATTAATAGTAAAAAGGTCAAGTCTGAGCATGTAGGCCCTTTACAAAATAATCTAGAGTGGGTGACTGAGGACATAGAGAAGGCAAATTTATTAAATGCTTTCTTCAGCTCTGTGTATACAATGGAGAATGGGGGAGCTCATGTCGATATAGGGGGTGGGAGTGACACAGCCCCAAATCCACAATGGCTCAAAAGTGATATGGTCCAGAAATATTTAGACAGAATAAAGGTGGATAAAGCACCTGGACCAGATGGCATCCACCCACGGATCCTAAAAGAATTGAGCTCTGAAATTTCAAAGCCACTGTATCTAATATTTAGGGACTCATTAAGGACAGGAATAGTACCACTGGATTGGCATAAAGCCAATGTGGTGCCCATATTTAAAAAGGGAACAAAGTCTTTACCTAGTAACTATAGACCTGTTAGTTTAACTTCTATAGTTGGAAAGATACTGGAACGTTTAATAAAAGACCACATGGATGAGTTCTTGCTGGAAACAAACTATTTAAGCAGCAGACAGCATGGATTCATGAAGGACAGAAGTTGTCAGACAAACCTGATTTCCTTTTATGAAGAGGTAAGTAAAACCCTGGACAGAGGCGTGGCAGTGGACGTGGTATACTTGGATTTTGCAAAAGCGTTCGATACAGTTCCCCACACACGGCTCATGTGTAAGGTAAGGTCTACAGGATTAGATATATCAGTTTGTAAATGGATAGAAAACTGGCTGAAAGACAGAATTCAGAGAGTTGTGGTTAATGATTCTTACTCTGAATGGTCCAAGGTTATCAGCGGTGTACCCCAAGGTTCAGTGTTGGGTCCCTTACTTTTCAATATATTTATAAATGATATTGGGTCTGAGATCAAAAGTAACATTTCTGTTTTTGCAGATGACACCAAGCTATGCAGTGGAATAATGTCCTTGCAGGATATCTCCAATTTACAAGCCGACCTCAATGCTCTGTCTAATTGGGCGACTAAGTGGCAGATGAGGTTTAATGTTGATAAATGTAAAGTTATGCACTTGGGGGCTAAGAATATTCATGCATCATACATGCTAGGGGGAGTACAACTGGGGGGATCTGTAGTGGAGAAGGATCTGGGGGTTTTAGTTGATCATAAGCTCAATAATGGCATGCAATGCCAAGCTGCGGTTTCCAAAGCGAGCAAAGTCCTTTCTTGTATTAAGAGAGGTATGGACTCCAGAGATAGAGATATCATTTTGCCCCTGTACAAATCATTAGTAAGACCTCATCTGGAATATGCAGTCCAGTTTTGGGCACCAGTTCTCAAAAAGGATATCGGAGAACTGGAGAAAGTGCAGAGAAGGGCAACCAAACTGATAAGAGGCATGGAGGAGCTCAGCTATGAGGAAAGATTAGAAGAACTGAATTTATTCACTCTTGAGAAGAGGAGAATAAGGGGGGATATGATCAACATGTACAAATACATAAGAGGTCCATATAGTGAACTTGGTGTTGAGTTATTCACTTTAAGGTCAACACTGAGGACAAGGGGGCACTCTTTACGTCTGGAGGAAAAGAGATTTCACCTCAAAATACGGAAAGGTTTCTTCACAGTAAGAGCTGTGAAAATGTGGAACAGACTCCCTCCAGAGGTGGTTCTGGCCAGCTCAGTAGATTGCTTTAAGAGAGGCCTGGATTCTTTCCTAAATGCACATAATATAACTGAGTACTAAGTTTTGTAGGTAAAGTTGATCCGGGGTAAATCCGATTGCCTTTCGGGGGATCAGGAAGGAATTTTTTCCCCTCCGGTAGCAAATTGGATCATCGCTCTGCTGGGGTTTTTTGCCTTCCTCTGGATCAACTGTGGGTATGGAGTTGGGTGTATGGGAGGATGTACTGTGTTTTACTTTGTTTTATTTTTTTTATGGTTGAACTGGATGGACTTGTGTCTTTTTTCAACCTGACTAACTATGTAACTGCGTATTTTTTTGATACTGCACACGTTGCAGTGTGAATGGTGTGTGAATGTGAGGGGGTGGCACTCCTGCCAGTAAGGGGTGTCACCCTCGGCCGTGGTGGTGAAGTTAACCCCACGGCTGTATGAATGACGTGTGAAAGGTGTATGAATGGACAGCGACATCATTGGGGCCTTGACGCTGGCGTTGCTGCTCCCAAGTCCTACATGCTGGACTTGGGCTAATCCAATGTGATGTGGATGTGGTGTGTGTGATCTAGGGACATCAGTGGTGTGCATGCATGCATTGTCTGTGTGATCAATGTTTTGGTTTATTGGCCAAAGATGCCTACGGCGAGGACCCTCCTGACTGCTCTTCCATCAGCTGAATGGGTCTCCTCTGGCAGGGGGGGCTGTCTGGTTGGGGGGTCAGGTCATCACGTATGTCAATCTGCAGGCCTTTTCTCATGGCAAAGTTGTGCAGAATGCAACATGCACCGATGATCTGACACACGAAGGTAGGGGAATACAATAGTTTCCCCCCGGACTTATCCAGGCAGCTGAAACGGGACTTCAGGAGCCCAAATGTTTGTTCCACCACTGCACGAGTTTTGATGTGTGCTTCATTGTATTTTCTCTCTCCTCTGGTTTGGGGGTTCCGGAAAGGAGTCATTAGATGGGGTCCCAGTGCATATGCAGAGTCACCTGTAAGGGAAAAGACAGGAGGATGTTAGTCATGCATGTGCCCCTTGTGATGTGCATCATGGGAGGGGATAGTCATGCCTGCCACCCATGTCACTCACCAACCAGCCAGCTGTCCCCATACATGTTCTGCTCGAATTCTGCTGGGATGGGGCTCTGACGGTATATGAAGCTGTCATGGCTGGACCCGGGGTGTTTGGCACGGACGTGCCATATGAGGCGTTGGGCATCGGCTATCACCTGTACGTTGATGGAATGCCAATGCTTCCGATTGCGGTATATGTGCTCTGTGGCACTGGGGGGCTGTAGGGCCACATGTGTGCAATCAATGGCCCCCACAGTGCGTGGGAATCTGGCAATGCTGTAGAAATCTGTCATTGCCTTCACCCGCAGCTCCTCAGTGGTGGGTCTGATGAACTGGTTGGACATGCGTCTGAGGATTGCAGCGACAACCTGGTGCACACATCTGCTCATGGAGGACTGTGACATCCCAGCCACCACTCCACTTGTACGCTGGAATGATCCACTTGCAAGGAAATTAAGTGTTGCCAGTACCTTCACCAGTGGCTTCACTGCTTGTGAGCGGTGTGTCTTGCTGGTGATGTCATCCTGCAGGGTTGTGGTTAGTTCAAGTATTGCATCAGGGCTGAATCTGAAGAGGCGATACACCTCCTCATCCCCCATGCCAAAGAGGCTCATGCGTGTGCGGTATATCCTCGCACGTGCCCGCCTCCTCCGTACCGGGGGACCCAGTACTAGTGCTAGGACCACGACTGCCCCTGGCATGTTGGCACACAGAGGTGTTGTCCTTGCAAGTGTGGTTGTTCAGCTTGCTAGTTTCGTCGGTAACGCTGCTGCTGTAGCTGCTCTCCTGCTGACCTGAGGCCATCTGGAGTAAAGATAAAGCAGCTATTTGTAGAAATAACTTTATGCCAGACGGACGAGATGCGCGCGGCGCATGTAGCCAGCGTATGGTGCTAATCCGTTCGCGAATGGGGAAATCTTCCTCATTTGCATATTTGCAGGGGAAATCAATAGGCGTGACTGATGCGCCAAGCGAAATTATGCGCTGACGAGACTCTGGCGTCGGAAAGTTAAGCCGATCGGAAATGTCCCGTTTTCTGTCGCATCTAGTTTGGTGGGTACGGCCACATAGAAACGACGGCGCATATTCACAGTTACGCGGCGTATATCGAAATACTCCAGCGCAACTCTACCTGAATCTGGCCCATAGTGTATTAGAGGGATCTCCATTATGTTTTAGGTCAAAATGTCTTGACACAGAGTGTTTCTCGAATCCGCTTCTAATTTTGGCAATATAGAACAAAGTATCACACTAATTAACCAATAAAATACAGTTGATTAAAACATGATAAACAGCGCATATAAAGTCCAATGTAGATATAAAGTGTTAGATAAAGTCCATAGATCAGTATGTGAACTTGAGAAAGGCGTGAGGAATGCTTGGGAACAAAATGGTGATATACCCTCCACCGGTCTCCAATTTCCACCAAAAACGTGAGGCACACGCCCCCTCAGGGGTTCAAACTCACCAAAAATACAAACAGAACAAGCCTTGTATATCAGTGGACCATCCTGTCCAGACTTCCAACATCAGTCACGGGGCAGCGGGGGTTAATAATAAAGCTCCAGTGATATGGATCATAAAGGAAACAGAAGCACTATATAGTGTAATACTGTTTAATTTATTATAAAAAGACCCATTTAACACCGCCCCGCAGCATATCTACGTACATGATATTAAAAGTAAATGAACAAAAGAATAGAGTGTGAGGTTCACCCGTCTCCTCCGCACGCTGGAGTTCGCGCTTGTCCCGCGATCGCGATGCTGAAGGCGCCTCTCTTGGTAGCGATGGTGAGATGGTGGAACGCACTCTTTGTGTATCTTGGTTACGCCGTCGTAGCCACGCCCTGACGCGTTTCGTCACATCCGACTTCAACAGAGGGCGTGGCTACTCGGCGTTCATCACGTCTTTATGCTCCTCAATCGTCTGTCATTGGATAATCCATCCGCGCTCATTCGCTCCTATTGGTAGGTCAGGAGACAGAAAGAGTAGCGGACGTCACCAATATCTAGACGCCGAGGAAGCACCAGTGTTGTGATTATAATGAAGAGACCTGCACAAATTGATCATAGGGATAGTTGATTAAACAACATATACCCGATTGTTTAAGTAAGTAACCATAATCCCTGTAAACCACAAAGGTCTTTAAGGAAAAAAAAACAAAAAAAAAAAAATTTAAAAAAAAAAAAAAAAAATAGACGAAAGCTATCAACGAACTTTTAGTGGTACCGAGATCTGAATATCTAAAAATTAAACCAAAGTCTATTGGTAAAAATATCCATGAATGGAGTTTCCTTTCCGGATATCACTCTCAATACAAAGAAGTGGAATCTATCTTTCTTTCACACTGGCATGTACTATTCTTGGACAAAGTATTAAGAACTGTCATTCCCACCAAACCAAGCTTCATTTACAAAAAAGCACAGAACTTTGGAGATAGGGTTGTAAAGAAAGTGTTGGACCCTCCAAAAAAAGCCCTCACTTTCTGGGATAAAGATGGATTGTTTGCATGCCGCAAATGCCGTCCTTGTAAAGTAGTAGAAAGACCCATGAGAGCTATAGAGAGCATTACCTCCACAACAAACCATGTAAATTTCCCCATTAAGGAATTCATTACATGCAATACCTCTTATGTAGTTTATATTTTAGAGTGTCCTTGCAAACTCATGTATGTAGGCCGCACAAAGAGGGAACTAAAAGTCAGGATAGCTGAACATATAGCTAATATCATACTGGGGTATAAGGACCACAACGTTTCCTTACACTTCAAGCTGTTTCACGATAAGAACCCAGCAGGCCTTAAATTTTGGGGAGTTCGCCATTTGAAACCTTCCTGGAGGGGCTCTAATCGTGTAAGAGAATTGTCCAAGCTTGAAACTGAATGGATATACTCTGTGGACACTCTAGTGCCCAAAGGGTTAAACGTTGAACTAGATATCAACTGTTTCATTAGTGACCATTAGTATTACACATTATAGTAGATATACATTATTTCCCTGATTAGGTGTATATATAATTAGACAGCACCTCTTTAATGAGATGACTGATCTTTGTGTACCTATGGCATTGTCTATTTTAATTTTTAATTTTTATGTGTGGATTGTGTTCATTTTTATACACACATATTTATACACACATATATATATGACAGTATGAGTTATCTCACACAAGTATCTACTGACTTTACAGATGTCTCATGTTGTGACTCCTAGGATATCTATGTATATGGTACCTATCAGTTTTGCCTACTCTGACTGATAATTTATCCTAGACCAAATGTAACATTTTGCTATCTCCTATTTTCTCCAGCCTTTTATTAATATTTTATTAATATATTTTTTATTAATATTTTGAATATTTCTATTAATGTTTTTATTGGTATTTTATTGATGGCTTCATTTCTATTAATATTTATCATATATATGTTTTTTTCTAATGATCATTTATTGATTTTTAAGTATTATTCATTATGGAAATTCAATTTATATAGAATCTTTATTGATGAGGTGTCCTCATCATTTTCCTGTATTTCTAGGCTTGAGATATATATATACATATATATTCTCAACATGGTTTGTTTTTTTAGCATGTACTTTATTATTATATTTTTTTTAGCAATTGTTGTTAGCATGCTTTATTATGTAGTTCCAGCTGACTTTGTGGTGGAGTGTAGATCTCTGTCACACATCTTCAAAGTCCTGGGTTGTTTTCTTCATCCAACAGTAAAAGCGGATGGATATTTAACAGCCTAGTTAGATAACTGGACTACTTGTCAAACCCATGACTAATCACTATATATTGACAGATACGTTTTAAGCAGCCAACTAATGGTTAAAACACGAGCGGCTGACTAGTGGTCAAACATGAGTGATGCCGGTGCAGTGTTTGTTTTTTTTCCTTAAAGACCTTTGTGGTTTACAGGGATTATGGTTACTTACTTAAACAATCGGGTATATGTTGTTTAATCAACTATCCCTATGATCAATTTGTGCAGGTCTCTTCATTATAATCACAACACTGGTGCTTCCTCGGCGTCTAGATATTGGTGACGTCCGCTACTCTTTCTGTCTCCTGACCTACCAATAGGAGCGAATGAGCGCGGATGGATTATCCAATGACAGACGATTGAGGAGCATAAAGACGTGATGAACGCCGAGTAGCCACGCCCTCTGTTGAAGTCGGATGTGACGAAACGCGTCAGGGCGTGGCTACGACGGCGTAACCAAGATACACAAAGAGTGCGTTCCACTATCTCACCATCGCTACCAAGAGAGGCGCCTTCAGCATCGCGATCGCGGGACAAGCGCGAACTCCAGCGTGCGGAGGAGACGGGTGAACCTCACACTCTATTCTTTTGTTCATTTACTTTTAATATCATGTACGTAGATATGCTGCGGGGCGGTGTTAAATGGGTCTTTTTATAATAAATTAAACAGTATTACACTATATAGTGCTTCTGTTTCCTTTATGATCCATATCACTGGAGCTTTATTATTAACCCCCGCTGCCCCGTGACTGATGTTGGAAGTCTGGACAGGATGGTCCACTGATATACAAGGCTTGTTCTGTTTGTATTTTTGGTGAGTTTGAACCCCTGAGGGGGCGTGTGCCTCACGTTTTTGGTGGAAATTGGAGACCGGTGGAGGGTATATCACCATTTTGTTCCCAAGCATTCCTCACGCCTTTCTCAAGTTCACATACTGATCTATGGACTTTATCTAACACTTTATATCTACATTGGACTTTATATGCGCTGTTTATCATGTTTTAATCAACTGTATTTTATTGGTTAATTAGTGTGATACTTTGTTCTATACTTTGAATAGACAAATTTATTTGTCTTATTTTAAATAGCTGCTGATAGTAACATATATCACCTGATTTCTCTCAAGTGGATTTTTTACCTTGAGTTTTGTATATGTTATTATGATATATAATTTTTTGGGTATTTATATATATATATAGTTGTTATACTGTTTATATTTATCCATTTCTCAGTCTAAGTAATATCTGTCTCTGGCGCCGGGAAGTGCACAGTGAATTTCTTTTGCTGCCGCTCTCCTTTGATTGTTTTTTCTTTGTGCACTCTTTTTAGATAATTTTGGCAATATGCTCGTTCAGCCTGACTGAGAGACTGATCTCTTAGTCTGGCCTATATACTGTAGGCCACATGGACATTGTATAAGATAAACGACCCCTTTAGCTGCGCAAGTTATAAACTGATCTATTTCAAAAGATTGTTGAGTGGCTGTAGATTTAAAGGAACAGATCTTTCTCTCTCTACATCTATTGAGAGCACAGACTTGGCAACGTTCGCACCTAAAGTAACCAATGAGACTCACGAGGAACGTCATGGACTCTTTTGGAGGGTCATGCACGCTTGGAGCAATACGATTGCCAATCGTAGAGGCGCCCTTAAATATCACATTGGGTCTTGCCGGGAGAAAGGGGGCCAGGACCTGGTCCGATGCAAGAATATGCCAATGCTTCTGTATGAGTTTTTTCACACTGAAGTGTTGTGCAGAAAAAGTAGTAATGAACGGTAGGACGAATCTGTCGTTTAGGGCACCCTTACTTTTATCTGCCAGAAGCAATTATCGATCTGTGTTTCTGGCTCTTTCCATTGACTGGTTTAAAGTGTGTCTATCGTACCCCTTCTCAAAAAATCTGTTTGAAAGGACAGAAGCCTGACTCTCAAACATAAGAGGATCTGAACAGTTGCGTTTTAATCGCATATATTGTCCTAGCGGCACCAATTTTAGCCAGGTGGGAAGATGATAAATGTCTAATGGGATATATGCGTTACGATCAGTTGGCTTAAAAAATTTCGATGTAACAAATCTATCACCTTCGACGAAAAATGGATAGAGTGTTCGCTGGTCTCAAAGTTGAATCTGATGCCCCTGGTATTCCGATTCAAACCAGACATCAATTCCTGAAGACCAGCCTCACAACCCTCCCAAAGAAGGAGGACGTCATCGATGTACCTCGACCAGAGTATAATCTCCGGACGGCGGCAAATGTCGATGACGTTCTCCTCCCATTTGGCCATGAAAAGGTTGGCCAAACTGGGGGCATATTTAGCCCCCATGGCCACACCTCTGTCTTGTCTATAGAACAAGTTATCAAACAAAAAGTAATTATGGGTGGCTGCGTATTTTAACAGCACCATAATAAAATCTATTTGAGCTTTGACAAGTCCAGACTGTCTCTCCAGATACAACAGAACCGCTTCAAAACCCAAATGATGGGGTATAATCGTGTATAAGGAAGTCATATCGGCTGTGACTAACCATATACCTGGCTTGGGTGAGATACTACCCAGTGTGTTGATAACCTGTTTGGTATCCTTAATATAGGATGGAATTTTTTGAACCAGCGGTTGCAAGAAAGAATCAATGTACTTGCCTACCCGGGACGTGATGGAATCGATGCCACTCACAATCGGACGGCCCGGGGGCAAGTTTGATTCTTGTGTACCTTTGGCAGGTAATATATAATGGGAGTCCTTTTGGCGCAGGGTACCAAAAAGAGGGCCTCCTTATTGTTAAGAATCCCACTCTTCAGACCCTGTTTAACCAGTACTTCAAGCTCTTTTTTATAACTGCTTAAAGGGTCTCTAGTGAGGGGGGTATAGGTATCCGTGTCGTCAACCAGCCTATGCATCTCTTTCAGATAACTGCAGCGGTCGAGGATTACTATTCCCCCCCCCCCTTGTCTGCCGGTCAGATGACCAAAGCCTTATTGTCACACAGTGATTCTAGACCTTCAGTAAGATCCCTATTCATCCTTGATTTTTTAATCTCCAGTTTCTCTAGATCACCCAGCACCACGTCCCTGAAAACTTTGATGCTGGGGGCCAGAGAACCTGGTGGATTGAAAAGGGAGGCATTCGACAGGGTTGAATGCTTGTAAACACTAGTATTCTGTTGACCAGAAACTGGATTAGTTAGAAAGTATCTTTTTATACTAAGTCGCCTCGTAAATTTGTGTACATCCATATAAGTCTGAAATTTACTAAGATTTCTAGGAGCATATTTCAATCCTTTATCTAAAAGTTTATGTTCAGACATAGTCAGTGTTTTCTGGCTGAGATTGTAAATGCCCACCCCTAAGTTCTTTTTCGTTTTGGCCGACTGGGCCCTCCTCCCCCCTCTAGTCCCTCTCTTCGTTTTGGAGTACCTCCCTTGGCGAACAGGGCCCCGCGAAAATCCCAATTCTGATTATAAGCATTGGTGGGTAAGTTAGAGGGGTGTTCATATCCTAAATGGCGATTCCCTATGTCCGAATAATTTTGATTAGAAGCAAATGGATTCATGTTGGAGTTATTGAAACCAAGACCCCCCCCACGGGTGCCAAACATCCATTGGCATCAAATCCCGACATGGATGAAAAACGATTCTGAGTGGGGATATTAAAGCCAAAGTTATTTTGGCCGACATCCTGTTGAGGTCCATAATTAGATCCCCCAAACCCCATATTGGGTGGTGGGAAACGATAATCAGGACCCCTGTTCCATGGCCGAGGAGATAGGGTCTGATCATAATAGGCCACACGCCGACTCGGAAAAACACCATTTGGGGTACCGTTGGACGCCAACCCCCTCTGATTGGATCCTTTGGATGGACCCTTACTTTTTTTTAGTGTTGTTCCTGAATGCGTCTAGTGGAACCCTCTGACGAGGAGGATATGCATTATTCCCTTGTGATTGTGATGGAAGGGGGATCGGAAGGAAATTGGCATCACTAGCAGGCTGAGGAGTAGTGTCCATCCCTAATTCACCCTCACTATTCTCAGAAAATTTTTCTGCCATTAGAAGACTAAATTAGATTTGTAGTCTTCACTATCACGGAGAAATTTCTTTTTCTTTTTGGTTTTCTGTTCCCTTTCCTCTTTGTCCAAAGTTTTAAGTAAAGTGGGAATGATTATTATATTCATCACTATTCTTATATGGGGCCAATAAATCCTTAACAGATTTGACTTCATCGTCAAGCCTGGCCAGTTTGGTTACCCTCCTTTCCAAGAGGAAACGCAAAAAAGCCACTCCTGAGTCGTTGAAGTATTTAAACCAACCCATAAGGTCTGTGTCTCCCTGTTGTGGGGATACTTCCCATCTAAGGCTCCTGGGAACCATAGAACCCTTAATATATGTTTCCAGGAACGCAACATCCCACTGGGTGTGAAGTTCTGCCACTAATACATTTTTCAAACGTAAAAAGAGGCCGCCCACATCAGTCCCAGGAGCGATGGGGGTGGTGTCAAACACTATCATCCATGCACTCTTGGATTCAAGAAGGTGGCGACAAGGTGTACAGTACCTAGCACACAGAAAGGGACCCCCTGTGGCTGATAGATCTTGGGTTTCTACTGAAGATCTACATGTTCCTGCCACCTTTCCCACAAAGCCTTGCTAGCCTAATCAGATCAGCCTAAATTGCAGTACTTTCTGTGGAGTATGCCCGTTTGTTGGATCTGTTTCCCTGGGTGTGTGACATACTGCTGAGTTATTGAATTTCTAGACTTTGACCTCTGCCTGTTTCCTGGAGTACTCTCTTTGGCCTTGTACACATGAGGGAATAAATCCACTGAAAATGGTCCGACGGACCATTTCAGCCGAAAAATCCCCTCGTCTGTAGGGGCAAACGGACAGTTTTGGCCGGATTTCTCCAGCGGAAAAGTTTCAAAGCATGCTTTGGAACTTTTCCGCTGGAGAGCTGCCTGTCGGATATGTCCGCTGGTTAGTACGGCAAACCAGCGGACATATCTGCCCGCACATGCGTCGTATCCTGTGAATGGATCCGATGCATGCACGCGGAAGTGTTTACTTACTGGTGCGGTGACGTGGCGGTGACGTAGCGGTGACGTGGCGGCGTCAACGTCACCGCCGCATCACCGCGCTGTCCGCCGGCGGGGAATTTGATCCGATGGTGTGTACAGCCATCGGATCAAACAGTCCGGCGGACATATCCGATGGAAACGGTCCGTCGGACCGTTTCCATCGGATACATCCCATCGTGTGTACAAGGCCTAAGACTACATTACTCTGCCAGCCTGTGTATGACCTTGCCTGTCCCCGACCACGCTTCTGGATTCTGGCTTGCTGTCAAAACTTGTTGCTGAACAGGCCTGTCTGACTACGCTGATACCTCACCCCCCAGCCAAAGCGCCAACCTGGACTAAACCTTCCAATAGGTACCTTACACTGGGTGAGGCTGCTATAATGCAATGTAAGAAAAAGTGCAGCGCCAATGAAGGGTCCGCCTAGATGGGGGATCCCTGGTAATGTGTAACAATGGTAATCACAAAGTGAAAATAAACCTCATATCTATTCCACATTAAACCACAAACGTGAAAAAATTTATCTACGAATAAACAATTTCTGTGAATCGTAAATGGAGTGAAATATATTGGATCCTTAGGTGAGCAAATATTCAAAAGAAAATGAGTATAGTGCATATAATCCCATTCAAACACAGGAGTAGTCCATATACTCTCATGGATGTTAGCCACTTAAAGACCCCCGCACGCACATATACGGCCACAACATGGCTCGTACAGGCACAAGGGCGTAAATTTACGTCCCCGCCTGAGTGCGGTTCGGGGGTCCCATCGGGACCCCCTCCGCGGCGTGCGGGGGTCTCCCTACCTCTGGGAGCGATCCGGGATCTGCGGGCGGATGTCCGTGTTTTCCGCCCCCCCCGCGATCGCTCCCAGCCAATGGGAGCGCGCTCCCAGCCTGTCACTTCCTCCTCCTGTGTTTACACAGGAAGGAGGAAATTATGTATTCTCTCATCGCAGCGCTGTTTCCCAGCGCTGCTGATGAGAGAAGACATCACAAGTAAGTGTGCACCAACACAACACTGACACACACTCACATAGGCATATTAACCCCTTGTGATCGCCCCCCCCCACCCCCCTGTCACAGTGTTACTGAATGCAGTGATTTAATCACTGCATTTAGTGTCAGTGTGACAGGCACTGTAAAAAACAGTTAGTGTTAGGTTCAGGATAGCCCCCCCACCCCCCCTAATAAAGTTTTAACCCCCTGATCACCGCCCTAGTTAACCCTTTCACTCCCTATTGCCAGCGTCACTAAGCGATCATTTTTCTGATCGCTGTATTAGTGTCGCTGTTCCCGCTAGGTAGCTATTTTTTTTTATTGCGATTTTTTTTTTTTACTAAAGACATGTGGCTAAATAAATTTTGGCCTAAATGTTTGACTAAAATTTAGTTTATTTGATTTTTTTTTAACAAAAAGTAAAAAATAGTGTTTTTTTTTCAAAAATGTCGCTCTATTTTTGTATATAGCGCAAAAAATAAAAATCGCAGAGG
Source organism: Rana kukunoris (assembly GCA_029574335.1). NCBI lineage: Eukaryota > Metazoa > Chordata > Amphibia > Anura > Ranidae > Rana > Rana kukunoris. The sequence continues at coordinate 380,322,892 of CM056050.1, read as the reverse complement.
TGATCAAATACCACCAAAAGAAAGCTCTATTTGTGGGAAGAAAAGGACGCAAATTTTGTTTGGGAGCCACGTCGCACGACCGCGCAATTGTCTGTTAAAGCGACGCAGTGCCGAATCGCAAAAACACCTTGGGTCATTTACCAGCGTATTGGTCCGGGTCTTAAGTGGTTAGAGATGCAATATCCCCTCAGACGGATATGAACACACCATCCGAAAAGCAATACCTGGAGTAAAGGTAGGTTGGGTACTCTTACTAGTTGGAGTAGACCCGCATGGGCCAAATGCCCTCCCTGGTCACTGTCTCAGATGTGTATCCTTGGGCAGATATCCCAAGCGTAATCCAATCTCATCCGGACATATCCGTGGCCAGCTGGGATTACGCTCGGGATATCTGCCCAAGAATACACATTTGAGACAGTGACCAGGGAGGGCATTCGGCCCAAACGAGCCTTTGGGACCCCCCACCGTAATGTGAGCTGCGGGTCTACTCCAACTGGTAAGAGTACCCAACCTACCTTTACTCCAGGGATTGCTTTTCGGATGGTGTGTTCATATACATCTGAGGGGATATTGCATCTCTAACATCCATGAGAGTATATGGACTACTCCTGTGTTTGAATGGGACTATATGCACTATACTCACTTTCTTTTGAATATTTGCTCACTTAAGGATCCAATATATTTCACTCCATTTACGATTCACAGAAATTGTTTATTTGTAGATACATTTTTTCACGTTTGTGGTTTAATGTGGAATAGATATGAGGTTTATTTTCACTTTGTGATTAACATTGTTACACATTACCAGGAATCCCCCATCTAGGCGGGCCCTTCATTGGTGCTGCACTTTTTCTTACATTTCATTTACAATTATCCATTGTTGTGTTGGCTGCCTCACACTTTCTAATTTTATTTTTTTCAGTTTAGCGCAATATATCTACTTACATGCTATAATGCAATGTTTGGGATCCATTGTCTTAAGACCATAGGAAAGTATAGAAGGGGCTACTGATGGCAGTTGTTAGGTTGTGCTGGGGAGCATCTCATGGGGACTCTTAAAATGGTACTAATGGGACGATACTATGCTAATAAGAACTAAGTATGTCTAAGGGGCCAAGCTATTCTGAGCAAGAATGGGTTAAAGAATACAGGTGTTACTGTGACTGTGAAGGACATGCTTCTCAACACATGGCTAGGCCACAACACAACAAAAATACAGAAATTGATTTTTCATGCACTTATATTTTTAAAGTTTCACTGGACAAATGTTATAGCAAAACCTACTTCTGCAGGTGTTGGTTCAATTAAAGAGATAACAAAATATCAGTTAAGATGTGGTCAGTGATGTTCTTCAAAACTCCTAATTGTACGTTTGCTAGATCATGGAAAACAGGAATTTTAAATTGCAGGACACACCACAGAGAGTTTTATCTGTAATAAGGAGCTTTCTAATGGAACAGCTGGGTCGTCAAGCCACATCTTAGGGTTGAGGTTAAACTAAATGATATCTGTACCTCCTGTTGAACACACCAGTCTAGCACAAGAACTGTTATATTAAGGTCTATAGAGAGTTTGTTGTTCTGTCTTCTTGCACTGGTGAGCTAAGAAGCTGCATGCTCCCAGACTTAAGTAGCTTTGGATAGAAGCCCAGAATAAATAAGTTCTCCAGCTGCCTTTTAGACCACGCTAGGAAAAGCTATAGCTGGGTCAAGCTGAATTTATTCTGTATTAAAGAATTCTAGATTATTGTAACAGAAGTTTTTGAAAAGATAACTAAATTCTCGTTTTTACTGTGGAATTAATGTGTAATTGAGTAAAAATGTAATTTATTTTATTTTGTTCATTAACTACAAACTTTCTTTCTGCTTATGAAGTCATTGACCCAGATTCACAGAGCGATTACGCCTGCGCAATAGGAGATGCGCGTGCGTAAGTCGAAATGTGCGCGTGCGTTTCGATGCGCGGCATCCCCAGAACGAGATACGCCAAAAATCTACTTTTATTTGTCCCGCGTAATTTCATTAGACTGGCGCATCCGTCCGCGCAAAAGTGCGCTAGACACACCATTGATTTACTAGTCAAATATGATAATGAGGGACTTACGGGGATCCACAAAACAACGTTGGGGCAGCGCAGGCGACGCAGTGTGCGCAACAGCAAAATGTCCTGTCTAAAATTAGAGCATATAAAAGCTGGTCTAAAAAGTGAAAAAAAGTCTACTTGTTAGACAAAGCAACACTGTTAGTGAGGAGCTCAGCAGTCACACGTGTTGCACAACAATCTGTATGCCAACATGCCAGGGGCATCGTCGCACATAGCTATACTACTGACTTTAGATGAACAAAGAAGGATGAGGGCACGGAGGATGGCACGGAGGGTGGCACGGGAGAGGATATACCGCACCCGCATAGACCTGTTTGGCATGAGTGATTCTGAGGTGTTTCGCATCTTCAGATTCACCCCTCATGTCATCCTGGAATTAACCACAACCTTGCAGGAGGACATCACCAGTCCAACACACCGCTCACATGCAGTGCAGCCACTGGTCAAGGTACTGGCAACACTCCATGTCCTTGCCAGTGGCTCTTTTCAGCGTACAAGTGGAGTGGTGGCTGGGATGTCACAATCCTCCATGAGCAGATGTGTGCACCAGGTTGTCCCTGCAATCCTCAGACGCATGGCCAACCAAATCATCAAACCCACTACTGAGGACCTGCGGCTGAAGGCAATGACAGATTTCTACAGAATTGCCAGATTCCCACGCACTGTGGGGGCCATTGATTGCACACATGTGGCACTCCAGCCCCCCCCAGGAGACAGAGCACATGTACCGCAATCGGAAGCATTGGCATTCCATCAACGTACAGGTGATAGTCGATGCCCAAGGCCTCATATGGCACGTCCGTGCCAAACACCCAGGGTCCAGCCATGACAGCTACATATACAATCAATGCCACATCCGAATGGAATTCGATCAGAACGTGTATGGGGACACCTGGCTGGTTGGTGAGTGACATGGGTGGCAGGCATGACTATCCCCTCCCATGATGCACATCACAAGGGGCACATGCATGACTAACATCCTCCTGTCTTTTCCCTTACAGGTGACTCTGCATATCCATTGGGACCCCATCTCATGACTCCTATCCGGAACCCCCAAACCCCAGGAGAGGAAAGATACAATCAAGCACATGCCCAAACACGAGCAGTGGTGGAGCGCACCTTTGGCCTCCTGAAGTCACGTTTCCGATGCCTGGATAAGTCTGGGGGTACCCTCTTGTATTCCCCAAACTTTGTGTGCCAGATCATCGGTGCATGTTGCATGCTGCACAACTTCGCAGAAAGAAATGGCCTGCAGATTGGCCTACGTGATGACCTGACCCCTGAACCAGACAATCCCCCCCTAACCGAGGCTACCCCGTCTTCTGAGGGAAGAGCAGCCAGGAGACAGCTCACATTGGGCATCTTTGCAAGTTAAACACACACATTAATCATGGCACAATGAGAATGCATGCATGCACAACACTGTGGTCCCTAGCACACACACCCCACATCCACATCAAATTGGATTGGCACCAGTCCACCATGCAGGACTTGTGAGCAGCAACGCCACGTCAAGGCTCCAATTATATAACTGTACATTCATACACCATTCACAATGACCTGGGGATCACTTCTCCCTGGTCCTGGGGAACCCTTCTCCACCAAAATTGAGGGTGACACCCCTTTTCCGGCAGGAATGTCACCCCCACATTCACACAGCATTCACAACCCAAAAAAAATAAAAATATAAAAAAAAAAACTGCAAAAGCAAAAAATTTCCAGCAAAATAAAAATTACAAAAAAAGGGGAAAAACAAATTATTGCCCTTTGCGTGAGCCACGCCTGGGGCGCCCCCGGCTTCTCAGGGGAGACTCATGGGGGAGGGGTAAAACCGGGGAAGGAGGAGCAGCCCCTGATCTCTGCCCACCTGGCGGCCTGCCCTCCAAGGCCACGGCTATTCTGTCCAGGGCAGCACCAAGTGTTGCCGTGTTGGCCTGGATAGCCAGGGTAAGGGCCCTCACATCCTGCCCAACGCCTGCTGATGTCATCTGCAGTTCGTTTAGGCAGGTTGTGAAAGCCCGGGAGTGGGAGTCCAGGTTCCCCAGCGTATCCTTGATGGAGGACAGGCTCTCCTCCATCCGCACCAATGTCTGGCTGACCTGTTCCAGATGGCGGGTCTGGAGGAACTGGTCCCTTCTCAGAGTGGCGGGCAGGAGATCGGCCACCTCCCTGGTGGTCTGGGATGACATCCTGCCTCCAGCTGATGCTTGTGGCCGGGGAGAAGGGGAGGCCCTTGTGAGGGGAGCCATGTTGGGGGAGGAGGGGGGGGCTCCCCCTTAGGGAGGCCTGCCTGCTGCCAGCCAGAGGGGAAGAGTCCTCAAAAACCAAACGTCCAGTGCCTGACATGGACTCCTCCTCCTCATGATTCTCCTCCTCCTCATGATTCTCCTCCTCCTCATGATTCTCCTGCTCCTCTTGAACCTCCTCTGCGGACTCCGGCCTTGTTGGGGGGGCCTCATTAGGCTGCTGTCCTGGGGTTGGTGCGGTCAGGCCAGATGGCCCTGCACCCTCCTGCACATCTGTGGATGATACAAAACATTCACAGGTTGGAGGATCCACACACTTGCCACATATTCCCTTTCACCCCCTCCCCCACACATGCTACACACCTGATATTAACAAAAAAAACTTACCTGGCACCACAGGCTCCGGACTTGAGTCAAAGCCGGGCAGGCCCTCAACTTCATGCCGATGAAAGGTCAGGGCCACCGCACGCTCCTCCGCTGTCAGCCTAATACGGCATGGTGGGCCCCCTCCTGTGCCCCTGTCATGGGCATGCATTCTGGCCAGCTTCTGTTTGACCAGACGCCGGAGGTCATTGATTTTTTTGTCAATCCCAGACTGGGTCCGTGTCTCCCCCTGCCCCGCTGAATTGACCTGCTCAGTGATCCTATCCAAAATCTCCCTCCTCCTGGCCGGAGTGGTGTTGGCACTCTCTGGGCCGTGGAGGTAACGCCCATACTCGCTAATGGCCCGGGCAAGAATTTGTTTTTCCACAACTGTAAAATTCAGCTTTCGTTTTCTCTCTGTCATCCTTCCAAAAAAACTCACTCCCAGTCAACAAAATTCACTCACACAAACAAGCCCAACCAATCAAGCAAAAACACACACAAAGAGAGAAAACTACTCAGCAATAAACAGTCACAAAAAAACAAAACAAAAATACAGCAGGAAAACAAACACACACAAATATATCAATCAAACAAACAGTCTCTCAAACACTTATCAAAAACCACTTTCAAAAATCTACTAACAAACACTTGATCACACAGAACACTAATCTGACAACTACAAAACACACCGCAATGAACAACAGGACAAAAGCACTTGGTTAAATGGGAAGGGACAAAGGGATGTACTTTTGCAATGCAAGTGCGTTTGTGTGTGTCTATTTATGCTGTTTGCATAGTTCACAACGTTGCCCTAGTCCATTTCCAATTTCACTGATTGCGCCGCTCCCGAGTTGTGAGCATGCGCACAGCGGAGCTGACATGGTATGCTTCAAGCGCGCATTCGCGAGCCGGCCGGCCCTTCATTTGCATGGGGTCACGGCTCATTTCAATGTAACACACCCACGTCCTTCCCAATTTGTATTACTCCTCCTTACGCCTCTGAAAAAACGTTACGCATGCGCAATTTCCTGCACAAAAGCTACGAGAATAGGGTGATTACGCGGCAAAATTGCGCAAGTCTAACGTAAAGGCGGTGCGCTACGCCGATCCAATAATGCGCAGATGTACCTGAATCTGGGCCATTGTGTTTACCTGGCTACAAAGGCATAAATGTAGAATTATTCCCAAACAGAAATATTCACTTATATTAGTCAGCTATAGTTACATAATCGTCCACAAATTCATATCTCTACTACTGTACTTTTGTCTCATTAAGTGAACCACGTAAAAGACACGGGAGCCAATGTGCTCAGTAGAACAACATACAGTGAGCTTCTATGTGCACACACCCTATACTCACACTTAAAGCGGTACTAAACCTAAAAGGCAAAAATTTATTAAGTTACCAGTTCCAAAAATGGTGGTGACTGCATTAGGGCTCTTTTACACAGAGCAGAGTCCCTGCTGAAATGGAGCTGGACAGCACAGATGTCAGTTTTTTTTTACATCCGTGCCCATTCAGTTTGTGTCCAGCAGTCATGGGCGGACCCATGTTAGCTCTATGGGCAGCCGAATGTAAATGAACTCCGGTGTCTATTAACTTCAGGATACCTCCAATCCGTCACATTTAGGTCCAGAAAAATGAAAAAGGATGCAGTCCTTTCCATGTTTTTTTTCCGGATCTGGACAGACTTGGAGGTATTCTATTTACACCCACCTTTTCATAAAGCTGTATGAAGTTTCCGATCAAGTCCACCAGAAAAAGGCAGATTTGATCAGAATGTCCTTGTGAAAGGGCACCTCGTTTACGTTTTTTTAGGCTTTTTTACCTTATTTTCACCTGGTGATCCTGCCACTAAGTTTGTTATTTGTTACAGTCCTTTAACAGTCCAAGCTATCCAGAACAAGTGGTAATTTAAAGGGTTCAGACAAACCATTTGATACTGACTGGTGTGCTTTCAATGGTCATGTTTTATTTATTTATTTAATTATAAAAAACCTTTATCTCAAAAAGGAAAACAAAGCTGTTGTTGTATCTGCTTAAAATATGTTAGCTGGAGGAAAAAGGAAAACAAAGCTGTTGTTGTATCTGCTTAAAATATGTTAGCTGGAGTTTGACTTAAATTTTTAGTTTACTAGTTGTAAGTAGAAATTGAATAGGTAACTTAAGTCACGAAAATTCTCGTACGACAAACAAAAAAAATCAGAAGTGATGTCATGTGTTGTAATGTATTTGTGTTGTATTTTCGGACGACAACTGTACTGACTAAACGAAAATTGTACAATTAGGTATCGTACGAGGAAATAATATAAGGTAAAATAATATTGGATGAATTGTCATGATCAGCTCACGGAAGCCCTGTACTGACGATCCGATTATCGTACAATTCGCCCTCGAACGACATTTTTCGGACGGTATTCCAAATGTGTGTACGAGCCATAAGACTGATAGTGTGTTACTGGTTGGATCACCAGGTGGAAATAAAGAAAACAGTCTAAAAATGAAAATGAATGCAGCCAACACATTTAACACACAGCTCCTTTCTCTATCTGCAACGTAGAGAGCATCCTGACTCTCCTGTATTCCAGGGGAGGAGTCAAGCTTGACACTCCACACCAGGGAGAAAGCCTCTCATTACTGTGTGGAGTTATAGACAGAAGAACAGGAAGTGAGGATTTCTCAGAAGAAATAAGGACATTTAAAAGCAAAATCGAAGGATAAGGTAAGTGAAGGAGGACTGCACTAAGGTAAAGGAAGCTATTTAGGAAAAAAAATGTTTTACCTTTACAACCCCTTTAAGGATTTGTAAGCTGCAATAAATTACATGTTTGTTTTTAGGTTTAATACTGCTTTAATACAGAGGAATCCAAAAAAAGCCTTTTAAAACTTGTTTAATCTGGGAGGTGTAGTTCACCTCATAATTTTTTTTGTAAAGGTGACCTAAAACTTTAAGTTAAAAAATAAAGAAAGTATTTAGGTGGTTTCTATTGTTGACACTTTTATTTCTTCCTGTTTTTATTGTTAAAAAATGCATTTCTTTTGCTCAGGGCTTTTTTTCTGGGGGAACTTGGTGGAACTCAGTTCCACCACCTTTGGCTCAGACCCTTTGGTGCCCGCTCACCACAATCACTTGTGAACACAGAAGTCGGGTTTCTGTGTTTACAAGTGACTGCTTTGTAACCCCCTGAACTCTGCACAATATGTAATGCAATTCTGGTATTTAATGCCCCTTTAAGACCCTTCTACTGTTCGTGAAATCTGAACGGGTCGTGGTTGAGTTCCTGCACCTATTTTCTGAGAAAAAAAGCTCTGCTTTTGCTACATATTTAGGGCTTACATATGTAGGCATGTTACATTATTTACTTTATTCCTAACTCTTTTTGCAACTGGCGCTCTCTGACTCATCCTGCAGGGGGTGGCAGGCCCCCTGAATCCTCATGTACATTGTAGAACCACTGGTGAAGGGAACCCCCCCCCCCCAATGAGGCACAAACAGAGGCAAAAACATGACAGGGGTTTAACGCTTCCCTACGCTCTTCAAAACCAAAAAAATTGGCTTAAGAGATAGGATTGTACTTTCATTACTTGATACTAGGGATCAGCTATATGTTCGGGTCGAACATGAGTTTGACTCGAACATTGGCTGTTCACCCGTTTGCCGAACAGCGAACAATTTGGGGTGTTTGCGGCAAATTCGAAAAGCAGCAGAACACCCTTTAAAAGTCCATGAGAGAAATCTAATGCTAATTTTGAAGGTTAATGTGCAAGTTATTGTCATAAAAAGTGTTTGGGGACCTGGATCCTGCCCCAGGAGACATGTATCAATGCAAACAAAAGTTAAACCTTCAGGTCTGGTATGAATATTAAGGGAAACCCTGCACCAAATTTAAGAAAAAATGGCGTGGGGTTCCCCCCAAAAATCCATACCAGACCCTTCAGGTCTGGTATGGATTTTAAGGAGAACTCTGTGCCAAATAAATACAAATAAAATGGCGTGGGATTCCCCCCAAAAATCCATACCAGACCTATATCCAAGCACGCAAACCTGGCCGGCCGGAGGCTTCTGGTCGAATGATGCGTGAGCTGTCTGACAGCTCTTTTATAACTGAGGGTGGGTTTCCCGTGATGCGTCAGAGGGGGCAGGGTCACACGTCACGGGTGGCCCTGCCCTTGTTTATAAAACAGCTGTCAGACAGCTCGTGCACCATTGAGCCGGGAGCCTCCAGTGGGGGCGCTAACGTTCGTAGCGGTGGGTTCGGGACCGGGATCATAGAAAGATTACGACTCTGGAACTTGGTGTGTGTGTTTTTTTTAAACATTTTGACACTTTTCTTTGTGAAATGGTAGAGGTACAATGTACCCGGTTACCAATTCATATAGGGGGGCCAGGATCTGGGGGTCCCCTTTGTTAAAAAAGGCTTCCAAATAAGCCCCCCGCCTGCAGACCCCCACAACTGCTGGGCAAGGGTTGTGGGGATGAGACACTTGTCCCTTCAACATAGGGACATCCTGTGACGCCTACGCCGTCACTTAGACTAGAATTGAGAATAGTCAATAACAATGGAGAATTCTCAGTATTAAACCACCAGTTAACTCTATATTTGTACAGAGGGTGAGGGGTTAATTCATCACATTCTCCTGGAGACTATCTCGCAACAGTGGTATTGTGAATGTACTATAGGTGGAAGGTAAAATCTGGAAACTATCAGTACAGTCACTAAACATAAGATACTGGGAACAAGATCCTATAGTGATAGCATACACAGCTTATATAGCAAATGTGAGTTCAAGCTTGAAATGACTGATTGCTATGGTACTTGCGGTTTTGGAGGCAGTGAGCTTAATAAATCTTCCAGCAGAGAGAGAGCAGGGATTCAGGATGATCGTAGAAGATGTAGAGTGTCAGCTCTGTGGTCTAGGCCTCGGGATCCGGATGGACAGAGTCCTGGCGTTGCAACCTACTGTCTCCTTGCCGGCAGGAGGTGAAATGGTTCTTTAGTGGAGTTTGTTCAGATCACAGATGGCGGCGGGTGTCGACTTCAATAACCGAACACCCAGCCGCCATCAGAGAGGGTTTAAATAGCCCGCCCAACATGGGGAACGAGCGAACGCGCTTCCGCGTTCCAGCTTGGAACGCAGGGACGCAGGGCGCACCGGAAGTGACGCTGACAAGGCATTGGATGGAGCGCAGCTGTCTAAAGAAGGTACAGCTGCGCTCGTTTTATGTAGAATTACGCCGATGGCGTTACATACTCCCCTCCTCAAGGGGGTCCCAAAAATACAACCAGAAGGTGACGGCCGATCAGGGTATCTGCGGTGAAAATGCTTGATGAGTCTAGGAGCATGAATGTGAGAGGAATCTTCCCAAGAGTCATCAAGGTGGCTGTAGCCTTTCCAACAAATTAAATATTGGAGGGAAGAACCTTGTCTCTTGGAATCTAGAGTTTTTTCTATCTGGTATTCGGTCTCACCGAGAACCTCAACAGGAGAAGGGGGTTGAGGAACTCTGTTAGGGAAGGGATTAGGTATGAAAGGTTTAATAAGTGAGACATGGAAAGAAGGATGTATCTTCCAATCTGAATGGAAGAAGTAGTTTTACGGTGTTGTTGTTAATGAGATGTGAAATGGAGAAAGGACCAGTGAATTGGCGTCCTAGTTTCCTTGAGGGGATATTAAGACGTAAATTTCGAGTAGAGAGCCAAACGAAATCACCAACTTTATATTTTGGAGGAGCAGTTCTATGGGAGTCGTAGTATCTTTTCTGTCTTTGTTGGGCTGCACGAAGATTAGCATGGAGTATTTCTGAAGTCCTCTTTAAGTTTGAGAGGTAATGCTCTACAGCAGGAACACTGTTAGGAAGAACAGAAGTTGGTGCAGATTTGGGATGGAACCCATAGTTAGCGTAGAAAGGAGAAAATCCGGAGGAAGAACTGGAGGCGTTATTATACGCGAATTCAGCGTGAGGAAGAAATTGAAGCCAGTCGTCCTGTAAATGGGTGCAAGAACAGCGTAAGTATTGTTCGAGTGTTTGATTAACCCGTTCCGTCTGACCGTTTGTCTGGGGATGATAGGCAGTGGACATACGATGATCAATTTGTAAGGCTTGGCAAAGCGCTCTCCAGAATCTGGAAATGAATTGGGTGCCCCGGTCTGAGATAATCTGAGAGGGGAGGCCATGTAACTTAAGAACATTCTCTAGGAAGGCTTGTGCGGTCTCGAGAGAGGTTGGTATCTTCTTTAATGGAATGAAGTGAGCCATTTTTGTTAATAAATCGACAGTAACCATAATTGTGTTGGCACCTTGAGACCTGGGGAGGTCGACTATGAAATCCAGAGAAACAACATCCCAGGGTCTTTCTGGAATAGGAATAGATGTAAGAAGACCGTAGGGCGGCTTCCTAGAATGTTTGTTGGTAGCACATATGACGCATGAATTAACATAATCAGTGACTGTCTGTGAGAGCCTAGGCCACCAGTAATCTCTTTTAATTAAGCGAATGGTCTTACTGATTCCTGGATGACCTGCCAGTGGAGCATCATGAAGTTGTTTGAGGAGAGTAGGTTGTAAAGCGGGAGGAACGTAAACTTTATTGTTGAATGTATATAGCCCGTTAGGTTGTCTCTTGAGACCCGGGGGCATTGGGGGAACCTCAGTAGGGAGAGATTGGAGTAGTAAGTGTAGGAAGGGAATAGAAGCTCCAATGAAGCGATCAAGTGGAATTATCGAAGAGGGAGGAGTCTCAATTGTGTGACTGTCATGCATTCGTGACAATGAGTCAGCTTTGACATTTTCTGTACCAGGACGATAGGAAATGTTGAAGTCAAACCTGTCAAAGAATAAACTCCACCTAACTTGGCGGGAGGATAGGGTCTTGCAGGCCTTTAGATGTTGCAAATTGCGATGATCTGTAAGGATGGTGATGGGGTGTTTAGAACCCTCCAAAAGATGTCTCCAATTACTCAAAGCATCCTTTATGGCGAGGAGTTCCTTCTCTCCAATAGGATAGTTCATCTCGGCAGGTAATAGAGTCCTGGAATAGAAAGCCACTGGATGCAAAGGATCCGAAAGAGTAGATCGTTGGGAGAGCACAGCACCCAAGGCAAAGTGTGAGGCATCTACCTCCAATGTGAAGTGACAAAGTGGGTTAGGAAGTTGTAGAATTGGAGCGGAAGTGAAACTGAACTTCAAGAGGTCAAAAGATTTCTGTGCGTCGTCCGACCAGGAGAAAGGCGTCTTAGAACTAGTGAGACTGTTTAGTGGTTTCACTATCGCAGAGAAGTCTTTAATAAACTTTCTGTAGTAATTTGAAAATCCGAGGAAGCGTTGTAGTGCTTTCCTGGAATGGGGAACGGGCCAAGACAAAATGCACTCAACTTTCGATGATTCCATCTGTATTCCGTTTGGAGTAATTAGATACCCAAGGAAAGAGATGCTGCGTTGACTGAAAACACACTTTTCAAGTTTGGCATATAAAGAATGTGTTCTCAGTCTAGCCAAAACCCAACGCACATGTTTGATGTGTTCTTCAGGAGAATCTGAGTAGATTAAGATGTCGTCCAAATAAATCACGACGCAAACGTCTAACAAGTCTCGAAAAATGTCATTGATAAACCATTGGAACGTTGCGGGTGCATTGCATAACCCGAAGGGCATTACAGTATATTCAAAGAGCCCATAACGTGTCTTAAAGGCTGTTTTCCACTCATCACCTGAGCGGATTCTCACAAGATTGTAGGCACCCCTAAGATCTAGTTTAGTGAAGAGTTTTGAAGTTTGGAGACGCTCGATGAGTTCCGGAATTAATGGTAGTGGGTATCTATTCTTTATGGTGATGTTATTGAGTGCACGGTAGTCGATGATTGGTCGGAGTGAGCCATCTTTATTTTTTACGAAGAACATTGCAGCGCTTGCTGGAGAAGTTGAAGGTCTGATGAATCCCTTTTTAAGGTTCTCATCGATGTAATCCTTGAGGTGTACAAGCTCTGGTTGGGATAACGGATAGATCCTTGCAGTAGGAATCGGACTGTCAGGTATAAGGTCTATGGGGCAGTCATAGATCCTATGTGGGGGAAGTTTGTTTGCCATGGTCTTGCTAAAAACATCCGCGAAGTCATGTAAATAAGCTGGGAGATCAGAAGGGTAGTTGTTTGTGATAGAGGTGGAACATAAAGGATAACAACTCTCCTTACAGTGAATGGACTGTAGATCTAAGGAACTAGTAGACCATAGGAAGGTTGGCTGATGAAGACGAAGCCATGGTATTCCGAGAATTATTGGGAATATAGGTGATGAGATAACATCAAAAGCAAGGGTCTCAGTATGACCTGAACCACAAGTGACGAGAAGGGGGGAAGTTTAAAAAGATATAGGACCTGTTGAGGAACTGGAACCATCAATAAAAGTGAGTGACACAGGGGTTTGCTTGCACACACAGGGTATTTTATTAGATTCTACAATTTTTGAATCAATAAAGTTGCCACAGGCTCCGCTGTCGACCATTGCATCAATGGAAATCCTTTCTAGACCCCACTGTAAAGTAAGAAGAATGATAATGTAGCGGTTTGAAATAGTACCAGTAAATTTAAGCTTGTTAAGTTGGTGATCTTTACCTTTCCGAATTCCTCTTGAGGAGGGGACAGGTGGAGACAACGTGGTCAGGGGCAGAGCAGTACAAACAGAGGTTTTGGTCTCTGTGGCGTTGTTTCTCAGCTGCACTTAATGGCCCTTTAATCGCACCGAGTTCCATAGGAAGCTCCTTGGGGGGAGATCTGGCTCTCCTAAAAGGTGTGGGAGGAAATGCATTCGCACGTTCAGCTCTTCTCTCACGGAGACGGCGATCGATAGTAATGGAGAGTTGCATTAGGTCCTCTAGAGATGTTGGAAGTTCTATGCGTGCAATCTCGTCCTTTAAAGCTTCTGTCAAGCCAAGCCGGAATTGGTTCCTGAGTGCAATATCTGACCACTGGGTCTCTCTGCACCAACATTTGAATTCTGAAATGTAGTCTTCCACTGGTCTTTTCCCTTGCTTGAGACTTCTGATGGAATTCTCAGCGGTTAACTGTTTATTGGGATCCTCGTAAAGGAGGGACATTTCTGTGAGGAAGGTGTCGAAAGCCCCCAGGAGATCACCATGCTCTTCTAGATAGGCGTCGGCCCAGACTCTAGGTTCACCCCGGAGATATGAGATAAGGGTAAGAATTCTTACCCTATCAGAATAATAGGTACGGGGACGTAGTTCAAACATCAATCGACATGAACTAATAAATTGGCGAAAAAGTTTCCTGTCTCCAGAGAAAGGTTCAGGCGCACAAACTTTTGGTTCTGGTCTCTCTCTGGCCTGGGCAAAGTTGTGTTGGCGGAGAGCTTCATTCTCTAAACGTATCTCATTTTAAGAGTTAGTGAGGGTATCCACCCTTTGTGTCAGTCCCAATAAATGATTTGTTAGATCGGCGGGATCCATAATCTTTTTTTTTTTTTTTTTTTTTGGGTTCGGTTATTCTGTGACGCCTACGCCGTCACTTAGACTAGAATTGAGAATAGTCAATAACAATGGAGAATTCTCAGTATTAAACCACCAGTTAACTCTATATTTGTACAGAGAGTGAGGGGTTAATTCATCACATTCTCCTGGAGACTATCTCGCAACAGTGGTATTGTGAATGTACTATAGGTGGAAGGTGATATCTGGAAACTATCAGTACAGTCACTAAACATAAGATACTGGGAACAAGATCCTATAGTGATAGCATACACAGCTTATATAGCAAATGTGAGGTCAAGCTTGAAATGACTGATTGCTATGGTACTTGCGGTTTTGGAGGCAGTGAGCTTAATAAATCTTCCAGCAGAGAGAGAGCAGGGATTCAGGATGATCGTAGAAGATGTAGAGTGTCAGCTCTGTGGTCTAGGCCTCGGGATCCGGATGGACAGAGTCCTGGCGTTGCAACCTACTGTCTCCTTGCAGGCAGGAGGTGAAATGGTTCTTTAGTGGAGTTTGTTCAGATCACAGATGGCGGCGGGTGTCGACTTCAATAACCGAACACCCAGCCGCCATCAGAGAGGGTTTAAATAGCCCGCCCAACATGGGAAATGAGCGAACGTGCTTCCGCGTTCCAGCTTGGAACGCAGGGACGCAGGGCGCACCGGAAGTGACGCTGACAAGGCATTGGATGGAGCGCAGCTGTCTAAAGAAGGTACAGCTGCGCTCGTTTTATGTAGAATAACGCCGATGGCGTTACACATCCTCTCCATGCTTTCTCATCCCCCCTTTTCCTGTGGCCTGCCATGTTGCATGCTCGGATAAGGGTTTGGTATAGATTTTTGCGGGGGAACCCCACGCCATATTTTTTTTCCTTTTGGTGCAGAGTTTCCCTTAAAATCCATACCCTGAAGGGTCTGGTATGTATTTTGGGGGGGAACCCTACGCCATTTTTTTTATTCGGCGCAGGGTTCCCCTTAATATCCATACCAGACCTAAAGGGCCCATGCATTTTTTTTTCAATGACTTTCAATGACTTTTATCTGTATTGCCGGGACCCGACAATTCATTATAGCCACGAGTAGCCACGGTGTCTGTAACTCACCACCGTAATGCAAAGCTTTCTTCCTGGTGTGGAGCCTCTTGAGGGGGGAGGGGGCGAGCAGGCAAGTCAGGACACTCTCTACTTTGCAGATAGAGAAAGGAGCTGTGTGTTAGTGGGCGTCCTGACACTCCTGCTCGCCCCCTCCCCCCCAAGAGGCTTTCTCCACACCAGGAAGAAAGCCTCGCATTACGGTAGTGAGTTACAGACAGAAGAACAGGAAGTGAGCATTTC
The DNA here is from genome assembly GCA_029574335.1 of Rana kukunoris. Taxonomy (NCBI): domain Eukaryota; kingdom Metazoa; phylum Chordata; class Amphibia; order Anura; family Ranidae; genus Rana; species Rana kukunoris. Next base: position 380,307,361 of record CM056050.1, on the reverse strand, counting down.
TCAGAAGAAATAAGGACATTTAAAAGCAAAATTGCAGGATAAGTTAAGTGACGGAGGACTGCACTAAGGTAAAGGAAACTATTTAGGGATTTTTTTTCCTTTACAACCCCATTAACCTTTGAAATTAGCACTTTTGATTTTTCATATTCGTGTCCCATATATTTTAACGGTGTTCAAGTCTTCAAACTTTTTTTTTTTTGCATGTTCGCATGTTCTGGGCCCGGGGGGTGTTGGCTCATCCCTACCCTACATCCCCCCACGTTAATGTTAATGCATGGCCAATGCTTCTAAAATGCTTAAAAATCTCAAACATCTTAGACATGTGTGATTTTTCCAAAGAACATTGTAAGCAAACCTAATTTTGCACGATATATACTATACCCAGTTTTTAGAAATAAATGTTGTTGGTAATGGCTGTAAAAAAATTGGAGGCTAAAGGACTTCAATCAACTACTTGGAGTTGTGACCTTGAGTACCAATATCCAAAGCCTAGCAATCATTTTAAGCTGAACTTGAGGCAGATATGAAATACATATGTAGGGAAGTGTTCTTTTTGTACACTGTCTGAGGTTGTTTACATTGATGCCTGGTACCTACCATAGAGTTCTTATTACAAACAGATTATTCCTGTTAAGAGGTTGTTTCATGCCCCTGCTTAAGGGTCAGGAGATCCCTTAAGACTATATATGTGGATGTCTTACAGGAAGTGAAGGGAGAGAGTGGCCAGCCACATGCTCTGCAAGCCAGGATGTGCTGCCGACTGATTTTGTGCTGTATCCATCCATCTATCCAGGCTGAAAAGGGACAATAGGCAAGTGTTACTGTACTGGGTAGCTCACTGTTTGTTATATTACTGGCACTCCTGTATGAGAACTCTTGTGTGGGAATCAGAGATATCTGTTATAGGCTTCTCTGATTCACGGAAACATTTTAAATTTGCATACTGCAAAATACCTGGGCTATTCTTAAGTGTATGAGAGCAAAGCTCATTTAAATATAACTTATCAAGTGACTGGTTTGTGTGGAAGTGTATATCTGTCATTTCATTATTTAAAGCAGCAGTGTCCCTTTTTGGTTTGGGGGCAGAAATATGTACATTCTTCCTGTTATTGATTTGGTTCTATGTAATGCCATCACTTTATTATATATATTATATATAAAGTTACACTAATCAGCTGCTGGTATGTCTGCATATCTTTACTCTTAGAAATCTATGCTGGGTGTATTAGTACAACTGCTGTCAGTTATTTTTGGTGAGTTACTAGTTATGGTCCTAGAAAGGGATCATCTCTAAGGCCGCATACACACGATCGAATTTATCTGCTGAAACCGGTCTGACGGACCGTTTCAGCAGACAAATCCGATCGTGTGTACGGGCGAGCAGACAGGTTTTTCCAGCAGACAAGTTTTAAACCATGCTTTAAAACTTGTCTGCTGGAAACCCGTACGTCCGACATGTCCGCTGGTTAGTACACTAACCAGCGGACATATCTGTCCGCACATGCGTCAAATGGATTCGACGCATGCGTGGAAGTATTTTTCTTCCTGGTTCGGTGACATGGCGGCGTCAACGTCACCGCCACGTCACCTCGCTTTCTGCCAGCGGGGATTTTGGTTTAATGGTGTGTACAACCATCAGACCAAAACAGCCCAGCAGACATATCCGATGAAAACAGTCCTTTGGACCGTTTTCATTGGATACGTTTGAGCGTGTGTACGGGGCCTCAATGCGCTGGAGCCCTGTTCTAGGTGGAGGCGCTGCCAATTGTATACTGATAGTCCACTCTTCCTTTAGTGAAAGGCTCTGGCTCATTTGGTTACCAGCAGGTTAGCGCCATAGCCTGTGTGGAGAGGGTAACTTCATATGACCTCTCCTATAACAGGGCTACACATACATGAATGCAGCTCTGTAATCAGTAATAGAGGCAGGTGTTCTGTAGTCCAAATCAAGAAAGCAGGCTAAGGTGACAATATTGCCCCTCAATAGATACTGTATGATAAGTGAACATTATCACCAATGGACATGTAGTGTGTTGCTGGAAAGATCCCCTAGTGAAAATAAAGCAAAACAAAAAGGTTAGAAGATAAATTGAATGCTTCCACCACAACTAAGGACTGGTAAGCTGCAATAAATAAAATTTTGGTTCTTGGATTTAGATATACTTTAAAGCCCAACTCCAACCCACACTCACCCCCCCTCACAGCTGGGGAGTGGAGGAAGATCACTCCACCAGGGAAGGCAAGGAGATAAGCAGGCGGGCGGCTGGCGAGGACTTGAGCCAAGGCAGAAGAACATGCGAGAGGAGCTGAATGGGGACAGTTTCCTCAATCCGGGGACTGTCCCCGGGAAACGGGGATGTCTAGTCACCCTAGACTACAGACCCTCCACTCATTTTTATAACATAGACGGGCATGGTTCTGTAGTCCTAACTAGGAACAACATGTAACTAATAAGAATGCAGCATAAGCAAAGTGCACAGGACATTGCCAACAACATCTTTGCACATATCATACAGATATATCAAATGCCTTTAAAAGTATATTTAACAGAAGAAAAGACACTAAACTAGAGAAGTTCATTGTTAGGGTGTTACATACTCTCTGGGCTCCTTTCACATTGGCATTCAATTAGTCTATATTTGGCCTGAGCATCCAGATCACAAATTACTCTTTCAGTGTGTATAACCTATTGCTCTTAAGCACTGTAACATTTGTATGTTTCATTGTTGGTATTCAGTTATGTTTTGGCATCACATCACAAATTTAAAGTAATTAAACACAAAAGTAGCCTGCACATGGATTTTAATAAGAAGCTTAAAATATTTTTTTTTTTATTGCATTCTTCAGTAAAAATGCAGCACGTCATACAAACAACCTTGTTCTATTTTTAGCTATGTTTCGGACCACTACAGATCATTACTCAAGCTCAGGGTATTCAAATACCCTGAGCTTGAGCATCCCCTTAAATAGCAGCATCCCCTTAAATAGCACACAAAATATAAAACCTGCCAGTCAACAAAGACTTCAATGTTACGTGACTTCCAGTCCCAAGGGAGAACACAACAGTGGACCTGATATGGAACATAACATGTGAATATATATTCATACCATTAAAAGGAACATTAGAAGACCTGGGTGTCCATTCCACTGGGATGAATGATGTATATTCAACACCTGATTTTGTGGGTGGTAGAATATAATAGACATGTGCATTCCTTTTCGTCCGAATTTCGGGTATATTCGTTATCGTTTTAACAAATAAAAATGAACCCGCAGAATCCGAAATCCGAAAGATCCAACATAAAAAATGCTTTATTTTCATTTAGATAGGAGATTCGACATGACGCTGACAATAACAATCTGTGTCTATCGAATCTGCGGTCAAATGTGCCTAACCTTAAGGCCTCGTACACACAATAGGTTAGCCAGAGGACAACGGTCTGATGGACCATTTTCATTGGTCAAAACCGATCGTGTGTGGGCCCCATGGGTTATTTAACCTTAGGTTAAAAAAAAGACAACTTGCTTTAAAATTAACCTATGGATTCCTAACTCATAGGTCAAAACCGATAGTCAGTAGGCACGACAATCGGTTAAAAATTCACGCATGCTCAGAATCAAGTCGACGCATGCTTGGAAGCATTGAACTTTATTTTTTTTTAGCACGTCGTTGTGTTTTACGTCAACGCGTTCTGATACGATCGGTTATTTAACTGATGGTGTGTAGGCACATCAGGCCATCAGTCAGCTTCATTGGTTAACCTAAGACAACTGTCCTTCAGACCGTTCTCATCAGATGGACTGATCGTGTGTACAAGGCTTTACTCTATTAGTCCAATAATTATTCTACATAGAGAGGGTAGATTCGACATAGAAAGAAACGATTCGACATTATAAAGACAGTGTTGGGGTAGACCATTTGACATGAACGACGAAGATTTGACGAAGCAGCGAAAAACATACAAATGTTGAATCTGTCATTAAAGGCTTATGGTGTCTGTTGAAAGTTCTAAGAAGATTCGACAAGCAGCTAAACTGCTAAATCTTACATTTCCGGTTGAATGCTCGGCCCATAGGCTATAAAAGAATTTGAATGTTGGTGGACTAGTAATAATAATTTATAAATATAATTATTACTAGTGTCATACAACATTAGAATTCTTCTATAGCTTGTAGGCAGAACATTCGACCTGAAATGTACCATCGCTGCATCGAACAGATTAGCTGCCCTGTCGAATCTTCTTAGAACATTCGACAGACACCATAAGCCTTCAATGACAGATTCAACCTTAATTGATTCAGATTTTCGGATGAATGAATTTTTTAACTAAACAAAATAAATAAAAACAGGAGTAACTAAATAAATTTATTTTTCAGACGAAAACGAAATTCTGAAACAAAATATTTCAGTGTGCACATGTCTAGAATATAAAGAAAGAAGGTCTGCCCCCCCCCCCCCCATGGCTAGTCAGAGCAGCTATAACAAGCCTAGAAGCCATATCAATGGACTAAATTATGCCAGAAGAAATAGTGAAATCCTTCTGAAACATATGCTGGGTTTAAAAAAATCAACGTTAAGAAAGGTTTGTTAGCATTTCAAGATTCCGTCCCTTTTCATTATTTATACTCACCTGGGGTTTCTTCTTTTTGTTCTCTGGATCTTGATTTAGATGACAAACAAATTGTGTGAGATATGGCCAATTGAACTTTCAGTTTAAATCAGCTACATACTTTTCAGATGCATCAAAATAAAATGTGTGCAAAATCTTAATTTTTTTTTTCCTTAGAAAGCAGCCTGTCCCCTGTCAGCATGAGAGAGACCACTGCTTCCACCCAGAGAGCAAGGGTCCATTTTTGCAGCATGCTGGCTGGCAGAGATCAGGCGTTCCTACTAAGGCTATGGCTGCTTTCTAAAGGAAGATCATTTAGCTTTTGCACACTATTTTTTATGTATCTGAAACATATTTAGTTAATTTAATCTGAAAGTTAGGCCTTAAGTATAATGATGTTTCAGTCAAACAGAGGATTTAGGCTCTTTTTGGAAGTTGCCATAAAATTTAGAAGGGAACAGTGCAGTTAAAATAACAAAAATGCAGTATTTTAAAAGAATTACTGTCATGGTAGTTATGTTTGCATGCTTAATTATGTTATGAAAGTATATTAGGGATGACCTTAACACCCCCCGGTTCAGTTCGCAGCAGAACCTTGTGAACAGGCAAAAAATGTGTTAGCTAACTAGCAAACATCGTTAAAGTGCATGGGACACAAACATGAAAAATCAAAAGTACTCATTTTAAAGGCTAATATGCAAGTTATTGTCATAAAAAGTGTTTGGGGACCCGGGTCCTGTCCCAGGGACATGTATCAATATAAAAAAAAGTTTTAAAAACTGCCGTTTATTCGGGAGCACTGATTTTAAAAATGCTTAAAGTGAAACAATTAAAGTGAAATATTCCTTAAAATTTCATACCTGGGAGTGTCTATAGCAGTGATGGCGAACCTGTGGCACGCGTGCCACAGCTGGCACGCAGAGCCATCTCTGTGGGCACGTGAGAGGGTTCAGGTTCGCGGCGGGGAGAACACAGTAGGAAGCAGCGGTGAAGTGCAGGAAATTATCTGCACGAGTGGGCGGCCCCGCAGCCTCCGCGTAGAACGCTACAGACCTGTCAGCGCGGGAGGTAGAGAAGTAAGCAGTATTAAGGTGAAGGAAATTGTCTGCACGAGTGAGTGGGCGGCCCCGCATCCTCCGCGTGGTAAACTACATACCTGACAGTGCGGGAAGGAGAGAGAAGAGATTCACCGCTTAATTTTATGGCCGCAGAGGGGCGCAGCATCCCTGGTACCCTCCGGAGCCTGGACTTTTTAAACCTCCATTAACAGTGAGGCCCGGAGAACAGACTGACTGTGGGCGCGGAAGACGAGGACAGGTGAGAGGCGCAGGCTGTGAGGGAGCCGCTGGATGGAACAGAGCAGAGTGCTCTCCCAGATCAGGTAACGGGCACAATTATACACAATACCTGCAAACAAAGACTGGGGCAGGGAGGCAGAGCAGGGATTGCAGATAGGGACAGAGCTAGAGGTCTCCCTTTCTCTCAGTCCCCCCTCCCTCTCACACCCCTCTCTCGTGCTGTCTCCCTCCCTCTCTCTGTTCCCCTTCCCTCTCAGCATCTCTCTCTCTGTCCCCCCCCCCTCTCTCTCTGTCCCCCCTCTCTCTCTGTGTCCCCCCCTCTCTCTGTGTCCCCCCTCTCTCTCTGTGTCCCCCTCTCTCTCTCTCTGTCCCCCTCTCTCTCTGTTTCCCCCCTCTCTCTCTCTGTCCCCCCTCTCTCTTTCTGTCCCTCCTCTTTCTCTGTCCCCCCTCTCTCTCTCTCTTTCTCTCTGTGTCCCCCCTATCTCTCTGTGTCCCCTCTCTCTCTGTGTCCCCCCTCTCTCTCTCTCTCTCTATCCCCCTATCTCTCTTTCTCTGTGTTCCCCCTCTCTCTCTCTCTCTCTGTCCCTCTCTTTCTCTCTCTCTGTCCCCCCTCTCTCTCCTCTCTGTCCCCCCTCTCTCTCTCTGTCCCCCCTCTCTCTCTCTGTCCCCCCTCTCTCTCTGCCCCCTCTCTCCCTGTCCCCCCTCTCTCTCTCTCTCTGTCCTCTCTCTCTCTCTCTCTCTCTCTCTCTCTCTCTCTGTGTCCACTCTCTCTCTCTGTGTCCCCTCTCTCTCTCTGTCCCCCTCTCTCTCTGTGTCCCCCTCTCTCTCTGTGTCCCCCCTCTCTCTCTCCTCTCTATGTGCCCCCTCTCTCTGTCCCCCCTCTCTCTCTCTGTCCCCCTCTCTCTCTGTCCCCCTCTCTCTCTCTCTCTCTCTCTATGTTCCCCCTCTCTCTCTCTCTGTCCCCCCTCTCTCTCTGCCCCCCTCTCTCTCTGTGTCCCCTCTCTCTCTCTCTCTGTGTCCCCTCTCTCTCTGCCCCCCTCTCTCTCTCTGTGTCCCCCCTCTCTCTCTCTGTCCCCCCCCTCTCTCTCTCTCTCTCTCTCTCTGTGTCCGCCCCCTCTCGCTCTCTCTGTGTTCCCACACTCTCTCTCTCTGTGTCCCCCCACTCTCTCTCTCTGTCCTTCCACTCTCTCTCTCTCTCTCTCTCTCTCTCTGTCCCCCCCCACTCTCTCTCTCTCTGTCCCTCCCTCTCTCTCTCTCTGTCCCTCTGTCCCTCTCTCTCTCTCTGTGCGCCCTCTCTATCTCCCCCTCTTTCTCTCTGCCCCCCTCTCTCTCTCTATCTCTCTCTGTGTCCTCTCTCTCTCTCTCTCTCTTTCTCTCTCTCTCTATTTTCTCGCTCTCTCTGTGTCCCCTCTCTCTCTCTGTGTCCCCCCTCTCTCTGTGTCCCCCCCATCTCTCTCTCTGTGTCCCCCCCATCTCTCTCTCTGTCCCCCCCCCTCTCTCTCTCTCTCTCTCTCTCTCTGTCCCCCCGCTCTCTCTCTCTCTGTGTCTCTAGGTTTATTTCTGTGTTGGCACTTTGAATAAAAAAAGTTGTTTTTTTGTCGCGGATTGGGCACTCTGGCTGAAAAAGGTTCGCCATCACTGGTCTATAGTATGCCTGTAAAATAGCACATGTTTCCCATGCTTAGAAAAGTCCCTGCACAAAATGACATTTCTAAAGGAAAAAATGTCATTCAAAACTACTCGCAGCTATAATGAATTGTCGGGTCCCGGCAATACAGATAAAAGGAATTGAAAAAAACGACATGGGTCTGGTATGAATATTAGGAGGAACCCTGAACCAAAATTAAAAAAAAGCGTGCCCCCCCCCCCCAATTTCATATCAGGTCCTTCAGGTCTGGTATGAATATTATTATTATTTTTTTAATTATGTGGGGTTCCCCCCCAAAAAAAAATCCATACCAGACCCTTCAGGTCTGGTATGGATTTTAAGGGCAACCAAAATAAAAAAAAATGGCGTGGGGTTCCCCCGAAAATCCATACCAGACCCTTATCCGAGTGCGCAACCTGGCAGGCCGCAGGAAAAAAGGGGGGACGAGAGAGCGCCCCCCCTCCTGAACCATACCAGGCCACATGCCCTCAACATGGGGAGGATGTCCCCATGTTGATGGGGCCAAGGGCCTCATCCCCACAACCCTTGCCCGGTGGTTGTGGGGGTCTGCGGGCGAAGGGCTTATCGTAATCTGGAAGCCCCCTTTAACAAAGGGGAACTCCAAATCCCGCTCCCCCCCCATGTGAATTGGTAACGGGGTACATTAAAACCCCTACCATTTCACAAAAAAAGTGTCAAAATGTGAAAAACCACAGGAGACAGTTTGGAACAAGTCCTTTATTAAAAATAATAAATAAATAAAAAGGTTCCAATGATGCAATCCTGTCTCGAGCGATCTGGAAAAAAAACAGCCGATACGCACGATACCGCCTCATAGGAGGTGCCTGGCCGGATGACGCTCTCGGTGTGACAGTTCTTTTATAGCTGAGGGCGGGGCCACCCATCACATACATGGGTGACCCGCCCCTTCTTTGAGGAGAAGGAGAAAGCCCGGGGGTTACCCATTGATGTGTACAGATGACCCCACTCCCTTTGATGCATCACGGGACCCCACCCCCTCTGATGCATCAAGGAAAACGCTTTTTGAATTTGCCACGAACACCTCAACGTACAGGCGAACAGGCAATGTTCAGATAGCCCATCCCTAAAGTGTATAAAGAAATGTTTCTAGGTTAATTCTCATTGGAATGCAAAGGCTTTTCTTGAAAGGATTCAGTGAAGGTTTAGCTAAAATATATTTTAGTATTCAATCTGATTTGCTGTATTTTGTAGTGCAGTGGATTTGCCTTTTGTAAATAACCCCAAAGTGTTATTATTTACATTCTCCTAGTGAGCTTACCATGTGCATCTGAATGTGTTAACACTGTTGCAATCTTAATATGTGGCTAAATTCCAATATAAAATAAATTAAAAAACATTGTCCATACAATAAATTGCACTGTTCTACAAATACAGTACTAATGCAAAAAAAAACTCCTTATCAATCACCCAATGATATTGAGACCAAAAGTTGTAGATAAAAAAAAAATATATAGATATAGAACAAAGTTGTGCAATAATAGTGTGCTCCTGTGGAAACAAAAGAAACACACGTTGTGTGATATCTTCAAAATAAATCAATTATATGCAAGAAAGTCTCCAATTATTGTCCAAAGTAACCGTGATCTACAGTGTTATCAAATGATTTTTCTTGATTTTTATCTTCACGACTCTTGTTGCTGGTCAGAGTATAAAACAGCCTGAAGCGCCTTCACTGTTAAGAGAGCAATCCTCTGCTGCAGTCTTCTGATGCACGATCCTCTGCTGGTTCACAGACACAACAATCCCTCAGTAGAAAGTTAGCAAGTTTATTAAAAATCAAACCACTAACATTCAAAAGTGTCACAATTGACACAAAGAAACAGGCATATAGTTATAGCCGGGTGGGCGCTGGGTCGACGTGATGACAATAACTGCAGTCCTCGCCCTTCACATTTCGTCACTTGATGTCTTCCTGGGGCAGTGATGTCTTCCTGGGGCAGTCTTCATTCATTACTCTTTAAATAATATTAGTTTCCCCATTTACTTTATAACAATTTTATACATAAACAATTCAAACATTTCCTAAATCCTACTATTTGTGGAAACAATTATGGTTGTATTAGGGAACCATTTATAATAAGTTAAACCTTGTTTTTAGCTCACAGGCCAGATGTCCTAAATGGCCAGTGTGCTAATAAACAAATTAAGTGCAACTCCATATGAATTGTGTGTGATTCTTTTATATAAATGTCTTTATCCACAAAAATGTATTTAAAGTGGAGTTCCACCCAAAAATGAAATCGGAATCCTCCTCCCCTCTGGTTTCACATTTGGCATCTTTCAGGTGGGAGGAGGGAGTAGATATCTGTGTAATCCAGGTATTTGCTCTCACTTCCGGGCATAGGTTGCTACGGCAATTTACACCACGTCCGGTGCCTCCTTCGGCCCCCCCGCTGTCACCTGGGAGACACACAGGTCCCAGAACACAGCGGGACCAGTGGGATCGCGCAGCGCGACTCGCACATGCACAGTAGGGAACCAGGAAGTGAAGCCACAAGGTCGGCTTCGGGTGCCGACATCGCGGGCACCCAGGACAGGTAAGTGTCCATAGATTAAAAGTCAGCAGCTGCAGTATTTATAGATGCTGACTTTTATTCTTTATTTTTTTCGGCGGAACTCTTTAAGGGCCAATACCTTATTTATAAATAAAAATGAAATGCGACTTTATTTAAAATATATGGTATTATTGTGTGGCCATTTTGTAAATGCCTCCACAGCAACACACAGCTTAGTGCATATGAAAAGTTAATGTCTTATCGACATCCAAAATATAACTCTCCTTGAGTTGCATCAGCAGCTATGAAAAACGTTTCTATTATATTTTCTTTTGTTTCATAGATGTTATTACCACAACCATGCCCCTCTGGATACATATCAAAAGTTACCAAAGGCTAAAGCACAACTCTGACAATTGACATTTTGCCAATTGACATTTTTGTGAAACATAGGGGGTTGTTTACTAAAGCTGGGGAGTGCAAAAGCTGGTGCGGCTCTGCATAGAAACCAAACATCTTCCAGGTTTTATTGTCAATGTAATTGAACAAGCTTAAAGGATCACTAAAGGATTTTTTTTTGTAGCTAAATAGCTTCCTTTACCTTACTGCAGTCCTGGTTTCATGTCCTCATTGATCATTTTTGCTTTGAAGTTGCTCTGATCTCCACACTTCCTGCTTGTCTGGCTCCTTATGAAAAATCTCATGGCAGCTTTTCACTGTGGTCCAAGCTGTCATTACTGTGTGTCTAAAACTCCTTAGAATCAGATTCATTTTAAAAACAAAAAACTGCCCTGTATTGTTTGTTTTTGTTCTGTGTGTCTCTTTACTTCACAGAAACATGAAACCAGTTTAAAAATGAAACTAAACTGCAGGCACATTAAATGATTGATTTTTATCCATTTTTAAAAGGAATCAGTTAAATATTATGAGCCAGATTCAGGTACAATTGCCCTGGCGCAGAGTATCAGAAATACACTACGCCGCCGTATTTTACCTGGCTCTAAGACGAATTCAGGTAGTTTTCGGCCAGTAAGGTACGGCGGCGTAGTGTATTTCTCGCGGCGGAATCGAAATACGCGATTAGGGGGCGTGAAGCATTTAAATTAGGCACGTCCCCGCGGCGATCGAACTGTGCATGCTCCGTTCAGAAATTTCCCGCCGTGCACTGCGCGAAATAACGTCGTTACATCAGTTTTTTTTTTTTTGAGTAGCGTCGTTTACGTACATTCCTATTCCCGGACGACTTACGCAAAAACAAAAAAAAAAATTGAAATTCGACGCGGGAACGATGGCCATATTTAACATGGGCTGTCTAACGTTAGACCAGATTTTTGCTTTCCTAACTTTACGCAGCAAAAAGATGACTACAGATGCCGTAAGAGAATGCCACGGACGATCGTAACTTCGTGGATCGCCGGAAAAGGCTAATTTGCATACCCCGACGCTGAAAACTACGCGAACTCCACCCAGCGGGCGGAAAAAGATTGCAGCGTAGATCCGACGGTGTACGAAGACGTAAGCCTGTCGGATTGAAGCCCGAAGCCGTCGTATCATGGTTTGAGGATTCAAACTAATGATACGACGCGGGTAATTTGAAATTACTCCGGTCTAACAGGAGATAGACCGGAGTAATGGCTCTGTGAATCTGGCCCTATGTCTCTATACCCTGTAAACAGTCATTTCAGCAAAAAAAATGTTTTCCTTTAGTGACCCTTTAAGTTAGAAACTCATTGGTTACTATGCACAGCTGTACCATATTCTGATTGCACCAGTTTTAGTACATCTAACCCAAAGACTGTTAACTTTGCTCAGCCGTAAATGCAATTCACTCATTCATATAATACAGAATGCAAGGCAGGAAACATTAACAATATAAGTATACAGATTTGCATTCACAGATTTCCAGAGAAATACATTTTTAGTAACTCAATTATAGTAGAATGTTTACAGATAATGTGCCAGGTTTTACATCAGTACTATCTGTCAGTGCACTCTAAGCTTGACAGTTACCCTTTATTAAATGAAAAGCTTTATTCTTTAAATCCTCTTAGTCCAGTAGCCTAGATCTGTCTCGTATACTGAACACAAGAGCAAACAATCACTGCATAACAATCAAATTTAAATTTATTAAATACCTTCAGTTTTCACAAAAACAATCAACTAACGTATGAATCTCTTTTCTGTAAAAGGTAAAAAAAAATCCTGAATACATTATAGTAATGTTTCTATTTAGCTTTTTACATATAACATATTATACAATTATGAATGCAGTTTTTGTTATTCAATGGCTGTAACCAGCTTTGAACTGATTTCTGTATTTGAAGACAAATTCTGTTGTTAAAGGGGTGGTTCCCCTAAAAAGAAACTTTTAACATTGCCTGTGTCTTCTTAATAACATTTAGAATCGGCTGGTAGTTTAAAAAAAAAACACCCGTACATACCATTTTCGGCATGTACTCTCACCGCCGCTTCCGGGTCTGGCAGCCGGGGACAGGCATCCGATCGACGCATACAGCGCGTCATGAGATGCCGAAAGAAGCCGAACGTTGGTGCGGCTCTATACGGCGCATGCGCACCAACGTTCGACTTCTTTCGGCATCTCGTGACGCGCTGTATGCGTCGATCGGATGCCTGTCAATGGAGTAGGCACGCCCATCCCCGGCCGCCAGACCCGGAAGCGGCGGTGAGAGTACATGCCGAAAATGGTATGTACGGGTGTTTTTTTTTAAAACTACCAGCCGATTCTAAATGTTATTAAGAAGACACAGGCAATGTTAAAAGTTTCTTTTTAGGGGAACCTCCCCTTTAAGGAGCATTGTCCAACAGGGACAACTTCTTGCACGTGTCCTGCTGTTGTAAAGCAGTGAAAATTGTCAGTTTGTCATATTCCTTTTAAATCATATCCTAATCTTGCCTACCTTTGTAGTCTTCGGATGATGTCTGTCTTGTCCTGTCTGGTTAAAGGGGTTGTAAAGGTTTGTTTTTTATTTTCTAAATATGTTGCTTTAAGCTAGTGCATTGTTGGTTCACTTACCTTTTCCTTCAATTTCCCTTCTAAATGTTTTTTTCTTTGTTTTCTTTGTCTGAATTTCTCACTTCCTGTTTCTCCTCAGTAAGGTGTTCAGTAAGCTGTTCAAAATGACTTCCCACCGCTCAGATGATGGTGGAAAGCTTACTGAGGAGAAACAGGAAGTGAGAAATTCAAACAAAGAAAAAAAGCATTTAGAAGGGAAATCAAAAGAAAAGGTTAGTGAAGCAACAATGCACTAGCTTAAAGGAACCTATTTAGAAAATAACAGACGAACCTTTACAACCCATTTAAGTATGTTAAAGCATAATTCCAGCCAACAATAACAAAATAAAAGCATAATAACTGATTAAAAGAAATAAACTTTTGCTGCAATATTTATCTTTTTTTTTTTTTTTTATTAAGAAATACATTACTCCATACATATTCTACACCCCCATTTCTTCTTACATTTCATAACTTGACATATGTTTCTCTATATTCCACCCATAGGTAAGAGTGTTTAGACTTCAGTTCTCTGGCTCTCTCTTTCCCTATGCTAATCAATTACCATCGATTACCAATGGTTTTTATTTTACCCCATTAATATAATGCATTGGTCAGTGGGAGAGGGAAGACTAAAGGTGGTTCTTGGTGTTATTAAAAGCCTAACCTTGGGCTATTTCTTTTTTCTTAATATGTTCTCCCAGCAGGAGGCTACATACGTGCCTTCAATCTAGAGCATGAATCACATAGTAATCACACGAATGGGAACTATTCTAATTGGTCTGTGCCATCTGGGATTGAGAGCCACCAGCCACAGAAAGTCTTGGCTGGTGTCTCTCAAAGCAATGATATATTTTTTTTTTAAATCAAAAAGGTGTTTATTGAACACAAGCAAAAAGAACAAAAAGCAGTACTTTCCAATGCACAGACAAATAATGGACCTGTTGAAATCATACATAGACAATTGCCCCCCATTGTACCCACAGCCAGCATCCTCCCCACTTCCCACCCATAACAGTACAAGTCAATACACCTCATGTTCCATTCCAGCAACAGTTCTACACCCACCTACAAACATCGCAAAAGTCTAGTCATGACAAGTTCCCTGGGGTTCAAACCCGGCGTATCCAGCCACATTGACCATATCCGTTCAAACCTGCCCGGACACCCCTGATGCTGGTATATGTATTTTTCCATAACGAGTATTTCCCACATGAGTAATCCAGGAGGAATGTGCGGGCGGAAAGGCAGACTTCCATCCCATTAAAAGTAATTTCCTAGCTTGGAACAGCACTCTAGAGATTGCTACCCTAGTCAATTTCTCAGGAACCACATCCTCCAGCACCCCCAATAAACAGCACAGTGGGTCAACAGGTATCTTGGCTTGAAACACAGAATTAATTGTCCCCACCACCCCATTCCCAAAACCTGTGTAGCTTCTGGCATCGCCACAGAAGATGTATAAGGTCCCCATCGTGGTGCTGACAACGGCAGCACAACGGGTCCGCCAGCCTACCCATCCTATGCAGTCTCACCGGAGTGTAGTGCACTCTCAATAATATATATAATTGTGAAACTTTTTGTGCCACAGTCAGGGAGCAAGTAGTTAGAGACTGAAGAGGTCCTGTTTCCAAGCAGAAAAAGCCTTACATGGGTACGCCCTCAAGTGTTCAGAGAGTAACATCTGGTAGCATTGGGATATAATTCCTTTAGTCTCAGAGTGCAGCACGTGGAATACCGGAGTGGGTGACAATGTCCATGCTGAATCAGACGGATCAGTCACATATGTCAGTTCAAGCTGTCTCACCTGGTCCCCCACCCGCTCTAGTAGGGCCGACAAATTTTGTTTGACAATTTGGATTTCATGAATGAACACTCCCCTGATAAATGCTTTAAAGGTCTCCCACTTCTAAAGGCTATTAGTGTAGTGAGAATGTGCTCTAAAAAACTCCTGTATCTGGGAGGCTACCCTTTCCTGAGAGGTGAACAATTTAAGCCAAAAATAATTAAGCTTCCAGGGAGCCCTAGGCATCGAGCTGGGGGGTTGTGTGACTAACCAGAGGGCTAGTGGGGAGTGATCCAAAACCCCCCCGTGGAAAATATTCCACCCTGGATGCAATTCCCACTAGATTCGGGGTACCCACACATAGATCAATTCGTGACAGGGACCCATGTGTTTTGGAGAAACACGGAAATTGTTTACTATCAGGGTTTCGGATACGCCAAATGTCAGTCTAGCCCACCTCATGTAGCAACCGACTAAGAGCAGTGCCCCAGCCTCCCCCAGGGGGGGTCACCGGAGGATGCCTTTTAAGTCTGGGATTGAAACAACAGTTAAAGTCACCCATAATTAGAACCGGGGTGTCAGGTTTGTTGGCCAGGTAAGACAGCAGCAACTGCAACCCCTCCTGAGAGAACGAGGGGGGGGGGGGGATATATACAAAAGCTAAAATCAATGTTAACGTGTATAGCTTACAGTACAAGAACACAAATCTACCAGATATGTCAATTAAGGAGTCCAGCTCCTGATAGGCCAGTGCCTTGTGTATCAGTACACTCAATCCACAGTATCTTTCTGTAAGTGAGTCTCTTGCAAGCCAATTATGGCCGGATGGAACTTCCTTAATCCCGCAGAAATCATTGTCCTCTTTAGGGAGTCATTTACCCCCCGGACATTCCAAGTCACTATGGGTGTAGCAGACATTGTGTAAATACAGTCATCCACTCAGAGGGACAGGGGCAACTCTTATGCCCAGGGAACAGTCTTAAATACCTTCTACCTCCAATTTGTGGGCAGATCAGGGCCATCAGCAAGGGGAGCAGAACAGATATGGTTGTCTTGAGGAAAATAACTGTGCACTGCAAGGACATCAAAAATGAAAAAGTAAAAAAACTGAGAAAATGTAGCACGCGCAACAGCGCATCAAAAAACACATAGAGGCAAATAGTACGGCAACATGCGGCCTGCGGCTCGCACCTCACCAGAGGGACCCAACAGAGGCCTCCCATATGTCATGTGAGTGGGCATGAAAAAACCTTGCTCGTGCAAACAGGGCACCGACACTGGAACCACACCAGCACACATACAAGGCCCTGTACAGGCAATATATACAGTTGCATTTCGCCCTTACACAGGGACTGAAAAAAATATAAAACAAAAGATGTGGAAAAAACAAGTAACAAAAAGTGTTGTGGGAATTTCACTCGCCTTTAGTATGAATCAGGTAAAGGCCCTCAACTGGCCAAATGGACACTTCAGACAGAAAACGTGTGCCCTTCATGCCTGGGGGCTGCATCCTGCGCGAATTCAAAAAAGTGATTCTTGTAACTGGCTGTTATGCAAAGTTTTGCAGGAAATAGCATGGCGTAGGGGAGCTGTAGTTTTTGCAGTCGTTTCTTGACCTCAGCAAATTTGGAGCGTCTGCGTTGCCCCTCTGCCGAGAAATCCGTATAGAAGGAGACGTTCGTACCATTATGCAGCACATCGCCTTTTTCTCTCGCAAGTCATAGCACCACTTCACGGTCCCTGTAATTCAGGAGTCTTGCCAGCATCGCTCTTGGAGGGTTACCAGGTGGCAGGGGGCGCGGCGGCACCCTATGCACTCTTTCAATCGCATATAGAGGGGAAAAGGCTTCCTTTCCTTTTGCAGTGTCATTGTCTGGCTCTAATGTGGGTGCTGTTTGCTGCTGTGTCCCAGCCTGTGTGGAGTCTGTGGGGCCTGCAAGCTTCTGGGTATAATACAGCATGTCCCTGGCTTGGTCTTTAGTCTTAGGGGGCTTAACATTTTTACCCCCCTGCTCCGTTTTCTTCTCCTGGCCTCGTGGTGTCTTTGGAGGCTAAGACATCCAGGCGCCAACTTGGAAATCCTGGGAAGCCGCAGCCGTGGCATCTCCGCGGTTTCCTCGAGTCATCATGTCGGTTATTTTGGCAGGGATGTGTTCCGGAGGTGCCCAGGGGTCAGTGTGCTCCATTTGGCAGTGAAATCAGGCGTCAGAATCGGCGAGGTAAGGATAGTTTTCAGGATCACCGGCAGGAGCTCCGTGCAGCACATCTGCTCACATGCCTCATCAGGCCACGCCCCCAAGAAATTATATTTATTAGCAAAGCCCATCATGGGACATCATACTGGGGAATGCTATTATGCAGATTGCAAGAAAGAATGGTGATAAGAAACTGTAAGGCCTCGTACACACGAGGCAATCTATTTGTTCTAATCGGTCGGACCGACCGATTTGAACAAATCTGTCTGATAGGATTTTGGTTTGCTCGCGTGTACACACGAGCAAACCAAAATCCCCGCCAGCAGACGGCGCGCTGACGTGTCGGTGACGTGGCGGTGACGTTGACGCCGCCACGTCACCGCACCAGGAAGTAAAACACTTCCGCGCATGCGCCGAATCCATTCGGCGGCGGTGCGGGACGACATGTCTGCTGGTAAGTGTACTAACCAGCAGACATGTCGGGCGGACGGATTCCCACCCGATAGATTTCAAAGCATGCTTTGAAATCTGTCGGGGGGCCAAATCCGTCGGCTCGGCCGTACACATGATCGAATCTGTCTGCTGGGACGGTCTAGCAGACCGTTTCCAGCAGACAGATTTGATCGTGTGTACGAGGCCTTAGGCAGGCCTTAGACAGAGCAAATTTCTTTCCTGCAACCATGGATTGATATCGCCATCAACACAGATAGTGTTGACAATAGAATTTCTCCCATTGAGTATATACAAGCCTCGGTTCCCACCGCCACCAGCTTCAGGTACCCAAGCTTCCGGGTAGGAACTAGAGACAGCACAGACTCCAGCTGCTGTCAATCATTTTCTGGGAGGAGAGAGGGACAGTGCAGGGGTTTTTATCCCAGGACACACAGCAGACACAGACGACACAGCAATCACGGTGACTGTTGGGATTTCCAGCACCATTTGGTTTTTAGGGTCGAGGGTTTAATCAGCCTTGTGATCCCCTGAAGCTCACCAATGGTCCGATATACACTGAGCATGCACAGCTCAGTGTACAGAGCGGACAGGCAGGTAAGGGAACTTTAATGCATAAAGAACATGAAATATCTCTTCTGCTTTAAAAATCCTGCCTGTCAACATTTTTCCCCCTCCATTTTAGTACTGCAATAAATTATTAATTATACTGCTAAAACATAGATCTGAGGTAGCAAATACAAATGGGTTTGTTAGTATATGTCAGGTTAGTGGAGAAAATTATTTTCAACCCACACTTCGACAGATGATCATACAGAGTATACTGTTATCTCCCACAGGTCTTTGTAGCAACCATACACAGATTGAAATTTGGTTTGTTCAGCAGAGGTCGGTAAAATTTTGATCCATATGTGATCCAAGTTGATTGTTTGATGAACTTCTATTGAACAGACATTCTGGAAAACTTTTGTCGACCTTTGTAGTCAAGACTGATGTGAAGGACCATACAAAACCCTTTCTCTAGCAGCTGAACATCCCTAGAAACTTTAAGGAGAAGTGGTGACATTACACTTAATAAAATGGCACTCTTATGGGCACTGGGGCAAGATATTTAAAAATTTTTTGATGTTCATGGGTAGAAAAAGATGTGGGGGAAAGACAGATTGTCCTGGATTTCAGGTTTAGGCTTGTTCCATAGACAAGTTAAATTAGTTAACATCCTGAGGTCTAATGGCTTAAAAGTGGCACTAAACTTTTTTTTTACATTTCTATCAATTGTTCAAAATAATCGAGTACTCTCGGGGCATTACCGGATGGAGGAGTGGAGGTGAAGGTGTGTGGTGTAAGGCATGTGAAGGACGGCAAGTGTGTGTCTCCCTTCGCCCGCCCGATAATGCAGGCTCTACCCCGAGGTTAATGCATGCTCTAACACATGTTTTAATACATTTAAACCGAGCACCCTGAACGGAGAATTGGAGGTTCCGTCCCTGCCTTCTGACATGATAAAATCTTTCCTTATCTTACTGTGCAGAAACGGGTGTAGGTCTGCTGGTCCCTATCCGCGGTGGATGATCTCCCTGAGTTCCCGTGCAGCAAAGCCGTGAGTTTGCCTCTCACTGCTCCTGATTGGTCGATCGTAACCACGTGTCCAAGACTGGCGAAAACCAGAGCACCTGGGGCTGAAGGCTGTCGGGGGCTTGTTCCAGCCAGTACACCAGAGACCTCTCTCTCCGGATTGAAAGGGGGTTGCAGTAAGAATCACGGAGGGATATGCAGTACCTGGTAAACATCACGGGACAACGGAGCAGATTGGGCTGAGACAGCGCAACTGTAGCAGCACATAAGAGAGAGGAGGCAGACTGTTACATAAAACCGAAAAGGAACCAGGATAAGGGGGGGAAAAGCAATGCAGAAAGCCAAAGAAAATCTAGCATCCAACACTTAAAGGACTGTGTGAGTAAAAAAAACAGTAGAAGAGCAAACATAAATTGTATTGCGGTGGATGCATATCCAAATACAGATATACTGTGTGGTACAGGTGTTACAGGTGGTGCGGTGCAAATAACAGGTGTTACACTGTACCATATAATACACACAGTGTATGTTATTGCACAGGTATTAGAAGATAGGAGGGTCTTATCCTGTCAAAAGTCTGTGCTCTAAAATATGGAAAACTGATGCATAAGGACTATTGTGAATATTTAAACCTCACAAAGTTTTCCATAAAAGCAGATAAAACTAGTACATCATATGATAATTGGGACTTTTTATATACCTACATATATCTACATTCCCCCCCCCCAAAAAAAAATAAAAAAAATCTCTTCTCCCTGCCTCAGTTTGCCCACCCGCTATCGTGAAAGGGAAGGAAGAGTTGTCTCCCCACCCCCCTTTTTTTTAAGGGGAAATAGAGTTGGAGAAGTCGCTATGTCGGGGCCACAATCATTACGATCAGGGAAAGAAAAAAGTGGTTCAGCCACCGCAGCAGCCGCCTAGCTGGAAAAATATGCCCATACAGCAGATCATGCCCCAACTAAAGGGGTCCGGTGGTGCAGGCTAAAATAATAACAGACAGAAAGAGCCAAGGACAAATGGCAGCAGCTGTAACTAAAAATGTCATCAAAAATACAGCTATGGCTGATAAAGGGGTCGAGATAATTCCAGCATCAGCTCCCTTCATAGAGGACTCCCCCACGATAAAAGACGTATTTTCAGGAGTTAATATGTGTAAACAGACATTGGGGGAAGTGTGAGACCAAATGAAGGGCATCAAAGAGGAGCTGACCTTAGTGCGACAGGAGCTTCAAAAAAACAAATGAAAGGATAACAGAGGCGGAGGGGAGGATATCTCAAATAGTGGATGAATTACTCCCAGTAAAACAAGAGGTTAAAATAATGAAAGATCAAATGAGCAAGTTTGATAAAAAAAATTACGAAATTGAAAATAGACTACGGAGGGATAACGCGAGACTGGTGGGACTCCCGGAAAAGTGTGAAGGGACTAACTCCATAGAATTTTTGGAAAACTGGTTTATAAAGTTATTTGGAATAGGATGTTTCTGGCAACAATTTTCAATAGAAAGAGCGCATAGAGCCCTCTTTAAGCCTCCCCCAGCTTGAGGACGACAGCGATCAATGTTATTGAAATTCCTAAATTATAGGGATAAAGAAACACTACTGAGAAAGGGTAGAGAGATGGGGAATATTTTTTTCGATGGATCTAAGGTTTCATTATACCCAGATTTCTCACCCTTTCTGCAGAAGCGAAGGGCAAGTTTTACAGATGTCAAACGTAAAATGCAAAAATTGAATCTTACATATGCCCTATTATACCCAGCGCAGCTACGTGTGGCAGCACTGGGTCGGACATTTTTTTTGATAACCCGGAGGGCGCGATGACATGGCTGGAGGATGGAAAAAATCACCTATCAACATAGTAAAGGGACATTTAGATTAAGAAGGAATATAGGGGAAGTTAAAGGGGAAGGAGTAAAATGTGTTGTTGGGTGGGGGGGGGCACATACTATGTGAGGGGGAACATGGGTGGAGTATGTATTGTAATGAGATATGGTTCGAGAGAAGACTGGGGAGAGGGTGAGGGGGGAGAAGGTGGAAGGGGCAAAGGTGAGTGAAAGTAGAGGGAAGAGTGGGGATGGATGAACCGATCACAAAACAAGCCCATGGGGATTACCTAGGAAGGTATAGGGTGGGGTTGGGAGGTGGGAGGGTGAGTAGAAAGGGAGGGAGGGGGGCGATTCACTACAGGGTGGAATCCCAGGGGACACAGAAGCGTTTGGATACACTAAGGGTAAAAAATATGTATATGCAAATAGGTCAAATTTTCGTTAAAGGTAATAGCATAGATAATATATGTAAAAAGAAAAAGCACAGTTGTTACAGAACGTAATGATAAAATATACAAGTACACTAAATAGCAGAAAAATAGTGAGAGCCCGTAGCTCTACGTCAGCTCTTTAGCGGCCACTAGGGGAGCGCGTGAGCGTCGCCGCCGGCCCGCGCACGCGCCCGCGATTTCTCGGTACAGAGCGAAGACCGGGAGCTATGTGTGTAAACACACAACTCCCGGTCCTGTCAGGGGTGAAATGCTGATCTTCTGTTCATACAATGTATGAACAGAAGATCAGTGATTTCCCCTAGTGAGTCCACCCCCCATACAGTTAGAACACACCCAGGAACATACTTAACCCCTTCCCTGCCCCCTAGTGTTAACCCCATTCACTGCCAATGGCATTTTTATAGTAATCCAATGCATTTTTATAGCACTGATAGCTAAAAAAATGCCAATGGTCCCAAAAACGTGTCAAAAGTGTCTGAAGTGTCCACCATAATGTCGCAGTACTGAAAAAAAAAACGCTGATCTCCGCCATTACTAGTAAAACATTTTTTTTTTATAAAAATGCCATAAAACTACCCCCTATTTTGTAAACGCTATAACTTTTGTGCAAACCAATCAATAAATGCTTATTGCGATTTTTTTTATATCAATATCATTCGGTCCACACCTCTTATTCAAGAGGTGTGGCGGTTTTTGTAAAAAGGGGAGTGGTGTTCTCCTGTAAGCAGGTCAGTATTGATGAAGAAGGGCGATATGTTTTTCTTTATTGTGTAATAGAGAACAGGGAATACGTTCTCGCAAATATATATATCCTTTCCGCCATTTAAACTGGAGGTCATGTATAAATTATTGGATAAAACTGGGATCCCCATCATAGCAATGGGGGATTTTAATGAGGTAATTAATAAAAAGTGGGATAGATTTCCAAGGCAAAGTGTACAGAATATCCCTGAGAGTCAGCTGCATTAGTTCTTACAGGAAGCAGGGCTATTTGATATATGGAGAGTAAGAAACCCAGAGGAGTTACAATATTCTTGTTGCTCTAGTTCCTATTCCACACTGTCCAGGATAGATCTAGTCCTGGGCAATGTGGAAGCATCTCAAATAATAAAGGGAAATTGTATATCAGCCCAGAGGGTATCGGACCATTCATTGGTGACTATAATTGTAAACCTGGAGGGGGAGTGGGCCTGTTAGGGTATGGAAAATAAGTCCTTTGTGGTTTGAATAATGGGGGAACCTGAGGAAATGATGTCAAAATTAAAAGAGTTTATAGAAATTAATGAAGGAACCGTGACGAGGGGAGTGATATGGGATGCATTGAAAGCATTCCTTAGGGGCCTATGTATTCAACAAGTGGCAAAAATTAAAAAGGTATCAAGGGAATGGAAGCACAGGATTAGGAAGGAACTAGAGAATACAGAAAAGGAATATATTGAAAATCCAACATTGGAGAAACAAAGAACATGGCTGAATAAGCAACAGGAATATAAAGTTGAAATGATAAGAAAATCTTAGAATAAGAGGCTATTTCAAAAGCAAGTGGCGTTTGGGGAGGGGTAAGCATCAGAAGAATGCTAGCTCACTTAGTAAGAACTAATTCCTCCCCCTCCACCGTACCTGCGATTAAAACATGTAATGATGCCATGTCTTGGCATCAGGAAAGGAAAATTACGGTAAGTATTTGATACATTTTTCCATTTTCCTGACGCCAGACATGGCAGCATACATATGATACATGAAGAGCTTTCTAGAGGTAGGGTTTAATGCTGTAAACTTAAGACAAAGAAGCTTGGATAAACTTCCTCCCAAACTCTACTGTAGTAAGAGCTGCTAGATCCACCCTGTGGTGTATTAAGAACATATAATGTGATGACCAGCTAGCCTCTTTGCAGACTGTCTACAGAGACAACCCTGCCTGTGCTATCCAAGAAGATGACATCACCCTGGTTGAGGCGAGGAGCTCTAACCGTCTCTGGAGGATCCCTTCCGGCTCCACATGCCCAGTGAATATTTTCATGATTCAGGCCGAGATGGTTCTGGCCGAAGCCCCTTGCTCTTTAAATCTTAAACATTCTGAATGTAGAAGTAGCCCGAGATAGGCTTTGAGGACTTTGGAATGTCCAACTTGTGCAGATCGGCATCTGATTGCGCTGTGAAGGCTGGAAGCACCCATTCACTGGAAAGACAAAACATGGATGTCACGCTTTGGAGCAAAATGATCTTAGCCCAACCTTGTCTGGGAAGAACAGGGAATAAGGCTCTGCCGCCCCAAATTTTGGAGTCGACGCACCTTCCCCCGAAATCACGGCTAATAGAAAAGCTGTTTTTAAGGAGATCTCCCATAAAGAACAGTGTTCTGTCAAGAGTACAATGAGGGTATGCTAGAAAATTGAGGACTACTGCCAGGTCCCATTAAGGGAACATATTTCTCTTAGGAGGGCGTAGTCCAAGTACCTCCCATGAAGTGATCCATCAGCAGGTTTGCTGCCCATTTCTTTTGAGTAAAAGCCAAGATGACAGAAATCTTAAACTTAAGCAAACTGAGCTCCAAATCCAATTCAGATTGTAGAAAAAGACAGGATTTGAGATACATTTGGGCCGCGAGGGTCAAACTGATGCCCAGCTGCAAAGCTTGTGAACCTAATCCATATTCTGGAGTAGATGGCTTTGATTGACCCTTTCAAAGAACTCTGCAAAGTTCTAATCCCCTCTGGAAAACATCTGGAAAACTCTTGTAACCTCTGCCTTACAATTTCCAGGCTGCTAAAGTTAGTCGTGATGGTTGCCGATGTAGTGCATCTCCCTCAGATAAGAAGAGATGAGGAGTCACTGGCAGAGTGATCGGTGTGCACACGCTAATACCCATTGCCAGAGAGACCCATGGTCTGTGAGGCCAGAAGGAAAACCTGTGATGACTGTCAAATCTCATTAATCCTAAAATTCCTTGAGGGAAGATATAGGCCAGTTGCCCAACCCAAGGAATGGTAAAGGCACCTGTCCCCTCCACTAATGGATGAGGGTAGCGCGAGAGGAACTGGTTCCCCTTGTAGTAGGCCGATGAGGCGAAACAGATCCAGTTGTGGTAACCACCACTCGTGGATGATCCCTTGGAACACTTCGGGGTGAAGGGACCATTTGTTGGGATCCCTGAATTGCCCAGATAGACATCAGCTTCCAAATTCTGATAGGCTGGAAGATATATGGCCCTCAAATCTGGGAGATATTGCTGGGCCAAAGTCATGATTGGTTCCACCTCTCTCAGGAGGGATTGGCTGTGCATGTCACCTTGTCGCTGTATATAGGACTACCATGTGGTCCAGACGGAGTAGGACTGGCAGACCCTATATGTGTGGCAGTAAAGTGTTCAATGTCAATGCTACTAGGAGTTCCAGAATATTGGAAACTAGGCCCTAAGTGGGAAATTCCCACCTGCCCTGTATCCTGAGATGCTCGCAGGTGGAGCCCCCTAAGCCATTTATCAGTTTTTTTTGTTTTTAAAACACCAGAACTCTGGTGCCTCCGGCTAGACAAACGCTTCCATTGCACCAGGAAGCCTTGTTGGAAAACTGAGTTTCCAGTGAGCCCAGAGGATCATCGGAATACAAGAAGCCATTGTCCCGAGAGGACTCGGGCACTGGGATGCTGACATCACTGGTGCAGCCAACGCCTGTTTGAGGTGGCAAAAAACTGAAGCTGCCTGAGTATTAAAATCAGGCCCCTAGGTAGAGCATATTCTGCATAGGTGCCAGCTAGTTTTGGCAATGCTTGCCCCTCAACTCAAAACGGTTGGTATGACTGAAGGATCGGGACATGCTGATAGGTATACTACAGGTCCACTGAAATCCTCCAGTAACCTTGTTAAATGACCTGGATTTATGGTATTGAGAGACTCCATCTTGAGTCTATCCGTATAAATTGATTCAGCCTCTTGAGGTAGTTCTGGAGGCTGCAGATTGAACAACCTATAACGGCATTGCCATTGGTAACAATTAAGCACAAAATGAATGTATGAAATGCGTCTATGTGACCTCATGTTAGTATCTTTAGTGTCATCACTTTGAACAATAAAAGGAAAAATTGAAATTCCTGGATGCGCAGCCATTTCTTTTCTTACATGGCCTTGCCCCACTGAGGGCTGAAACCACCATTATTTGGCAGTGGTCTTACCGGAACCGGGTCACTTTGAGCCACTTGGCTCCAACTGCCTCCTGGGCAGGCCTAGTGTTAAAAGGGCTTCTGAGTATCTTGGGGAGCCGCATGGGTCTTGGCCTCCTGTGATTTTACGAGGGTTGAATGTGTACCTCTCCAACGCCTTCTGACGCCCTTGGATGGGCGAAGGCCTCCAAAATCGCAGTACCTGTTTGACGCTCTTCTGAATGGTTGCCCCCTCTGGCTCTTCGATCTTGGGGCAGAAGATCTAATTTTTGTCCTGTAACCCTGGAGAAGATAGTTTCCAGTATTTTGGCAAAACAGCGCCTTCCCATCAAAAGGCAGTTTACAGCAATTCTGTTTTGAGGATGGGCCAGCCGTCCAGGATTTTTGCCCCAGTGCACTTTTGGCTGTGACTGAGCCAAGCATGGCTCTGGATGACCATCGAATGATGTTTATAGCTGCCTCACCTGTAAAGTCCGCTAAAAGTTATCTCATCAAGAGCCTTGATGACTCCTCTCTTTGGCAGCTGGTTTTAATCGCATATTCCAAGTTCTGCGCCCACACACTCACATAGTACTTGCTACGGATGTTAAAGCAATGCGTCCCACAAGGATCTCGTAAAAGGAGAAAGAGCCTTCCATCGGAGGGCCTCTGAAACTCTTTGAGCGGGTGTGAGTGGCCAGGGTTGCAACAGATAAGAAGGCATGCTCGTCATGCACTCTTTTCTCCCGCGTCTTCTTACTTACCAAAAGTTGGCCCTTTCCTGATAGTGGGGGTGGTCTTTGTTATGTGGCGGCAGACTCATGATGATGGGAGTTACTGAAAGGTGCAAGGGGGACTGCATGACCACAAAAATAAGGGAAGTAAAAGTGAAAAATATATTCATATATCTCATTTTTTTTTTTTACAAATAGTAATAATTTAAATAAAATAAATTATAAATCTGACAAAAAACCCCATCCCCCTAGTAATACATTGCTACTTACTCCTCCCCCCCATATATCCCCATTACTAGGATAGATAAGACTTACCTCAGAATGAGATGCTGCCTCTCTGGATGCTTGAATAGCAAAGACATTCATTACCTGTCCATCTGCTTCCTGCAATTGGATCACCTGAGACTCAGCTCGCTCACCTCTACTCTAATACAATTGGGAGGGCCAACGCCCATCCACACAAAAGGACACTTTTAAGCTGGCTACACACCATACAATCTTCTGCAGATTTTTCTCCCCCTCAGATTTATCAAAACCACACAATATGAGGCCAAACCCTAAGGCCGGATTCACACCTATGCGAATTGGTTGCGGCTTAAACCGCATATAATACGCAGAACATTTCTAAATACATTGTTTTCAATGAGGCTGGTTCACATATGTGCGATGCATTCGCACTGCGCATTGCAGAAAAAACGTGTGCGGATTTTATGCCTTGCGGTGCGGCTCAGGTGCGAATTCAGTCCCATTATCTTCTATGGGTACGCAGCTGATTCGCAGATGTGTTCAGTTCTCTTCAGGAATTTCTGTCATTCAGCTCAATACACTTCTTCCCCACTCTCCTCTCACAAAGCCTCAACCTATATGTAATCAGGCAGGCACCACATGGTCCCGGCAATTCTAAAGGAAATCAGACAACAAAAGTTGCAGTGTGTATAGGGCCTTTTAAAGACATGAGAACAAGAAAGAAAGTGAAAGACCTGGAAAAGGGCTTCCATAGGAAAGAAGGCATCATGCAGTCCCAGTTTGCTTAAATCAGACTCCATCGCCGGCAATGCCAAAGGAGGACTGTCGTCTCTGATTGGAGAATACCTCAACCCCAGAAGACCACCAAAAGGGGTTCCCCACCTTGCTGGTGCATTTAGCATGCCTAAGATGTGGGACCTCGAACTGGGAGAGGCTGAACCCAGCCGGAACTTCGACATAGTCGGCAGGTAAGGGCTTATCCTGAATGAAACGGTCTGTAGGTTGATCTTTAAGGACAAAAAGGAGAATGGGGGAGGTAGCTCTCAGTCAGAGTTTTATAGAGAGTTAAAACGTGTCCTGTGGGTGGATATAGGGGCGGGGCTATATCATATGTATGCTGCAATGTATGGTGTCAGGAAAGTCATTTAAACCGGACTTGCGGCTATAATGAATTGTCGGCTCTGGCAATTCAGAGAGGATTCATTCATAAAAAATAAAAATAAAAAGTGTGGGGGTCCCCCAAATTCAATTTCCAGGCCCTTCAGGTCTGGTATGCATATTAAGGGGAACCCCGCCCCCAAATTAAAAAAAAAAATGTAGTGGAGTTCCCCAAAAATCTACACCAGACCCCTTATCCGAGCACGTTAACCTGGCCAGCCGCAGAAAAGAGGGGGGTACAGAGTGTGGCCCCCCTCCTCTCCTGAACCGTACCAGGCCACATGCCCTCAACATGGGGAGGATGTCCCCATGTTAATGAGGACAAGGGCCTCATCCCCACAACCCTTGCCTGGTGGTTGTGGGGGTCTGCGGGCAGGGGGCTTATCAGAATCTGGAAGAACCCTTTAACAAAGAGGACCCCCAGATTCTGCCCCCCCTATGTAAATTGGTAACGGGGTACACCGTACCCTTACCATTTCACGAAGGAAGTGTAAATAGTTTTTAAAAAAAAACACACAGACACCGTAGAAAAAAATTCCTTTATCAATAAAAAAAAAAAAAATCCAGCGGTGGTAATCCACTCTCGATGCGGCTCCCTGCTTCAACGTTGTCTTCTATCCAGCGACGAATGATCTCTCCAGCGAAGGGTGATCGATCCAGCGATGAGAAGACTATCCATCAAAAGCAGCGTCGCCGACATCCTCCCTCCGCTGGGCTTTGACATTTCTTATATAGGGGAGGCGGAGCGAGAAGGTCGACTGCTGCGCTCTGGATGGATGGATCTTCTCATCGCTGGACTGGACAGCTGATCACCCGTCGCTGGAGAGATCATCCGTCGCTGGATAGAAGACAACGTTGGAGCGGGGAGCCGCATCGAGAGTGGATTACCACCGCTGGATTTTTTATTTTTATTTTTTATTGATAAAGGAATTTTTTTCTAAGGTGTCTGTGTGTTTTTTTTTTAAAAACTATTTACACTTCCTTCGTGAAATGGTAGGGGTACAGTGTACCCCATTACCAATTCACATAGGGGGGGACCAGGATCTGGGGGTCAACTTTGTTAAAAGGGTCTTCCAGATTCTGATAAACCCTCCGCTCGCAGACCCCCACAACCACCGGCCAGGGTTGTGGGGATGAGGCCCTTGTCCCCATCAACATGGGGACATCCTCCCCATGTTGAGGGCATGTGAGAGTTCTCCTTAAAATCCACACCAGACCTGAAGGGTCTGGAATGGATATTTGGGGGGAACCCCACGTCATTTTTTTTTTAAATTGACGGCGGGGTTCCCCTTAATACCCATACCAGACCTGAAGGGCCTGAAAATAGAATTTGGGGGGACCCCCACGCTTTTTTTTTTTTTTTTAATGAATGAATTTTCTATGAATTGCCAGAGCCGACAATTTATTATAGCCACAAAGCCGGTTTTAAATGACTTTTTTTCTTTCAGAAATGACACTTTGTGCAGGGACAGTTCTATGTACGGCAAAAATGCGCTTTTTCACATGCTGACTTTACACCCCCCCTAGGTACGATATTTAAAGTAATATTACACTTTTATTGTTATTAAATTCACTGCTCCTGAAAAAACTGCCGTTTTTAAAACTTTTTTTGCATTGATACATGTCCCCTGGGACAGGACCCAGGTCCCCAACACTTTTTAGGACAATAACTTGCATTGTAGCCTTTAAAATTAGCACTTTAGATTTCAAACATTCAAGTTCCATAGACTTTAACGGGGTTCTAAAGTTAACGCGGACATTTGGTGTGTTCGCAAGTTGTGGTGCGAACCGAACAGGGGGGTGTTCGGCTCATCCCTAGTGTCAGTGATTACGGACACATTTAGAGAATACTATGATAAGTTATATAGGTCACAAGCAGGGCAGGACTTAGGGTGGTGGGGGCCCCTGGGCTTGAGTGTTGAAAGGGCCCCCTGGAGCGAGGGGGGATCATAGTTGTTGAGCGGGGGGGTTAAAGTTGTTGAGCGGGGGGGCGAATTGAAGTTGTTGAGCGGGGGGGGGCATTAAAGTTGTTGAGCGGGGGGGTGCGCATCAGAGTTGTTGAGCGGGGGGGTGACTCTCATCTGTGCACGGAATGTGTCGGCTCTCTTCCCTTCAGCAGACATCCCCACACTGCTCCGGTTCCTCCTGGGGGGAGGTTGAGCGGAGGGGGGAGTGCCTCTCATCTGTGCCAACAGCCACAGACTGTCATTAGCCCGGCTGTCGGCTTTCTTCCCTTCAGCAGCCACAGTCCTCCACACACCGCTCCGGTTTCGCCTGCTTCTGTGCTGCCTCCTATTGCTGTGCGGGAAAATTAACCCTTTCGCGGGACTGCGGGAAGGAGCGGAAAGTCCCGCAGAATCTGTGCGTGGTGGGAGGTATGCGCAAGGCCACCATCAGGAATTTTGGGGTCCTGACACAGCCATTGGCCCCCTGAAACAGAGAACCGGGGGGGGGGGTGCTGCCACCATGAAATTGAGAAGCAGGGGGGGGGGGGGGGGGCTGCCGCAAATTGAGAAGCATGGGGAGCCTTTACAAAAAAAGAAGAAATAAAGAAATATATAAAAAGTCATCCGGGGCCCTGGGGATATCTGGGCCCTTTAATAAAAAGAAAAAAGAAACCTCTGGGCCCTTTAATTAAAAAAAAAAAAAAAAAAAAAAAAATAAACATTTATAAAAAATATAAAGAAAATATAAATAGAAATCTAAAATATAAAAAAAAAAAAAAAAAAGGGGGGTTGCCACCCGGGGGACCTGGAGACCTCTGGGCCCTTTAATAATAATAATAATAATAATAATAATAATAATAATAATATATATATAAAAAAAATAAATAAAAAAAGTCGGGGTTGCTGTCCTGGGCCCTGGGGGCCTCCGGGCCCCTGGGGGCTTCCAGACCCCTAAAAAAAAAAAAAAAAAAACATTTATAAAAAATACATAAAAAAAGGAGGTTGCCTTCTGGGGACCCTGGGGACCTCTGGGCCTTTTAATAAAAAATAAAAAAATATAAACAAAAATAAAAAAATAAACATTTATAAAAAATAAAAATAAAGGGGGGGTTGCCACATGGGGCCCTGGGGACCTCTTAACCCTTTAATAAAAATAAATATATATAAAAAAATGTATTTTTTTTATAAAAAAGGAGGGGTTGCCATCTGGGGGCCCTGGAGACCTCTGGGCCCTTTAATAATAATAATAATAAAATATAAATATATATATATAAAAAATATATAAAAAAACATCTTTTTTTTATAAAAAATAAATAAAAAAAGTAGGGGTTGCTGTCCGGGGCCCTGGGGGCCCCTGGGGACCTCCGGTACCCGAAAAAAATAAACATTTATAAAAAATACATAAAAAAGGGAGGTTGCCTTCCGGGGGCCCTGGGGACCTCTGGGCCTTTTAATAAAAAATAAAAAAATATAAACAAAAATAAAAAAATAAACATTTATAAAAAATAAAAATAAAGGGGGGGTTGCCACATGGGGCCCTGGGGACCTCTGAGCCCTTTAATAAAAATAAATATATATATAAAAAAATGTATTTTTTTTATAAAAAAGGGGGGGTTGCCATCTGGGGGCCCTGGAAACCTCTGGGCCCTTTAATAATAATAATAATAATAATAATAATAATAAAATATAAATATTAATATAAATAAATATATATAAAAAATATATAAAAAAAACATATTTTTTTTATAAAAAATAAATAAAAAAAGTAGGGGTTTCTGTCCGGGGCCCCCTATTGGGCGGGCCCCATGGGCTTGAGCCCAGTCAAGCCCAATGGTAAGTCCGTCCCTGGTCACAAGGTGCAGCGGGAGCGGAGGAATTGGAAGGTTTCTTTGAGAATTTAGAATTACCAACTCTGACGGAGATAGAGAAAGAGCAATTGGAGGCCCCAATTACCCTCGAAGAGGTACAGCTAGCAGTCACTGAGATGGCTAACCAGAAGTCCCCTGGACCAGACGGGCTCCCGGTTGAGACCTATAAATATTATGGGAAAGTGTTACTACCAAAACTCATTAAAGTACTGAACTGTGCAATGAAGGAGGGGAAGTTGCCCACCTCAATGACTGAAGCTACAATAATTGTACTGCACAAGGAGGGGAAAAACCCACTAGAGACTACATCATATAGACCTATTTCCCTTCTGTGTGCAGACGCTAACATTTTGGCTAAAATAATGGCGGGTAGAGTAAATAAAATTGTTGCAAGACTCATACACCAGGATCAAACTGGATTTATTCCAGGTAGATCAACGAGTATGAATATTAGGAGGGTATTCCTTCATTTGCAAATGCCAACAGAGAATAGCGGCACAAGAGCAGTAATGTCCTTAGACGTGGTTAAAGCTTTTGACAGCTTGGAATGGGGGTATATCTGGCACGTCCTGGAAGTCTTTGGGTTTGGGTCAAAATTTATTAGGTGGATTAAAGTATTGTATAATGGCCCTAGTGCGAGAATTAGAGTCAATAATGACTATTCAGTAGGGGTTCAGTTAGAGAGGGGCACAAGGCAGGGGTGCCCATTGTCACCCCTGCTTTTTGCCCTAGCAATGGAACCACTCGCCACCGCAATGAGAATGGATAATAAAATGGAGGGATTCGTGAGACCGACTGGGGAGGAGAGAATCGCTCTTTATGCGGATGATGTTCTCTTCTTCCTCGGTGACACGGATCACTCCATTGAACAGGCAATGACCATCTTTAGAGAATTTGGTAGAATCTCAAGACTGGTCATAAATTGGGAGAAATCAGCATTAATGCCGGTGGACCCAATGAGGAGCCAGATCTTAGTATAAATTCCACAATTGGTGATAGTGGGGACAATAAAATATCTAGGAATAGAAATAAGAAGTGATCTCAAAAAATATATTGGGAAAAACATAGTTCCCCTGTTGACTAAATTTAAAAACAAAATCCAAATTTGGCAGCACCTCCCGTTGTCAGTTGCGGGAGATGCAATCTGATTAAAATGTTGTGGATGCCCCAATTGTTGTATGTGTTGCATAACGCACCAATATGGATACACAAAAAATGGTTCACGAAAATAGATACTTTGTTCAGAGAACTAATATGGAAGGGAGGACAAGCCAGAATCAGATTGCAAACCCTGCAGCTGCCAATAAGGGAGGGGGGAATGGCAATACCACATCCACGTTGCTATTACCTGGCCGCACAATTGCAGCATATTGGAGTAAGAATAGAGCCAGGCATAGATGTTAATGGAGGCTTAATGACCCTCGGGCCCCACACAAAACAGTGGTGGAGGTGTTGGAGGCCAATTCATTTATTAATAAAACCCCTACGGTTAAGATGTTTATCAAAGTATGAAAAGCAGTAAGGTTACTTGGAGGACAGGTAGGAGTGACAGAATACGTGCTCCTGTGGAATAATAGGAACTTGCAGGAGCTGGAGACTGTCTGGGAAATTAAGGAGTGGGCAGTAAAAGGTATGGTTAGATTGTCACAGTTGTATGAAGGAAGGACTTTAACCGCTTAAGGACCGCCTCCTATACATTTACGTCAGCAGAATGGCACGGCTGGGCCCATGCACGTACAGGTACGTCCTCTGTTAGTGCCCATCCATGGGTCGCGGGCCACCCGGTCCGAAGCTTCGGGACCGGGGGACTTGCGGACCCGATTGTCGCTGGAGTCCCGCGATCGATCCCCGGAGCTGAAGAACGGGGAGAGCTTCCCAGCACAGCTTCCCCGTTCTTCACTGTGGCGCTGTAATCGATCGCGTGATCTCTTTTATAGGGATACACAATCGATGACATCACACCTACAGCCACACCCCCCTACAGTTAGAAACACAGATGAGGTCATACATAACCCCTTCAGCGCCCCCTTGTGGTTAACTCCCAAACTGTAATTGTAATTTTCACAGTAAACAATGCATTTTTAATGCATTTTTTGCTGTGAAAATGACAATGGTCCCAAAAATGTGTCAAAATTGTCCAAAGTGTTCGCCATAATGTCGCAGTCACGAATCGCTGATCGCTGCCATTAGTAGTAAAAAAAATTATTAATAAAAATGCAATAAAACTATCCCCTATTTTGTAAACGCTATCAAATTTGCGCAAACCAATCGATACATTTTGCGCAAACCAATCGATAAACCCTTTTTGCGATTTTTGTTTTACCAAAATAGATAGAAGAATACGTATTGGCCTAAACTGAGGAAAAAAAATGTTTTTTTATATATATGTTTTTGGGGGGTATTTATTATAGCAAAAAGTTAAAAATATTGTGTTTTTTTTCGAAATTGTCGCTCTATTTTTGTTTATAGCGCAAAAAATAAAAACCGCAGAGGTGATCAAATACCACCAAAAAAAAAGCTCTATTTGTGGGAAAAAAAGGACGCCAATTTTGTTTGGGAACCACGTCGCACGACCGCGCAATTGTCAGTTAAAGCGACGCAGTGCTGAATCGCAAAAAAGGGATTTTTAAATACAGCTTACCTGTAAAATCCTTTTCTTGGAGTACATCACGGGACACAGAGCGGCATATTCATTACTATGTGGGTTATATGGAGTACCTTCAGGTGTGGACACTGGCAATCTCAAACAGGAAGTCCCCTCCCTATATAACCCCCTCCCCTAGAGGGAGTCCCTCAGTTTTGTAGCAAGCAGTATGCCTCCCAAAATGGTCACCCAAAAGAGGGGTGGGAGCTCTGTGTCCCGTGATGTACTCCAAGAAAAGGATTTTACAGGTAAGCTGTATTTAAAAATCCCTTTTTCTTTCTCGTACATCACGGGACACAGAGCGGCATATTCATTACTATGTGGGATGTCCGAAAGCAATGCTTTAATGAGGGGAGGGAGACATCTTCCAAAGAAGGATTCAATTTAGAGATAAACTCAAATCATAATAATAATTCCAACTTAGTCAAGAAAAAACTTTTTTTTTTTTTTATAACCAAGGGCGTTTCTGATCCCGAGGATTTCAAACTGCAGCCTGTAGTACTGCCTGACCAAAGGCAGCATCCGCATTTCTTCTCACGTCTAGTTGATAAAACCTTGTAAACGTGTGGACTGATGACCACGTTGCCGCCTTGCATATCTGAGCCATAGAGATCTGATGGTGTGCTGCCCAAGAGGCGCCCATGGCCCTGGTAGAATGGGCCTTTACCGACAACGGAGGAGGCAACCTCTTCAACCCGTAGGCTTGAATGATTAATTGTCTAATCCATCTCGAGATGGTGGATTTTGCAGCTGCCTGCCCCTTCTTGGGGCCATCTGGTAGAACGAATAACACATCTGTTTTCCGGATCTTTTCTGTAGCTTTAAGATAGGCCTTCATGGCCCGGACAATATCCAAGGTATGCAGCAACCCCTCCTTTCTAGATGTAGGTTTTGGAAAGAAGGATGGAAGTACCAAATCCTGGTTCAAGTGAAATTTGGATATAACCTTTGGTAGAAAGGAAGGATGGGGCCGGAGAACTGCCCTGTCCTTATGCAGAACGAGATATGGTTCCTTACACGATAAGGCTGCTAATTCTGACACTCTCCTGGCCGAAACTATGGCGACCAAGAAAACCAACTTTCTTGTCAGTAAGAGTAAAGGAATCTCAGCCAACGGCTCAAAAGGCTGTTTCTGTAGAGTGGACAGGACAAGATTTAAGTCCCATGGACAAATTGGTGACTTGACAGGAGGATTAATACGCAAGACCCCCTGTAAGAAGGTCTTTACCAGCGAGTGGGTGGCCAGCGGCCTCTGAAACCACACTGACAGAGCTGAGATCTGTCCCTTGATTGTGCTTAGTGCCAGGCCTTTATCCACTCCTAGCTGGAGAAAACTTAACACCCTATCAATAGTATATTTGCGGGAATTCCATCTTTTGGATTCACACCAGCCTACGTAGTTCCTCCACACCCTGTAATAAATCACCCTGGAGACCGGCTTCCTAGCCCTAATCAGGGTAGGAATTACCTGCCTAGACAGGCCTCTATCCCTGAGAATCAGGGATTCAGCCTCCAGGCCGTCAAATTTAGACGCTGTAATGTAGGGTGGAGGATCGGGCCTTGTGAGAGTAGGTCTGGTTGTAGAGGGAGAGTCCAAGGGTCTCCCACTGCCATCTTCAGGACTAGTGAGTACCAAGTCCTCCGGGGCCAAGCCGGAGCTACTAGAATGACTGGCTTGTTCTCCACTCTGATCTTGCGCAACAGGCGCGGGAGTAACTGTAGTGGAGGGAATGCATATAGAAGTCTGAATTGATGCCAAGGGCAAACCAACGCGTCGGTTCCGCAGGCCATAGGATCCCTCGCTCGCGACACGAACCTGTCTAGTTTCTTGTTGAACCTGGATGCCATTATATCTACGTCCGGCATTCCCCACCTCTGGCAGATTGTCTGAAAGACCTGGGGATGCAGAGACCACTCCCCTGGCAACAGACTCTGGCGACTTAAGAAGTCTGCCTGCAGGTTGTCCACTCCGGGAATGAATATCGCCGAAATGCAGGGTACATGAACCTCTGCCCATTGAAAAATCAAGTTCACCTCCCTCTGAGCGGCCTGGCTCCTGGTTCCCCCTTGGTGGTTTATGTATGCCACCGCCGTGGCATTGTCTGACTGGATTCTCACCGGGAACCCCTTTAATCTGGAGGTCCAAGCCAGAAGGGCTAGGCGGGCAGCTCTGATTTCCAAGATATTGATGGGGAGCTGCCTCTCTGCTTTCACCCAAGTTCCCTGGCGGGAGAACCCCTCGAAGACCGCCCCCCAGCCTGCCAGGCTGGCGTCTGTGGTAACTACCTTCCAGACAACAGGGCTGAAGGATTTTCCCTTTAGAAGATTCTGAGGGTTCAACCACCAGGCCAGGCTTTGTCGGACCCTTGATGATAGCGTCAAAGGGGACTCTAAGGCATGTGCCCTCTTGCCCCAGGCTGCTAGAATGGTAGCGAGTGTGGATCTGAGCGTATGGTACTGCCTCGAATGTGGCCACTAGCTTGCCTAGTAATCGCATACACAGGCGAATAGTTGGACTTTTCTTGTTTAGAACCAACTGAACCAACCCCTTGATAGCTTCGATCTTTACAAGGGGCAGGAACACCTTTTGATGTTCTGTGTCTAACCTCATGCCGAGGTATTCCAACTGCTTTGTAGGCTGGAACGCTGACTTTCCCCGGTTCAGGACCCAGCCGAATTCTTCGAGGTACTGAACCGTGAGGTTTACTGCCTTTTGCAGACCCGGCCGTGAGTGATCTATGATTAAAAGGTCGTCCAAGTATGCTAGGACTGTGACCCCTTGGATCCTTAAATTGGCCAGAATTGGGGCTAGGATCTTCGTGAATACCCGGGGGGCCGTGGCCAGCCCGAAGGGGAGCGCCCTGAATTGGAAGTGTCGCTGCCCCACCGCGAAGCGTAAAAACCTTTGATGCGACTGAAAAATTGGTACATGAAGGTAAGCATCCTTTATGTCTATGGAGGCCAGAAAATCGTCCTTCTGAAGCGCGGCGGCTGCTGACCGGATGGATTCCATCCGGAAGGAACGAACCCTTAGGTAACCGTTTAACCTCTTTAGGTCCAAGATTGGCCTGACATCGCCGTTGGGCTTTGGTATGACAAAGAGGTTGGAATAGAAACCTAGGCCTTGCTCTTGGGCTGGCACTTCTATAATTACGTCCTGGCAAAGCAGGTGATCCAAAGCTGCCAGCATTGAGGCCTTCCTCGCTGGATCCCTTGGTAGCCTTGATTCTTGAAAATGAGGCGGAGGATACCTTAGAAATTCCAGTCTGTAACCTGTGGTTACAGATGCCCGGACCCATTTGTCGGGGATCTTGGCTTCCCAAACTTCTGCGAAGAAACGAAGCCTTCCCCCCACCCGCAAGAGTGGGGGCGCCCCTTCATAAGGCAGACTTAGGGGCTGTCTTTGACGGCTTGCGATACCACGGCCTCTTACCCCCAGGGGTCTGTCCCTGCAATCTACTGTTAACGTTGGATCGTGCAGGCGGCCGTCGATACTGCCTGGAATTTGAGGGCCCCGAGACAGGAAAGAGCTGCCTTTTAAATGTAGGAGCCCGGAATGTCTTTTTGACCGGTAAAAGGGTACTTTTGCCATTTGAAATAGTCTGAATATATTTATCCAGATCCTCTCCGAAGAGTCGTCCTCCATGGAAGGGAAACCCTGCCAGAAGCTTTTTGCATGGGGGCTCCGCCGCCCAGTTCTTCAACCATAAGAGCCTTCTCATGTGCACCAAACATAGTGATAAACGAGAGGCCTGCTGGATGGAATCTTTTATAGCATCTACCGCAAAACACAGAGCTCTGGGAATGTCAGAAAACTCTTCTGCTTGTTGGGTAGGCATGTCCCTTAACATTTCCTTTGTCTGGTCTTTTAATGCCTGACAAACTCCAATTGCAGCCACCGCTGGCTGCACCACTGCTCCTGCCGTAGCAAAGGATGCTTTTAAAAGTGTCTCTAATCTTTTATCAACTGGATCTTTAAACATGTGTATGTTTTCCACCGGGCAAGTTAGTGATTTATTCACACATGAGATGGCTGCATCCACTACTGGGAGCCTCCACCTCTTGGAGAACTTTTCCTCCATGGGGTAAATGACCGCAAACCTTTTCGGTGGCAGAAAAATCCTGTCCGGCCGTACCCAATCCCGAAAGATCAATTCCTCCAAGAGAGGATGGACCGGAAAAACTGTGTTGTTTAACGGAGCTTTCAAAGAGCCCAGAGAGGATACCGGAGGAACCTGAGGCTCTGGCAATGGTAAACTAAATGCCGAGCGGACCATGTCCGTCAAAGACTGTACCCACAGTCTTTCTGTCTGGGAGTCTGAAAATGGTTCCTCAGAGGCAGATCCCTCAATCCCTGAACCCTCTTGGTTCAGGTCTAGTTGATCCTCCTGTGATTCCAATTCCTCTGGAGAGAGAATCTCAGCATCTGAGGATACACCTCCTGGTGATGGGGATCTAACCCGTTTCTTACCAGGAATAGCTCTAGCGATCAATGTTGCTATTCTCTCTTCTAGCCCCCCTAGGGATACGGCTAGCATCTCCTCTGTGATGAACACAGGGCTGGGCTGATCTGGGCCAGCCTCCGCACCAGATCCCCCTAATGGCTCATCCAAGGCGCTTCTTAAATTAATAAGTTGCGGGGAAAGTATCGGCATATCAGAATCAGAAAGGGAACCCTTTTGTTTTTTGGTCTTTTTTGTACCCTTTGACCCCGAACCCTTGGAAGCCATAATACAAAATCGAGGGACTCCGCCCACACAACAGACTGTAGTGGGCAGGAGTACAAAAATCAGAGTTTAGGGGACAATAGACCACTAATGCCCAAAAACTGATGGGATCCCGTATGTTCTTTTTCTTTTTTTTTTTTTTTTTTTTAAATATATTATATATTTTCTTTTGACAACATACAGTGACCCCAAACTAAGTTTGCCAGCCTCCAAACCTGCTGCAAAAAAGGGGGATTTCTTGGCTTAACAAAAAGGTATTGGAACAAAGTCCACATGTACTACCCCTCTTCCGCCACCGGGAGTCACTGTTCTGCCGCTCTGCGTCCTCTCCTCTGAAAATCAGCCTCAGACTGAGCACTGACAATGCCTGCTGTCTATAACAGCACAAAGGCGCGCCCCTGTATGACGCCGCAGGCACGCCCCCCCCCCCCGCCCTCCTGTGTGAACGGCGCGAAAAACGTCAATAAGACGTGCGCGCGCGCGTATGCCGGAAACAGGAGGAACATGGAGGAGCCGCGCTGCTGGAGATCCAGGAACGCAGAAACAGGCGGCAGATTCAAACCCCCGGCCAGGTAGGACTCTCCAAAGGCCCCTAGGGATCCTTACTAGCCCTAGGAAGAAACAGCAGGTTTAGCTAGCACACATATTTAGACAGGGGGACCTAGTGATGGGGGGGAAAAGGTGTCATCCTGTCTCTCTTTAGACATAGTGAACAAGGTTGCCCATGCAGAGCATACTTAGGCTATCCCCCTTTTTAGGTTACCCCGGAGAGCCTGCTGTCGAACCAAGTCCCGCAGGCTCCCCCTTACCTGCTCCATGCTGCAGGATGTTTGTCCAGCAAACTGATCCAATCTTCTCCCATCTCCGTGGGTAGCGTAGTAGACCTTCAGGCCCTGGGGTCCTATGAAGGTACCCACTGTCCTGGACCTATATAGCACCCTGGCAAACAGGAACTTATGGTTTTTACAAACTCCAAGTCCTGGGCCCAGGGTCCAGCCCTCCAAAGAGGAGCATTATAGGCAAAACCCCACGGCTTGGGGCCCGGGTACTGTCCACTTTGGCACTGAGGCTCCTTGGACAGATCCGGTTAGCCCGCCCTTAATCCCAAGGATGTGGAGCAAAGCTATTCCGTGACCAACACCTAAGACACTGGCGAAAAAACTGAGGGACTCCCTCTAGGGGAGGGGGTTATATAGGGAGGGGACTTCCTGTTTGAGATTGCCAGTGTCCACACCTGAAGGTACTCCATATAACCCACATAGTAATGAATATGCCGCTCTGTGTCCCGTGATGTACGAGAAAGAAAACTGTCCGGGTCCTTTAGCTGTCTAAAGGTCCGGATTTTAGATGATGTACCCAATTATACGTTCTATAGATATCTTCAAATTAGACACACCCTAAACACCCAATTGGGACCAATGTGGAATAGGACCCCTATTACTCAAAAATTGGGAGGTGGGAGTAAGATGAGGGGGTTTATCTCCGAATTCTATGCATACATATGTGAGGGGAGTATTGGAGGCCCAGAACAGCTTAAAAGCAGAGAGAAATAGGAGGAAGATCTGGGGACTATAACAGATGGACAATGGAGGATGATATTGGAGAGAGGACATATGGTAACAGTATCGCCCGCACAAAAGTTTTCATTTTTGAAGATGATACATAGGACATATTACACACCTAAATGACTATTTCATTTTGGGTGTAGAGTAGACGCGAGATGCCCGAGGTGCCAGGATACGGGGGACATGATACACATGCTATGGAGGTGCCCGAAATTGTTTAGGTATTGGCTAGGAGTCCTTGATGTGATAAACACGAGATATAAAACCAAGCAGGAGATGGACCCTAGAACATGCATATTGGGCTTATGGGAAGAAACAAACGAAGTAACCAGTACAATAAAAGCAGTATTAAGGTGCCTCTTTCAAGCAAGAAAACTAATTGCTCAAAGATGGCAAGCAGAGAATTCCCCATCAATAAGAGAGTGGGACAATGCAGTTACAGAAACAATATGGAAAGAGAAGGTTGTATACACAAAGAGAAGAAGCATCAAGGAATTTGCTAAAATATGGAACCCTTGGCTAGAAAAAAATGGGATATCATACGTGAAATGAAAAATGTATTGGCCCGGATGGTAGGGAGGGAGGGGGGAGGAGGGTGGGAAAAGAAAGGTAAAACCAATAGGGGGCAAAATTAACAGGTTATGATACATGTGGAATAAGACATTTTAACTATACAGTTTAATATGAATGTAACCTGTTTTTATAAGATGAAGAAAATCAATAAAGAATAAAGATTAAAAAAAAAAAAATATTGAGTTTACCATTGCTCTGTTTTTTTTTTTTTTTTTTTTAAGTCTCTTACCATTGTCTCAAGGCTACTTTTTTTTTCCTGTGAACACTTTCTATTATCCACTGATGCACCTCAAAGCTACTATTGTGTAGGTATTTAATACAGAAAGCTCCATATGAACAATAAAATGAGGACCAAATTATTCAGGAACCCCAGCTCTAAGTATATCGATATGCGCCGCGTAACTGTAAAGATGCGCCGTTGTATCTACGCGGCCATACCCACCAAACTAGAAGCGACAGAAAACGGGCTTTTTCCGACCGGCTTAACTCTCCTTCGCCAGAGTATCGTAAGCGTATATTTTCGCTCGTCGCATCCGTCGCGCCTATTGATTTCCCATTCAAATATGCAAATGAGGAAGATTTCCCAATTCGCGAACGGATTAGCACCAGATGCTGGCTACATGCGCCGCGCGGATCTCGTCCGTCCGTCGCAACGGCCTCAGGTCAGCAGGAGAGCAGCTACAGCAGCAGCGTTACCGACGAACTGAACAACCACACTTGCAAGGACAACACGTCTGTGTGCCAACATGCCAGGGGCAGTCGCGGTCCTAGCACTACTAATGGGTCCCCCGGTACGGAGGAGGCGGACACGTGAGAGGATATACGTGAGAGGATATACCGCACGCGCATGAGCCTCTTTGGCATGGGTGATGAGGAGGTGTATCGTCTCTTCAGATTCAGCCCAGGTGCAATACTTGAACTAACCACAACCCTGCAGGATGACATCACCAGCAAGACACACCGCTCACAAGCAGTGCAGCCACAGCGTACAAGTGGAGTGGTGGCTGGGATGTCACAATCCTCCGTGACGCAGATGTGCACCATTCACACGTCATTCACACAGCCGTGGGGATAACTTCTCCACCACGGCCGAGGGTGACACCCCTTACTGGCAGGAGTGCCACCCCCTCACATTCACACACCATTCACACTGCAACGTGTGCAGTATCAATAAAAATAAAAAGCTCATAACCTGAGCAAAATCACAAATAAAAAAGCTCATAACCTGAGCAAAATCACAAATAAAAAAGCTCATAACCTGAGCATTAATGAAATAAAAAAATAAATAAAAAACATCATCTGGGATGCCGGGGGCTCCTTCTGGTGGCCTCTCTCTGGCTCCTCAGCTGCCTGGATGGAGTGGGTGGGGGTGGGGGGGCATCTGGAGGTGGCTGATCCCCGGGTGGGCCACTCCTGGCAGGTGTGGCCTGCCTGCCCTCCAAGGCCATGGCTATCCGGCCGAGGTAAGAGTTTGTCTGGGCCTGCATCCTGAGCTGCCGGGTGACCTGGTAATGCTGGGCCCACTGACTCTGCCTCCCCTGGTCCCGGATGGCAGCAGTGTTTGCCTGGACGGCTGCAGTGAGGTGCCTTATATCAGCCTGCACCTCCCCCAGACTGGTCACCACTGCAGCGCAGTTGCAGCTGACATCCTGCACTGCATTAGATATCTGGGCCACGGAGCACAGGTTGTCAGCCACTCTGTCCAGGTGCCCAACTATGTCCCCCATTTGCTGGGTCTGCCTGGCGTGGTCCCTCGCCACCTGGTCCTGGACCAGATCAGAGACCCCCCTGGTCTTCCGGGTGACCTTCCTGGGGCCAGTAGATGGTTGTCCCTGGGGGGATGAAGTCGCCCTTGAGGGGCTTCCTAGGATTAGGGAGGGGATTACAGAGGCCCCTGCCGAAGGGGAGGACTCCTCCAAAAATAAGATAATGTCCTGCTCTGCCACAACAGGCTCCTCCTCAACCACCTCTGCAGGTGAGGTGTGGGCACTCTCCTCCACCTCGGTCTCTTCACCACCCAGGGGCTCGGGCACAGGATGCCGTTGGGGGGATGGGGTGGACTGGCCGCCAACAGATGATGGCCCAGCTCCGTCATCTGTGGATGACACAAAGCACACACATGTTGGGTGGTCCCACACACTTGGCACTTCCCCCCCCCCCCACATGCAACACACCAATAGGGGGTAAAAATCACTTACCTGTCCTGGAGCCTTCCTCCATGGAGTCATATCCCGGGACCCCCTCCAACTGCTCCCTGTCCAGGCAGCAGGCGACCACCTCCTCCTCCGTGGTCAGGCTGACCGCACATGGGGGTCCACCCCCGTGCCCCTCTCATGCCTCCTAATGGTGGCCACCTTGCCCCGGACCTTGCGCCGTAAATCGTTAATCTTCTTGCCAATATCGGCAGCAGTCCGGGTGGAGTACCCCAAAATATTTACTCTGGCAGCAATGCTTGCCAGGATGGCCTGCTTCCTCTCCCAGCTGGTCTTTCTGCTTTTCCTGCCATGGAGGACATCGTTGTGGGTCTCCATAGCCGAAATTACAATCGAGACCTCCTGGGCATTAAAATTGAGGTTCCTCCTCTCTTTGGGGGGAGCGGGAGCAGCCATTACAGAGCAAAAGTAACTTCCCTGGGGTGGGGGGAAACGGAAATACTTTTGCGCCGGAATGGCGCTTCCGCTGGCGGAACACATTGCGCTGACGTTTCCCGTGAAGTGGTGCCGACGGAAGTTGTGAGCATGCGCACAGGGGGGCGAGTGGAGCCTCACTCACTGCGCATGCTCCGTGGATGATGCGCTGAACATAAGCCTCTGCGCTGGGCTCCGCCCATCATTTACATATGATCACACCCATTTCCACTTGCGTCGGGTTACGCCAGCGCATTTTCGTTACTCCGGCGCAACTTTAGGAGCAAGTGCTATGTGAATAACAGTACTTTCTCCTAAAGTTTCGGCGGAGTAACGTAAATGAGAAACGTTACTCCAACTTAAAGATTCACCCATCTACCTGAATCTGGCCCATAGAGGTAATATAGAGCTAACACTTGTTAAAGGCCAAAAAAACATTTGCATCCAAATCCCTCAATGAGTAAAGATTCAAAGTATTTCCCATATCGGGGTGTGGTTTAGGAATTTTTGGAGATGCATAATGGATAAAGATAGTGTAACGGTCACCACCGCTTACGACCTTCCATCCATCCACGACAAGCTTATCTGACACACTGCGACAATCTTGCATACACGATCCATATCCATTCCCATAAACAAGACGAGACTCAAGCTCTGCACTTGCTTTCAAAGATATGACAATTTATTGGTATTTTCTCAGCTTCTTATACAGTCTCAAGCATAATGCAATTAGTCACAGGACAATGTAGTCTCCACCCCCCTTCACACC
Organism: Rana kukunoris; assembly: GCA_029574335.1. NCBI lineage: Eukaryota > Metazoa > Chordata > Amphibia > Anura > Ranidae > Rana > Rana kukunoris. The sequence goes on along the minus strand of CM056050.1, from coordinate 380,262,974 downwards.
ATGGGGGGCTTCAATCACACTCTAAAAGGCATTCAGGTAAGCTAACCATGTAGACTTGTCGGCACCGTATCTTCAATAGTGTTCAATTAACCTTGAATAGTAACACAGACATCTAGTTGAATAAGTTATCTAGACAGCTTTATCACACAATGGCAGAGTCTTGTGAGAGTGGGTGCAATCAACACCTCCAACGGAATGTCTTTACAGTGAATAGCCAACACCTTAAGATATTTCAATAGCATATTATACAAAGGTATGACTCACTCTGGTCTTGTAGACCTGAATTAACACCTTTCAAAAGCATGTGTGCCCAGATTGAATAGCTAACAGCTTTTGATATTTGAAGACATCCTGCAAACATGAATTATTATTAATGTCCCTTATTAATGTCTTCTGTAATATATGAATTATGATTCTTTGTCACCCTATGGCCCTAGTGGACATAAGGTGACCCTAGACATAGGAATATCTCAGTCTGTCATGGGCCATTCCGTTACATCTCTCCCCTTTCGGTGGGAGATGGACACAGGTGGTAACCCCAAACGGGTTGACTCCGAAGTCCGTCAGTAGTTCCAGTCCTCCAATGCTGGTATCCATACTGTACCCCAAATAAATGGCTCCAAACTGAGCATTACTCACCCCGCCAACCTCTGCCTCTCTCAGAGAACACGCCTGCAGCTGGGGGGAAGGCAGGGTGGCTGTTGGGGGTCTGTGCCAACTGCCCCCCCTTCCTGGGGTATACCAGTGGAGACTGAAGTCCCATCCACTGGTGCTTGTTGAAAACCCCCCCGGTGCTTGCAAAGCAAAGCCGACATCCTCCTGTCCCAGTCCTGTACCATTTTCTGGGGTTGTGCCAGTGGAGACTGAAGTCCCATCCACTACCCCAGGAACCCCCTCTTCTGTTAGTGAGGAGCAGAGGCCTATGACACTCTGCTCTGTTGCCAGCTCTTCCGCTGGGTTGCTGTGAGTGGAGACCACAGTCCTATCCACTACCACAGGGTCCCCCTCTTCTGCTAGTTGGGAGCAGAGGTCTGGGGCACCCTGCTCTGTTGCCAATGATTCAGCTGGGGGTAAAAGCTTTACCACCTCAGCTTGTTGTTGGAGAGAGGGGCCAACCGCCCCGGCTCTCTGGAACTCCACACCATCCGCTTTGGCTTTAGGGAAGGCAATCTCCGTATTTTCCACTGCCGATTCATCAGCCAGGAGTTCCCAGTTGTCATCTGAACTTTCCTCATAGTCCCAGGCAACGGGAGCCCCACCCTGCTGCTAGGCCGAGTCTATCAGCTGTTTGTAGGCGACCTCTAGCTCCCATTCTTGAATGGCCAGAAATTCCAAATCTTCCTGTGACCAGTGGCCTTCCGAGATATTCAATTTCTCCTCTCTGTGCTCCATTATGTCCTCCAAGCGCCACTCCCGATCATCCCCGAAGTCTGGATCACTGGACATCCTCCAATACAATAATCCCAGGCCATCATAGTCATAGCCTTCTGTGGGGCTGTCATCTGCTGGCCACGGGCACTCTTGGGCTACATACCACTGGAGGGCTCTGTAGCTTTCATCCAGCTGCATCTCTGCCCGGATCAGCCTGCTTAACTCAGCTGTCCACTTCTGCTTCGGTTGTTTCCCCAACAACAGCATTCGTACGTCATACTGCGGCCAGTACCTTGCATAGATGGAGGGCAGGACCTTTCCTTGGTGTTGCTGCTCCAGAGCTAGCGCTTCCTTCCAGAGTTGGCACCGAATCACATCCGACCATCCCAACAGGACCTCCTCTGATACTGGTCCTCTATGCTGTATCCACATCTCTTGTAACCTTCTTTGGAATTCCTCTTCCATGGAGACTGGTATCTGCACCTCTCCTCTCTCTTTAGTTGGTGCTGCTGTGACTTCAGCTGCTGCAGCACTTCTTCTCTGTAGCAAGGTGGCATTCAGAGCCACAATAACTCGGTCCCTGATCTCCGGTGGAGGGTTAGGACCATAATGTGCCAGTCTTAGGTTAACAGCTCGATCAAAACTTTCTTCCTCGGGTGTCCTGTCCGTTACGGCGGGCCTTTTAGCTCTATCCATTTCGACCAGTTCTGCGATAATGTCCCTTTTCTTACAGTTGCTGGCCGGTCTGCCCCGGCTCTCCAGTAAGTCCATGAGGGAAGAGAGCTTCATCCGTTCATACACCGTCTCCATTGTCATGTGTCCTTGTAGCTGTCCTTCTGATGATGGAATCATCCCACTGCTGTGCCACCAAATGTAACGGTCACCACCGCTTATGACCTTCCATCCATCCACGACAAGCTTATCTGACACACTGCGACAATCTTGCATACACGATCCATATCCATTCCCATAAACAAGACGAGACTCAAGCTCTGCACTTGCTTTCAAAGATATGACAATTTATTGGTATTTTCTCAGCTTCTTATACAGTCTCAAGCATAATGCAGTTAGTCACAGGACAATGTAGTCTCCACCCCCCTTCACACCATGGGGGGCTTCAATCACACTCTAAAAGGCATTCAGGTAAGCTAACCATGTAGACTTGTCGGCACCGTATCTTCAATAGTGTTCAATTAACCTTGAATAGTAACACAGACATCTAGTTGAATAAGTTATCTAGACAGCTTTATTCCACAATGGCAGAGTCTTGTGAGAGTGGGTGCAATCAACACCTTCAACGGAATGTCTTTACAGTGAATTGCCAACACCTTAAGATATTTCAATAGCATATTATACAAAGGTATGACTCACTCTGGTCTTGTAGAGCTGAATTAACACCTTTCAAAAGCATGTGTGCCCAGATTGAATAGCTAACAGCTTTTGATATTTGAAGACATCCTGCAAACATGATTGAATAGCTAACAGCTTTTGATATTTGAAGACATCCTGCAAACATGAATTATTATTAATGTCCCTTATTAATGTCTTCTGTAATATATCTCAGTCTGTCACAGGCCATTCCGTTACAGATAGTAAATCTATATGTATAAAAGTCTGATCAAACCCCAAACATCTGAGTCATGGAAACAGGGAGTATATCGTAGAAAAATAAGAAAAATGTATTAATACAAATTAATTAAGGATAAATATATTTATATAAATATTAAAAACATTCATAGTGAGAAAGAAAAAGTACTAAATGTGCAGTAAACTGCCAAAAGTCTTCTTCATGCCACTCGTGTTGGAGGTTCAAATATAACTAACTAAAGATATAACTAACAAAGTTATGCAGTGAAATGTCATCCCCATCCCACATCTTCAGCAAATCGCCGATGTAGTGCCCATACCAAGCTAAGGGGTTATCAGCACAAAAAAGGCAGAGTTCTCTCCCACCATCCCATGCATAAATTCCCCATGGATGGAAAAAATCTTGCCCATATCAATGCCCCTTAGTGCTGGACATAAAAACAGTATTCGAAAAAATTTGATAACAAAAATTCAACACTCAAAAGAATAACATTTTGTAGCTTCCATGAATAGGAGCTGTACCTGTTCAAATGGTGTTTGACAGCCTTCAGTCCAGTACTGTGGGGGATTGAGGAGTAAAGTGTCTTTACGCCCACGGTGGCCCATAGATAAATAAATGACCATGACACTAACTTGTGACATTGCTCTTTTGAGTTTCATTTTATCAGTCGATATTAAAAAAAAATTGCAGGATGATTATGTAGATATTTTATTACTACCCAGCTAGAAGAATTTTGGTCAGAAAGAAAGGGTGGGCTTAGAGGTAGAGTGAACATGTTCGGTGGCTAGAATATTTGCCAATTGGTTATTCAACCTTTGAATTATTTAGATTCCCCAAGGGTGGCTTGAATTATAGATAACTTATCTGTCAATTGGGCCCATAGAAGGGCTTTAGCAAGAATTTAAACAGAGAACCTGTAATGAGATGGGACAACTTAATAATTTGTTTAATTTGTTGAAAGTTTGGCCCATGCCACACATCATGTGTCCATTGATACCTGCCGGCATCCCATCCTATCCGATCCTATCCTCCAAAAACAGATGGATGTGGATCTGTTCCCCACTCGTCTAGTGCTTTGGCTGTCTTTCAGGTGTAAAAGGACAGGCTGTGTCTGCTCAGCAGAAATCAGAGGACTAAATCCCCCCTGTAAAAAAACTTAAAGTAACTATCTATTAGCATGGAGGAGGTGGTGTGACTATTCAGCTTAGGGGGGTGGGCTTAGGGAAAGCCATCTGTCCTATTCACACACTATTTGTAAAAGGCTCTGAAATAGGTTATTATAAATACCATGAAGTACACCAAGGATTGTTTTTCTCCTACCAGTGGCGGCCCGCCCATTGGGGGTGCTCGGGCGCCGCCCCCCCCCCCCAAGCTGTAAAGAAAAAAATGTCACTTTAAGAGTGACCAGGCGCCGGACATGCGGTGGTCTATGGGAAGCTTCCCAGCCCGCAATTAGCTGATTGCAGGCTGGGAAGCTGATTTGCCCGTGTTTAGGGCGTGTGCAGGGCGCAAGCTGTGCGCCCGCACACACTCCCACTTCCTTTGATTTGCTAGCATGCCTGCTAGCTGTCATGGGATTGGCGCGGTGGGACTGGAGGAGAGGTCAGTGGGCAGTACATGCATTGACTTCCGGTATCACTATCATCACATGACTTCCCGGCGGTATCCCTCTGTAGCGCGCGTGGGGGCATCTTAGAGGAGCGGCGCCAACGATTGAAGGTAAGTGTTCCCGGCTCATCCCCTACACCAGCACTGTCTGCAGCACCCCCACCACCGCTAGTATTGCCAGCCAGCTCCGCCACCACCAGCATACGCATACCTGTGTTTGTGTCTCTCTCATCCACAATCTAGCAGCGGCGGCGGCCCCCCCGCAGTTCACTCCACAGCACTCACCTCCGGAGCAGCAGTGTGCACTGCTTCAGGTTCCCCCCTCCACCTCAATGTGCCGATTCCATTGCTGCAGGAAGTCATGGGCTACAATCCAGCAGCGGCTCCCCTCCGCAGTTCACTCCGAGTCCTTCACTCACCTCCGGAGCAGCAGTGTGCACTGCTTCAGGTTCCCCCCTCCACCTCAATGTATCGATGCTGCAGCCTGGCCTGAATGCACTCTCTCTTCCACCAGCAGCAGCGTTCTGGACCCCATTCCACTGGGCACTGTCAAGTTCTGCTAGTGGGGGGTGCTGTTGCTAGTGTTACTGAAGAGAGGAACATGTTGCTGCCTTCAGCACTGTAAGTACATGGCAGGGGGGCTGCTGGTGTAATGGGGGCACTCTGCTGATGTAATGGGTGCTGCTGGTGTAATGGGGGGACTCTGCTGATGTAATGGGGGCTGCTGGTGTAATGGGGAGATTCTGCTGATGTAGAGGGTGCTGCTGGTGTAATGGGGGGACTTTGCTGATGTAATGGAAGCTGCTAGTGTAATGGGGGGGGGACTCTGCTGATGTAATGGGGGCTGCTGGTGTAATGGGGGGACTTTGCTGATGTAATGGGGTCTGCTGGTGTAATGGGGGGGACTCTGCTGATGTAATGGGGGCTGCTGGTGTAATGGGGGACTCTGCTGATGTAATCAGTGCTGCTGGTGTAATGGGGGGACTCTGCTGATGTAATGGGGGGACTCTGCTGATGATGTAATGGGGGCTGCTGGTGTAATGGGGGGACTTTGCTGATGTAATGGGGGCTGCTGGTGTAATGGGGGGGACTCTGCTGATGTAATGGGGGACTCTGCTGATGTAATAGGGGGACTCTGCTGATGTAATGGGGGGACTCTGATGTAATGGGTGCTGCTGGTGTAATGGGGCTGCTGGTGTAATGGGGGAACTCTGCTGATGATGTAATGGGAGCTGCTGGTGTAATGGGGGGACTCAGCTGATGATGTAATGGGGGGACCCTGCTGGTGATGTATGGGGGGACTCAGCTGCTGATGTAATGGGGGGACCCTGATGTAATGGGGGGACCCTGCTGAATGATGTGTAATGGGGGGGACTCTGCTAATGATGTGTAATGGGGGACTCTGCTAATGATGTAATGGGGCTGCTGGTGTAAAGGGGGGACTCTGCTACTGATGTATGGGGGCTGCTGGTGTAAAGGGGGGACTCTGCTACTGATGTATGGGGGCTGCTGGTGTAATGGGGGGACTCTGCTGCTGGTGTAAGGGGGCTGCTGGTAATGGGGGCTGTTGGTGTAATGGGGGGACTCTGCTGAGGACACTGATGTAAGGGGGTGCTGTTGGTCACACTCAAAATTAAAGTGGGCAGGTCTGGATTAAGTCCAGGGATGGCCGTCTCAGCCAATCAGGTTTGCCTATTCTGGTTATTGGTAACCTGATTGGATGATGCGTCATCGAGGGTGGGAGAAGACATCGAGGGACGTGGAAGCAGAAAGGTAAGTGTATTTTACAGGGCACAGAGGCGACAAAGGGCAGAGGCATCAAAGGGTACAGTGGTGACAAAGGGCACAGTGGCGACAATTGGCACAGTGGCGACAATTTTGAGGCACAGTGGCTGCGTTTGATGGCATGGCACAGTGGTGACAATTGATGGGCACAAGGAGGCTGATTTTTTTTTTCCGTTTGCGCACCCCCAAAAATGTTGAGCACCAGCCGCCACTGTCTCCTACGCTATGTTTTTCTTATCTTTCTCTAAATACCCTCCTTATTTTGTGATTAATGAATAAAATGTGAGATGTTGCCAAAAAAACATTCTTCAACCAGATCACCTTGTTAAAATGCTTTCCAACAGCCAGTGCGGTTGCTTGCCAAAGAGATATTTTAGCTTTACACATAGCTGTGTTCATCACATTGCTCTGTTGTGCCAAATCCTTCCCTAGCAAGATAAGCTGTTCCTTCCTAAGAACAGATCCAGGAGGAATACTAATTTTATAAGTTTGGCGTTGTTTCTTTTTGTTTTACATTGCACCCCAAATCATCTGTACACGTTTCCATTATATTTAGCATAAAATTGGGAACGGGTTTGGGACTTTGAATGAGGCACATAGGTGGAGCAATAGATCAGTTTGAAAAAACTATTTTAATAAAGAACACCATTTATACAAAATATCTTGGCCAGCAGGCTCCATATAAAGACATCAGTTAACATTAATTATATATTTTTTTTTACTAGATTACATCATATATGATAAAGTATAGCATCTAGGATGGCGTTGGCGTTGGCTCGACGGGTTAAGGCCACTATATCGCCTCATCAGGAGTAAAGGGGGGAAAAACACACAATGAGCTTATTTAACTGCATACCATCATTTTTCCCCTTTTTTTCTTTTCTCCTTTTTTTTCTCTGCTATTCCTATGGTCACTCTCCAGCATCATCCGCAGTGCCAGCGGGGGTGCTGTAACATCGTTGGAGGTTCCATGCTGGGGTCCGACCCCCCCGGGTTTTTCATCCCCTCAGCCCATGGACTGGAATGCAGGGTGAATTCCGCCGGTTCAGCGCCACCAGCACATTATTGCTCTAATGTGTAAGTAGGGGGCAGGATCATCTCCTCCCTCCAAACCCTCATGCTGAGTTTCCTCCCCCCCCCCCCCTTTACAAAATTCTTCTCTTTTTCACCCCATTGGTGAGTCTCAAAAATAGTTTATTGTCCCTTTTATATACATAATGTTTCATTCAGACTATATGCATCGCTCCTGATGCTATACATATATGATGAGATCTAGTAAAAAATATTTTATAATTAATGTTAACTGATGTCTTTATATGGAGCCTGCTGGCCAAGATATTTTGTATAACTTCTTATTAAAATTGTTTTTGCGACTTCCGGTTCCAGGCGCCGTATGTAAGGGACAGGGTGACCGGAGGCTCCGCTCAGCCTGCTCAATTACCGGCATATAAATCCTTACCGCCGCTCCTTTTTGGCAGGACAGCTGTCCCCTCTTCCTCTCCTCATCCAGGCGGATGGATCGCTTCCTGACAGAACCGCGTATAGCCTCCGGAGCAAGCGTGTGTGACTCGTCTCCCCCCGCTTAGTCTCTGGGTACAGCTAAGATGGCCGCGGCTGCACAAGGCTCCTCTCCCCTACATAGCGCCCAGCAGCCTCACACACACAGCGGCGTCCCAGCTGTTGAGCCATCGCAGGAGGCTATGGATGTCATGGCAGCTAAACCCCAGAGACAGATAGATCCCATGCTAAAATCGCATGCGGTGGCTGCTTTTCTCTCCCCCACGATCACAGAAGCAGTAACCAAGGCAGTGGCTGAAGGCATTCAGCAGCTGAGGCGGGAGATAGCAGAGCATTCTCATAGACTGACTGAGGTGGAACACCGTGTTTCCTCAGTAGAGGATAATCAATACTCCATGAACGCAGCACTGGAACAATTTATTCAAGATCAACAACACATGCACGATCGCATTGAAGACCTTGAGAACCGTTCCAGGAGGAACAATTTAAATCCCTGAATCCTTTAAACAGTTTTCTTTGCTTGACTTATGCGCCTCCGTGCTTCCCGAGTCCCTAGGGATTGATCGCAGATGTATAGTGGAGAGAGCCCACAGGATTGGAGCCCCGTCTGATGAACGGAAGCATCTGAGACCGGTGATAGCTAAATACCTCAATTATGCAGATCGTTCGGACATCTTACAGAGGTTCCGCAAGTCACGGTCGGCGGTGATAGAGGGCCATAAATTGTTAATTTTTGCGGATTACTCTGCTGAAGTCTCCCGCAAATGCAAAGAATTCCAACCTATATGTGCTGAGCTGTACAAAAGGGGCATACATTTCACCTTGGCATTTCCTGCAGTACTACGTTTACAAGCCCCGGACGGGGAACAAATCGTGCTGCAGTCTCCAGATAAGGCGAATGCTTATCTTCAATGGCTCTCATCCAGCAATGCCGTCTCTACTTCCTACGTAGATAAAGTCAGGCATGGGCCACGGGAACAGAGGAGCCCCAGGAAGGACCCTCCCAAACGTCTAAAGCCCAATTAATTGCTAGACCAACCAGCAAGCAGTTAATCTTCCAAGCATGGACTTCTGTGACTCGTTTTTTAGTGATGCGCGGATCCACAGGCTAGCTGAATCCTCCTGTCCGAATGGGGGTTTCCTTATGAGGCCGTTTGAACTTAGTCTTCAGTAAATTTCTCGAGTTTTTTATGCTTCTCCCCTTAGCAGGTAAATTGTCTCTACGATCCCATGCACCTTATCTCTCGCACGTATTTCAATGCACGATGTTCGGATAACATCCTGGAATGTTAAGGGGCTTCGCTCCCTGATTAAACATATGAAGATTCTCAGGCATCTCAAAAGGTTAAAATCAGACATAGCTTTGCTTCAGGAATCACATCTAGCAGATAGTGACTTTTTCCGCATGAAAAAGCTTTGGGTGGGGGAGGTGATAGGTTCAGCTTCCCGAGGCCCGTAAGGCAGGTACTCTTATACTATTACATAAGAACCTGACTTATGATCTTGTTTCAGTGGAAAGGGATGAGGAAGGTAGGTTTGTGTCCGTACACCTTAAATTTCTGACAGGCGACATTTGGTTGACCAACGTTTATGCTCCTAATTCCCCTGACCAATCCTTCTTCACTGACTTAACGTCCAAACTAGCGAGCGACAGTAATGTCCCTCATCTCATTTGGGGGGATTTTAACTCGACCCTTAGTGACCAGGAGGACAGATCCATCACCCACTCTTTCTCGAAGCCTAGGATACTAGACAATCACACCCACTTAACTCAGGCCCTCAGTCTTGTAGATGTGTGGAGGTTGCACCACCCTCTTGACAAAGAATTTACTTTCTTCTCTCCTGTTCACCACTCTTTTGCTAGACTCGACTACATCTTCTCCACCCACTCTATGCTTCACAAAATAGGGGAATCGTGCATACACGACATGGTTATATCTGACCACTCTCCTATATCGGTTGTTCTCACTAATTTACTGTTCCGATCAGAATTTAGACAGTGGAGGTTCCCATTATATTTAAATCACAACGGAAATTTAAAAAAAATGTTATCTGAAGCTTGGGCAGACTACTCCCAGAACAATGGACAACATAAAGATAATCCTAATTTGTTCTGGAAAGCTGGTAAATCCTTCCTGAGAGGAAAGATTATTTCCTTTGTTTCAGCCTACAAGAAAGACACTCAGTCCAAATTTGTAAAAGCCAGTGATAGGGTACGGGCAGCTCAAGCCCGCCTTAGAAATCAAAACACGGCAGAAAATCGTAGGTTGTGGTTGGAAGCTAAGGACCTTTTTGACACATGGGCAGAAAGGGCAGAACAGATGAGATTCTCTTCTGCCAAATTACGCTACCACAAATTTAGGAACAAGGCAGGGAGGCTCTTGGCCAATCTCACCAGGGGTACATTTCTCCCCACACACATACCGGCTCTATATAATCCAGATGGTTCTTTATCTACTTCCCCCAAAGATATTAACAAGACCCTAGAAATGTTTTACAAAAATCTTTATGCGCAGTATCCGATAGACATGGCGGCAGCCTCTAGTTGGCTGGATTCTTCTACGCTACCCCATATTGACCCTGAACACTTATTGGAGCTGAACGCTCCGATTACAGAATAAGAACTTTTGATTGTCATTAGAGGCCTTTCAAATGGTAAAGCCCCGGGTTCGGACGGGTACACACCTGAATTTTATAAAATATTGCGTGAGGAAGTTGTTCATTCCTTGCTAGATGTATATAATTTCATCTGGGACGGAGGTCCCTACCTCCCGACTGGACATCAGGCCAACATTAAACTTATTGCCAAAAAAGGAAAGGATCCAAAGGATCCTGGTTCCTACCGTCCTATATCTCTACTCAATGTAGACTGGTCCTCGATCCTCCAATTCATACAAAGGGTTACGGGATTCCTACCTGACAAAGAACCTATGCTTCTATTGTTTAGTTTCCCCCCCCCGCAAAGTAGGAATTCCCCGACATCTTTCAAACGGATTCCTCAAGATTCCCTTCAGTGGATACTCCTCACTCTCCTTGTGGCTCGTAGGAATATCTTATTCCACTGGATATCTTCTACCCCTCCGTCCCTATCTGGAACGATTAGAAATCTCAAGTCTTTACTTTTTTGAGAAAAGCTGAATGCTGGGTCCCACCCTACACGGCTTTGTGACAAATTTTATAAGAACTGGTCACCTTTTATTAACCACTGCCTGACATCCTCAGAAAGAGAACATTTTTGTTGTGCACATGTCTACTAATTTTAAAGTCTATTTTTGAGCAGCTGTACTAGTATTCACCTATTGGTGGTTCCAGAGCCAATGTGAAATAAGAGCCATTTATGTGAAATAACCTTTCGCTGGACGTACACCTTACGCGCATCTCATGTGCAAGCTACGTCGGCGTGGTGTAGCCTGTTTTTAGGCGCATGTTGGTTTGTGGGTCTGCTGCACACATACGCCGGAGCACATTTGCACTTACGTCGCCGTAATGTGCTATACGACGGCGTAAGTGCTTTGTGAATCTGGGCTTGAATCTGTACATACAATTATACTTTTGTGTAAGATCCTCTAATCCTCTACTGCAAGGTGTGGGAGTTATGAGTTATTAAACATTCTAGAAGTGGAATATGGGATTGTGATAAATAAATCAATATAACTAGACAGGATAAAAAAGCAAGACCTGTTATGTGGGACGGTGTACCTGGTAGTCAGAGCCTAGTCGCAGGAGGCGCCCTCTCGTACAGCACTGGCTCAGGAGCCGCTGGATTTGGGAACAGCGGACTCGGGAGCGCAGCGGGGTAAGGGTGCCTGGATGATGGTGCAGGTCAGCACGGTACTGGTCCCTCCGGGAACACTGGAACAAGAGGGGAGCAGGTACTCTGATGCGGAAGCTAGCGGCTCCGGAGCTGGTGCAGATGGTTAGCGACTCTGATGCGTCTTTGGCAAGCGACCTTGGTGCGGACGACAGGCGACTCTGGAGCTGGTGCAGAGCGGAGTCAGCAAGTGGACTTAGACGGAGGCTGGGTCAGGCAGGCCGGGTCAGATATGTGAGCAGACAGGGGATTCAGCAGGCAGGCGTAGTCGGTATTCAGGCAGAGGTCTGGCAGCAGTAATCGGGAACAGAAGGCGGAGTCAAGGCAAGCCGAGGTCAGGTTCGGAGAGATGCGGATCGCCAGACGTAGCCGGGTCGGTGTAGGAACAGGTTAAATTCAGGATACAGATTATCAGATAAATAGGCAGATCAGACAGCAAGAGGCTGCTGCATCTGTCTGCCTTTTAAAAGCACTTTGGCGCCAAACTCGCGCTAACGTGCACGCGCGATTGAGGGTCTGCTTTCTCAGCTTGATGACTACGAGAACAGGAGTCACAGAAAAAATCTGTGTATTCATGGGTTGCCTGAATCTGTAAAGTTGGGTACCCTGATTCCTACTTTACTTTATGCTTTTTCAAAAATTTTGAGTGCACCCCACTTCAAGAGATTGAATGCACTCACAGAGCCCTGGGGACAACGAATTCTGCTGCAAACAAACCATGTGATGTGATATATAAACTGTTGTGATACCAAGACAAGGAAGCTGTCATTTGGGGAATGCACAGAAAACCTTTCCTGGAATTCGAGGGGGAGAAGTTATACTTTTTTCCTGACCTGTCTCACCATACACTTGAGCTGCGTAAGACCTTGCGTTCTTTATTGGGGGCCCTTCACAACATGGGAACTACATACCACTGGGGCTTCCCCTTCAGGCTCACAGCCACTAAGGAAGGAATCTCAGCCACTAAAGATGACCTACATAAGTTCATGGAGACGCTTAATCTATCTGATGTGGACTTTCCTGACTGGAGAGGAGGCAGACCCCCACCCCAGCCCACTCCAAGATGGACTGGAAAGAACCAAGTAGAAAGAGGATGAGGTTTCGCAACCCCCCAGGTCCATCAAGTGCCAAGGGAAAAATTTGAAGTACGTTTCAAATGTAGCCATGTGGGCACCTTGTTTTCTTCATGGGCTGACAACCATAGCCCTACTTTTGAACCCTTTTTCTGAATGACCCCTCTGGGATTTACAAGAGACTTGTGTCCTTCCCCAGAGGTTCTATAATCCAAGGTCCCTCTGGGACCATTTGAACTGCAGGTTATCTGTAATTTTAAGTTATGCCTTTTTAATATCACTGTTTTTGCACATAGTTATATATCCTTGTTTATTGTTCTTCTTGAACTGGCGGATGCATTGAATGTGGTATATGTCATTAATGTTTGGCTGATGTTAATTTTGCTGTTTCTTTTTTTTTTTGCTAGTGGCGGGTGGCGCCGGATAGAGTTGCCAGATTGGACATGGCTTACATGCTTCCCCACTATGGGCCAGATTCAGGTAGATGAGAGTATCTTTCCTCTGGAGTAACGCTTCTCATTTACGTTACTCTGAAGACCCTTTCAGCGCAATTCCTGTAATTCACATAGCAGTTGCGCGTAAACTTGCGCCAGAGTAACGATAATGCGCTGGCGTAACCCGACGCAAGTGGAAGTGGGTGTGATCATATGTAAATGATGGGCGGAGCCCGGCGCAGAGGCTTACGTTCAGCGCATCATCCACGGAGCATGCGCAGTGAGTGCGGCTCCACTCGCCCCCTTGTGCGCATGCTCACAACTTCCGTCGGCACCACTTCCTGGGAAACGTCAGCGCAATGCGTTCCGCTGGGCGCTTAAAAGCACTGGAGGAAACGCCATTCCGGCGCAAAAGTAGTTCCGTTTCCCCCCACCCCAGGGAAGATACTTTTGCTCTGTAATGGCTGCTCCCGCTACCCCCAGAGAGAGGAGGAACCTCAACTTTAATACCCAGGAGGTCTCTGTCATTATCTCGGCTATGGAGACGGAGAATGAATTTCTCCATGGGAAAAAAAGCCGGAAGACCAGCCGGGAGAGGAAGCAGGGCATCCTGGAGTCGATTGCTGCCAGGGTCAATGTCCTGGGGTACTCCACCCGGACTGCTGGGGACATACAAAAGAAAATAAATGACCTGCGGCGCAAGGTGAGGGACAAGGTGGCCTCCATCAGGAGGTATGAGAGGGGCACAGGTGGTGGTCCCCCATGTCCTGTCACCCTGACCGCAGAGGAGGAGGTGGTTGCTCGGTGCCTGGAGAGGGAGCAGGTGGAGGGGGTCGCAGGCTATGACTCCGTGGAGGAAGGCACAAGGACAGGTAAGTGTTTTTTAATCCCCTATTTGATGTTTTGCATTTGGGGGGGGGGGGTACATGTGCCAAGTGTGTGGGACCACCAACATGTGTCTGCTTTGTGTCATCCACAGATGACGGAGCTGGGCCATCATCTGTCAGCCTGCATTCCACCCCATCCCCCCCACGCCATCATGTGCCCGAGCCACTGGGTGGTGAAGAGGTTGTGGAGGAGGAGAGTGGCCACACCACACCTGCCGAGGTGGTTGTGGAAGATCCTGCTGTGGCAGAGCAGGACTTTTCTTTGGTTTTGTCTGTCTCCTCCCCTTCTCCTGGCCCGTCTGTCGTCCCCTCCCCCATCCTTGGAAGCCCCTCAAGGGCGACTCCTTCCACCCGAGGACATCCATCTTCTGGCCCCAGGAAGGCGACCCAGAAGACCAGGGGGGTGTCTGATGGTGTCCAGGACCAGTTGGCGAGGGATCACGCCAGACAGACAGAACAAATGGGGGCCATAGCGGTGCACTTGCAGAAAGTGTCTGACAGCCTGGGCTCCGTTGCCAACCTCAGCAACGCAGTGCAGGATGTCAGCTCTAATTGCGCTGCAGTGGTCACCACTTTGGGGGAGGTGCAGGGGGATATCCAGCACCTCACTGCAGCCGTCCAGGCCAACAGTGCTGCCATCCGGGAGCAGGGGAGGCTGAGTCGGCGGGCCCAGCATTACCAGGTGACCCGTCAGCTCCGGATGCAGGCCCAGACCAACAGTTACCTTGGACGGATAGCCAGGGCCTTGGAGGGCACGCAGGCCACACCTGCCAGGAGTGGCCCACCTGGGGATCAGCCACCTCCAGATGCCCCCCCACCCCCACCCACTCCATCCAGGCAGCTGCGGAGCCAGAGAGGGGCCCCCAGAAGAAGCCCCCGGCATCCCCGATGAGGCCTTTTTTTTGTTGCTGGTTTTATATTATTGTTTTTCACATACTCAGGTCATGAGTTTATTTTTTATTTTTCTCAGGTTATGAGATTATTTTTCTTTTATTGATCAGGATATGATCTTTCTAATTTATTTTTGTACTGCACACGGTCAGGAGTGCAGGGGACAGTGTGAATGGTGTGTGAATGTGAGAGGGTGGCACTCCTGAAAGTAAGGGGTGTCACCCTCGGCCGTGGTGGTGAAGTGAACCCCACGGCTGAATGAATCACGTGTGAAAGGTGTGTGAATGGACAGTGACATCATTGGGGCCTTGACGCTGGCGTTACTGCTCCCAACTCCTACATGCTGGACTTGGGCTAATCCAATGCGATGTGCATGTGGTGTGTGTGATCTAGGGACATCAGTGGTGTACACGCGTGCACTGTCTGTGTGATTAATGTTTTGGTTTAGTGTCCAAAGATGCCTACGGCGAGGACCCTCCTGACTGCTCTTCCATCAGCAGACTGGGTGTCCTCTGGCAGGGGGGGGCTGTGTGGGTCGGGGGTCAGGTCATCACGTATGTCAATATGCAGGCCTTTTTTCATAGCAAAGTTATGTAGTATGCAACATGCACCGATGATCTGACACACAAAGGTAGGGGAATACAATAGGGCCCCCCCAGACTTATCCAGGCATCGGAAACGGGACTTCAGGAGCCCAAATGTTTGCTCCACCACTGCACGGGTTTTGATGTGTGCTTCATTGTATTTTCTCTCTCCTCTGGTTTGGGGGTTCCGGAAAGGAGTCATTATATGGGGTCCCAATGCATATGCAGAGTCACCTGTAAGGTAAAAGACAGGAGAATGTTAGTCATGCATGTGCGATTTCTGTTGTGCATGACGGGAGGGGATAGTCATGCCTGACTCCCATGTCACTCACCAACCAGCCAACTGTCCCCATACATGTTCTGGTTAAATTCTGCTGGGATGGGGCTCTGACGGTATATAAAACTGTCATGGCTGGACCCGGGGTGTTTGGCACGGACGTGCCATATGAGGCGTTGGGCATCAGCTATCACCTGTACGTTGATGGAGTGCCAATGCTTCCGATTGCGGTATATGTGCTCTGTGGCACTGGGGGGCTGTAGGGCCACATGTGTGCAATCAATGGCCCCCACAGTGCGTGGGAATCTGGCAATGTTGTAGAAATCTGTCATTGCCTTCTGCCGCAGCTCCTCAGTGGTGGGTCTGATGAACTGGTTGGACATGCGTCTGAGGATTGCAGGGACAACCTGGTGCACACATCTGCTTATGGAGGACTGTGACATCCCAGCCACCACTCCACTTGTACGCTGGAATGATCCACTTGCAAGGAAATGGAGTGTTGCCAGTACCTTCACCAGTGGCTGCACTGCTTGTGATCGGTGTGTTGGGCTGGTGATGTCATCCTGCAGGGTTGTGGTTAGTTCAAGTATTGCATCTGGGCTGAATCTGAATAGGCGATACACCTCCTCATCCCCCATGCCAAAGAGGTTCATACGAGTGCGGTATATCCTCTCACGTGCCCGCCTTCTTGGTTCCAGGGGACCCATCAGTAGTTCTAGGACCACGAGTGCCCCTGGCATGTTGGCACACAGAGGTGTTGTCCTTGCAAGTGGGGGTGCTCAGCTAGCTCCGATCGTCGGTAACGCTGCTGTAGCTGCTCTCCTGCTGACCTGTGACCGTCTGGAGTAAAGATAAAGCAGCTTTTTGTAGAAATAACTTTGCGCCGGACGGACGAGATACGCGCGGCGCATGTAGCCAGCGTATGGTGCTAATCCGTTCGTGAATTGAGAAAAATCCCTCATTTGCATATTTGCAGGGGAAATCAATGGGCGCGACTGATGCGCCCAGCGAAAATAAACGCTGACGATACTCTGGCGTCGGAACGTTCCGCCGGTCGCAAATGAGCCGTTATTGGGCGCATCTAGTTTGGTGGGTACGGGCACATAGAAACGTCGGCGCATCAGCACAGTTACGCGGCGCATATCCAAATACTCCAGCGCAAGTGTTCCTGAATCTGGCCCTATAGGTTTACCCCATTGGAGCTAATCCCAGGGTATTTAACCTGCGGGATTGTGGACTTTATGTGTCTGATCTTCCAAGCTCCAGTCTTTGTGAGCTCGGAGGCTACGCTTACTTTTTGTTTTTGCTATATGCCTTCACAAGAAGGTCATCTATTTTGTTGTTTTTTGTGCCTGTGATAGGGGTGTTTTTTTAATGATGTCAGACTTTAAAGTGTTCTCCTATAATGTTAGAGGTCTTAGTTCCCCATTTAAACGGAGTAGAGTTTAGCGTGAGGTCCATGCTCTCAAGCCTGAGGTTTTGATGCTACAAGAAACCCATTTCCAGTCCTGTTCAATTCCTAAATTACCATTATATCTCTTTGACCGTTGGTTTCAGAGCATGCCTACCATTAAACGGGCCAAGGGTGTAGCTATAGCTTTTCATAAGACTTGCCCTTTTATCCCAGAAGCACTTTTAGCCAACCTTCAGGGCACATATGTTATGGTCAAAGGTGCCCTAGATGGAAATCCTATCACATTTGTTTCCATTTATGCTCCGAACTCTGGCCAGGTTACTTTTTTAGATAAAGTTCTCGATGCCCTACATGATTTCTCTGCTGGTATGGTGATATTGGGAGGGGATTTTAATGTTTGTCTAGATCCTTAATTAGACACTTTCTCAAGCAAATCCGCTATATCCTTGTCAGCTAGAAAATATATTGCTAAATCTCTGCGGGATCTACGGTTGATGAACCGTTGGAGATGTCTGCATTCCAATGACAGGGATTTTTCCTATTTTTCCATTGCACCAGTTGTACTCCCAGATAGACTTATTTCTGATTGATCAGGATCATCTCAATAGGGTGTGTGACACTAGAATTCACCCCATCACATTCTCGGACCATGCCCTGGTAGAACTTACCCTGCAGATAAGACCTAAATCTAGACATCCTTGGTCGTGGCATCTTAATGAAAAACTTTAAGGTGATGTAGCAGTGGTGGGAGAGGTTCGAAAGGTTATACGACATTATTTCACAGAAAACATCGGTGGAGAGGTTTCCAAGAGCATGATTTGGGAAGCTATCTCTAGAGGTGCCCTTATTACCCAAGCCACACGTTTGAAAAAAAAAACAAACTGCTAAATTATGATTTATCTACCCTACTGTCCCAAATAGAGGACCTTTCCTTTAAATATAAAGAGAGGGGGTCCCCCAGGTTTGGACACAATTGACAGCTTTAAGACACACGCACACGATCAGAACAACAAATGTGGTAGACTGCTGGCAAGAGCCCTTAGGAAGAAATCTATGTATACTTATGTTTCTCATGTATGCTCTAATTCTGGAGACAAGCTGTACAACCCATCCCAGATAGCCAACCGTTTTCGTGCTTAAAACACCTCTCTTTATAATTTGAAGGCCTCAGAGAGTGAGGAGGCCAAAGCTAAATGTAGTACTTTGATTGATGCTTATTTAGAAGAGATAGCCTACCCATCACTTTTATCCGAGGTGTTGATGGAATTAGAAAGAGACATTTTCCCAGTGAAAATTGTAACTATGGTTTTCCCATCAATACTTTGTGCAGTATTCGGACCTCCATTTGCCACATATGACGGCATATTTAAATTCTTTAATGAAATTGGGTTGTATACCCCCTACAACATTATGTGCACATGTAACAGTAATCCCAAAAGAAGGGAAGGACCCAGCGTATTATGAAATGTATCGCCCCATCTCCCTACTGAATCTTGATGTAAAAATCCATGCAAAAGTCATGGCCAACCTCCTAAGGGAGTTTTTGGGTGACCTAGTCCATTCTGACCAAGTGGGGTTTATCCCAGGTCGTGAAGGTAGAGATAATTCCCAAAGAATGATTTCCTTAATCCATTGGGTTACCTTCAGGAAGACCCCTTGTTTTGTCCTCTCATCCAATGCCAAAAAAGCTTTTGATCGGATTGATTAGATCTTTAAATCCCGCATACTTCATAGGCTCGGCCTGGGGACAAGATGAGATTGTGGATTGAGGCACTAAACATAGGGCAGTCATCAGAAATTTTGGGGCCCCTTACACAGCTTTAAGACCTCCCCCCGGGACTGACCTCCAACATTCCCCAGGGTCCATTCACTGGCCAACCCATTGAATCCGCTGTGAATGGAGAGGAATACAATTTACAGCCTACCAATACTTTTTTTTTCTGTTTTCCCTGGTGATTTGGTCAGTTACACACCTCTTGTATTAGAATGCCCTCACTCTGGATGAAGGAGCAACAGAGACACCTTTGGACAGCAGTCTGAGGGACGGGGAGGGGGTGTTACTAGCTACCCTTGCAAGCTACACCACTGACTGGGAGTCAGGAACTAGTGCAGCGGGCAGCCCCAGCGGGTGTTGGGACAAGTGTAGGCGGTAGAAAAGAACAAAGGACAGGTGCCAACTTGTAAGGGACCAGGAGTCCTAAGGGGCCCAGTCCCTCTGGAAGCCCAGGCCCCTCAGGACTTTCGGGCCTCTTACATCTGTATGGGTTGTACCCCCTAAAGCGGCCCTGACTGTACACTAATCCCACAGCTCAGGTGAGGGTGAACCAGGTTTTGTCCCAGCCATTCAAGATCTCCAATGGAACTGGGCTGCCCCTTATCACCACTACTTTTTGCCCTGGTCATGGAGGCTTTCTTACATCAGATTAGATTGAACCCAAATGTGCCTGGGATTAGGGTAGGCTCTATGAAAAATAAATTCTGCATTTGTGGATGATGTGCTTTTTTTTCTTAGTAACCCCAGGACTACTTTGCCTAACCTTCTGAAGTAGGACGCTTCCATGACCTATCAAACTTTAAAATTAATCTTGGAAAATCAGTCATTATGCCCTTCAATATCTTCATGTCTGATAGACGAGCTTTAGAGAGTTTGTTTCCTTTTCTCCCCTTACATACCTTGGTATTAAATTACCAGCGAATCTCAGAGATCTCTACAAGACCAATTATTGTCCCTTATTGATCTCAGTCCAATCTGAACTGAAGGCAGGAGAAAAAGTGCAAGTCACTTGGTTGGGTCGCATTAACACCATTAAGATGATGATCCTCCCTAAGTTTTTGCATTTTTTCCGAAGGTCCCGAATCGACTACCTAGGGATTTTTCTCAAAACACGCTGCCTCTCTTCCGATCTTATGCGTCGTCTTATGGTAAGGGCCTGCCAGACCTCTCATTATACTACTAAGCCACAACATTGCTGTAAATAGTTAATTGGAACCAATATACTCACGATAAGCTGTGGGTCCCTTTAGAAAAAAAACATGGCGGCACATAACCTGGCTCCCCCGTACCTCTAGGGGATACTCCGACTAGTTTTCTCCACTCTCCATTGACACTTTGACTATCTGGGATAGCTTAAATAGGAAGCTCTCCCTGGAGTAATTGCCCTCACCACTTTCTCTCTTAGGTGGCTTTTCATTGGTTCACCCCAGGGGAGGACTTGGCCTTTTTTAAGTCCTAGGGAGGAGTTCAATTTATGTTGGGTGCTAACTTGAAATCCATGGCTGCGTAAGGAATGGGAAGGGTCATCCTGGTAAAGAACACATGCATAGGAGCATTGAGAAAATTACATTGCTAGCGCACACTTCTTCTATGAATTCTAAAACCCAGGAGTGTTGTTTCAAATTTTTGTTAAGGTCCCTGTCAAATTGTCCTGCATATTTCCGACAAAATTGGACCTATGCTGAAGGGGCTGTGGACAGAGAGGCTACTTTTTACATTTATGGAGTCAGTGTCCTGTCATCAGACCTTTTTGAACTGATGTCTGTAATGTGATTATTAATAGGGTGACACAATGCCAGATAACAGATGATCCTCTGCATGTTGTTTCATGATACCACTAAATCGGTGGGGTCCTATAAACGCTCCTTGATACCTCACCGCCTCAACCCTGGCAAGAGCCTTATCACACTTCGTTGGAAGTCCCTGGCGGCACCTACTATTAAAGACTGGCTCATGAAAGTACATGATATTATGGAGGTAGAGGCATCAATGTGCAAACACTTACCCGAAATGTTATAAATGTTGGGCACTATGATAGAAGTTTGTTCCTCTGACTCGTATAAACAACTTACGTTATAATTATTATTAATTAATACTGCAGAGATATGTTCTGATACTTATGTTTTTAACTGAGGCTTTCTGACCAGGAAATTTCTGATATACACTGTTAGTTATTTTTGTTGTTTTTATTATCTGCATTTTTGGTGACCACACATTATTCCTCGTTTCATTTTCTGTGTTTCCCTCCTATCCTATCCTCTACCCATTTTTACTTTCTCCATGTCATCCTAGCCATATACAGGTAATGTTGGGTTCCCTGCATCGTCTTCCACTATAGATTTGATGATGTTATATTCACAACATGTTTTCAAAACCCTATTAAAGTCCTATAGTAGACTATGGCCTGGATTCACAGAGCACTTACGCCGACGTATAATAAGTTACGCCCACGTAAGTGCAAATGTGCGCCGTCGTATCTGTGCGCCAGACCCACAAACAGAGATGCCCCTTAAACCAGGCAAAACCCCGCCGACGTAACTTGCTTACGCCGGAGTAGGGTGGGCGTACATTTAGGCTGGGTGCATGGTGCCGCTCCCATTGATTAGCCATTTAAACACAAACGTACGTGCGCCCGACGCAGGCTACGTGCGGTGCGCATAAGTTGTACGTCCGCCATAAAGTTATTCCCCATAAAGGAAGTGTAACTCAGCAACAGACATGCTCAGCTCTGCACCAGGGAACACAAGCCGACGTATTTTACGTTGGACGTGTGTCTGGCTGGGCGTAGGTTAGGTTAACGGCGTACACAGTGATCCGGCGTATCTTAGGCAGTTGTTCCGACGTGGGTGTGAGCATGCGCAGGGAGATGCGTTCACGTCACAGCGCATGCACAGTTTGTTATACATACTTGTCTGGGGCTCGCCTATCATTTGCATGGGGTCACGCCTCATTTGCCTGGATCACGCCCACTTCCACTTACGCTGGCCTGCGCCATTGAAACCCACGCCACGCTGGTGCCACGTTGGGAGCACTGGCTTTATGAATTCCATGCTTGCCTCTCTGCGCATCGCTGGCGTAGCGTACAGGGGATACGCTACGGCGGCGTAATGTGCGCCTGCTGTCTGTGAATCCGGACCTATCTTGACAGTTTTTTCTTCATTGGAATGTCTTCATTGTATTTCTGTTTTTCATATATATTGAAAATAACAATAAAGATACTTTTGGAATAGATATTATCTAAAAATGAGAGCCACACCGAGGGCTGCCGTTCGGATGTGGCTCTAACTGTACCTCCCACACACGTCACGACGCGGGTGTGTCAGAGGCGGTACGTAGGCAAATCATGCACACGGCACTCAATGTAGAGCGAGTGCGCATTTGGAGCCGCACCTCCAAACGTCATGATGCGGCGTCACATGATGCGCTCCAACGTGTGCGCTCCACGTAGTACCCAAGGTGGCGTGTCAATGCAAACTAGCAATGGAATCAAATTGCCTGAGAGCTGGACGATGATGTGAGGCATACATTTAAAACTTGAGGAGCAATTAAAAGCACTCAAAACTGTGAATAATTAGATAAATAACTCCTGTATATAGCTGCAATGGGTATCAAATAAAAATAATAACAATAATATTGAGAACCCGGATTATGCAATGCAGAAAAAAACTACTTAAAAATGTATACTTAAAAAAGAAAAAAACGAAAGCCTTGCCTCAGTTAAAGGAAAAGCATCTATTTAAAGGAGCATAAAGTTAAAATTGAATTTAAATGATATTGTGATCTATGCGTAACCGGAGAATGAGTGGGACTCTCAACCGGGGCACCACACGCAAGTAACAATACAGACATGATGAAATATACAATCAATATAAATATTAGTACAAAATTGGATTGTTACAGAAAATACATTTCTACAGTGAATAAAAGGAAAATAGTCAATAAAATGGGAAAAGGCACAGCTTCAGATATAGTGCATGAGTGAAGCGGGTCTCAATGGTAAAGGTTAAAATTGCATAAAAGTTATTAATATGATTAACAAATGTCATACATTAAGATTTGTCAATAAAATAATTAATGTCCCAGTCTACATTCAGGCCTAATGGACGATGACACTGGAGTTCAAAAATCCAAAATGTCTCTAAACGTGAGACACCCCTGGTTTTGGCTCCGCCCCTCCACAGAGCCTCATATCTATCAATGATTACAAACTGGGATCCAGTGGGATCTCTATTATGACACTGTCTAAAGTGCCTTGGGACGGTGTGGTTAACATCGCCGCTCTTAATAAGGGCAATGTGTTCACCAACGCGTATCGAAAAAGATCTAATCGTGCGGCCAACATATTGTTTACCGCAGGGGCACGTAATGAGATACACAATATGACTTGTTTCGCATGTACAGAACTGTTTAATAGTGTACTGTTTATGTGTGACAGTAGATGTGAAATGTGTGACTTTTCGTCGCACTAATGTGTTGTGTTGGCACACTTTGCATTTTTTACATAAAAAGAAACCGACTTGATCGTGAAAAAATAGCTATTTTTTGGGGGATTAATAATGTTGGGGGCAATGCAATTTTGTAATGAGGGTGCTCCTCTAAAGACCACCTGTGCCCGTTCTGGGAGTATGGAGTTGAGTACATTATCGTTCCTTAGAATATCCCAGTGTTTATTAATAATGTTGACCACCTGTTTATGTTGAATGGGAAACTAAGTGGTCATGGCAAATTTAAAGCTCTCATCTGCAGGAGGTTTGGGTTTGACTGCAACTAGTAGTGATCTATCGAGTGTAAGTGCCCTTTGTATTTCAGAGTCAACTGCCTCGGTTGAGTATCTTTTCTCAATAAACCTCTGTTTAAGCATTTCTGCTTGTGTTAGGAAGGACGCAGTGTCAGTGCAATTTCTGCGGAGCCTAAAAAACTGGCTTCAGGAAACGGATCTGAGCCACGAACTGTGGAGGCAACTATCTGTTTGGATAAAACCGTTCCTATCAGTTGGTTTAAAATACATTTTAAAATTAAATTTGCGGTTTACCAGTTCTATTTCTAAATCTAGGAAATGTATCTTACTGGTACTATACTCGAACGTAAGTGATATCCCCCTATCATTCAAATTTAGGTAATTGAAAAATTATCTCAAAGTGTCAGAGCTGCCGTTCCATAGGAGGAGGATGTCGTCTATATACCTGGCCCACAGGACCAAAGATGGGGTGTCCTGTGCATAGACGACATCCTCCTCCCACTTGGCCATAAACAGGTTCGCAAGACTGGGTGCGAACTTGGCCCCCATCGCTACACCTCTTTGTTGGAGGTAGTAGCACTGGTTGAACCAAAAATAGTTGTGTTTGGTCGCAAACTCTAATAACTCCACGAAGTAATCGCTTTGGAATGAGGCGAGGGTGGGTTCTTTATTCAAAAAATATTGTACGGCTGCAATACCTAGATGGTGTGGGATGCATGTATAGAGGGAGGCCACATCTGCCGTGGCCAGTATGTAGTCTCCCTTCACTTCAAGATTCTCCAATAGGCGTATTGTATCACCCGTGTCTTTGAGATACGATGACTTTGACTTACACTCGATAGATCACTACTAGTTGCAGTCAAACCCAAACCTCCTGCAGATGAGAGCTTTAAATTTGCCATGACCATTTTGTTTCCCATTCAACATAAACAGGTGGTCAACATTATTAATAAACACTGGGATATTCTAAGGAACGATAATGCACTCAACTCCATACTCCCAGAACGGGCAAAAGTGGTCTTTAGAGGAGCACCCTCATTACAAACTCGCATTGCCCCCAACATTATTAATCCCCCCAAAAATAGCTCTTTTTTTCACGATCTAGTCGGTTTCTTTCCATGTAAAAAATGCAAAGTGTGCCAACACAACACATTAGTGCGACGAAAAGTCACACATTTCACATCTACTGTCACACATAAACAGTACACTATTAAACAGTTCTGTACATGCGAAACAAGTCATATTGTGTATCTCATTACGTGCCCCTGCGGTAAACAATATGTTGGCCGTACGATTAGATCTTTTTCGATACGCGTTGGTGAACACATTGCCCTTATTAAGAGCGGCGATGTTAACCACACCGTCCCAAGGCACTTTAGACAGTGTCATAATAGAGATCCCAC
Source organism: Rana kukunoris (assembly GCA_029574335.1). Lineage (NCBI taxonomy): Eukaryota > Metazoa > Chordata > Amphibia > Anura > Ranidae > Rana > Rana kukunoris. The sequence goes on along the minus strand of CM056050.1, from coordinate 380,237,818 downwards.
TGGATCCCAGTTTGTAATCATTGATAGATATGAGGCTCCGTGGAGGGGCGGAGCCAAAACCAGGGGTGTCTCACGTTTAGAGACATTTTGGATTTTTGAACTCCAGTGTCATCGTCCATTAGGCCTGAATGTAGACTGGGACATTAATTCTTTTATTGACAAATCTTAATGTATGACATTTGTTAATCATATTAATAACTTTTATGCAATTTTAACCTTTACCATTGAGACCCGCTTCACTCATGCACTATATCTGAAGCTGTGCCTTTTCCCATTTTATTGACTATTTTCCTTTTATTCACTGTAAAAATGTATTTTCTGTAACAATCCAATTTTGTACTAATATTCATATTGATTGTATATTTCATCATGTCTGTATTGTTACTTGCGTGTGGTGCCCCGGTTGAGAGTCCCACTCATTCTCCGGTTACGCATAGATCACAATATCATTTAAATTCAATTTTAACTTTATGCTCCTTTAAATAGATGCTTTTCCTTTAACTGAGGCAAGGCTTTCGTTTTTTCTTTTTTAAGTATACATTTTTAAGTATATTTTTTCTGCATTGCATAATCCGGGTTCTCAATATTATTGTTATTATTTTTATTTGATACCCATTGCAGCTATATACAGGAGTTATTTATCTAATTATTCACAGTTTTGAGTGCTTTTAATTGCTCCTCAAGTTTTAAATGTATGCCTCACATCATCGTCCAGCTCTCAGGCAATTTGATTTCATTGCTAGTTTGCATTGACACGCCCCCTTGGGTACTACGTGGAGCGCACACGTTGGAGCGCATCAGGTGACCTGGGGAGTGCACTAAATTATGGTGCCTACTGTGGAGCGCATGGGGTCCCGCCCCCGTCTTAGACGCCGTCGCGTCATGACGTTCGGAGGTGCGGCTTCACGTGCACACTTGCTCTGCACGTTGCACCCGCCCTTCGTCATAGACGCCGCCGCGTCTTGACGTTTGGAGGTGCGGCTCCACATGCGCACTCGCACTACATTGAGCGCCGTGTGCATGATTTGCCTACGTACCGCCTCTGAGACACCCGCGTCATGACGTGTGTGGGAGGTACAGTTAGAGCCACATCCGAACGGCAGCCCTCGGTGTGGCTCTCATTTTTAGATAATATCTATTCCAAAAGTATATTTATTTCTCCACTCACTGCGGATTACCCCTATTTATACCCATAAGTTATTTAATATCACTTTATTAAGCGGACGAGCATTTCGTCCCCCGGGGGCACTTCCTGTTTCCGGCGCTACTCACATTGAGGCTTGGAATGCACGCCCGGGCGCCATTTTGGTTGTATCCCGGAAGCCAGACAGTGTATTATGCTACACAGGAAATGAGTGTGATTCTCATCAGGGGACCACACAGTATATATATATTTTGAGTGGTTATGGTGGAAGAATACCCTTTGACAACGTGTTTGCACACGAAACGCGTCAAGAAGACTCTACCGTCGCCACGATCCTATTATAAGCGCTTTTTATCTCCAATTTATGTAAGTGCAATACTTATTAAATTTTCATTTACTTTTACGTTATTACACTATATTGCTTCAAACGTTCCCACTCTCACTCACGGAGTGTCAAGCCTTGAACATCAGAGCTTTTTCCTGACCACGGTGTTGATGAACATCTTGTTACCTGCAATATGAGGAGGTCCCAACCAAGGTTGTCTGGTTTAAAGCTCACACGACTCTAAGGTTTATATAACTTGTAGAGTCCATATGTTCCGGTAAGCCTTCATTTTCAATAGGGTGACGGGCTTTCACTTTCACCGAAGCAAGATAGCCTTAGGACAGTGCTTGCCTTCATAGAGCATTTTTTTTAGAGCACTATTGGACACTAATTTTTTGTCCAAGTTTGGACACATTCTCACTTGGTGTTTATTTGATTTCCTCATGACTCACTCTTTAATTGATTAAGCGTATCAACCTTTTAGTATAGCAGTCGTAAAATCTGCTTGGTCACTAGTGATTCGTAACTAAGTTAACTACTCTAAATAAGTCACTCCTAGGCATGCCACTTGACTATACTGTTGACCCTCTTGCCAGTGGCGTCACTAGGGTTGGTGTCACCTGGTGCTGTATAACATGGTGTCACCCCCCCCCCCCCAATAATTTTTTCCCCCTAATAACACTGCATATATTGGCAACAGTAGTGCCGTTAATAACTATTAATCAACTAGCAAATTTGAATAACAAAATCATATGAAAATAATAGGGCTGTTACTGATCAAAATTTTTGTGTTCGATTAATCGTTTTTTTTTATAAATCGATTAATCGACTAATTTCGATTAATTATAACGCACATACAGATCCAACTACTTTTAGCCGATCTCCTTGCAGGTTGATTCCCAGTGCAGCTACCAACCACTGGAAAAATGGATAGCAGGATACAAAAAACACACAAAGGCAGTGCTCGATGGGAATAGCATTAAAACTTTTATAGTCTTCAAGTAGGTAACCAAATAAATATTGCACTGGAGATAAAATCGATGTAGCTACAACAGCTGTAAAAATGGTGTGAGTAATACCAAACAGTAGCAAAAGCAGTCATAAAACATGTAGCTAAGTATGATACTGGTATAAAAATGTGTACAACGATACCACTGCTGAATCCAGATGAGGAGAAGTTAACATCAGTCCGTCGGCATGTAGATGTTCCATGAAGGGAACTATCACAACTCCCAGTGGATGGTTGTAGAATCCCAGGTTGATAGAGGGAAGTGTAAAAGCCCTTGCGTGTTGCAGATAGTAAGGTCCCGCCAGCATGCAGATATGAAGGAACAGCAAAGGAGCCCTTCAGATGGACACGGCAAGCCCCACTGGTGTCCGTGACGTTACCGGATCTCCGACGGAACTCCCTAAAGGGCCCAGAAGCCGGCGGAGAGGTGAGTACCAATCAAAAGAATTTTAATCGATCAAAAGAATTTTGATCGATCAAAAAAATTAAAGATTAATCGATTAATTAAAAGTTAATTTGCACAGCCCTAGAAAATAATAGAATTCAAAGCTTAAACTGTTAAAGAATTGTATTTATTTTAACTGTGCCATGCCAAACGCAGCCACTGTGCCATCAATTATTACCACTGTGCCCAGCAATTGTCACCACTGTCCCATGCCATCAAACGCAGCCACTGTGCCATCAATTGTCACCACTGTGCCATCAATTGTCACCACTGTGCCCAGCAATTGTCACCACTATTCCATGCCATCAAATGTAGCCACGGTGCCATCAATTGTCACCACTGTGCCATGCCATCAAACGCAGCCACTGTGCCATCAATTGTCACCACTGTGCCATGCCATCAAACGCAGCCACTGTGCCATCAATTGTCGCCACTGTGCCCATTGTCACCATTGTGCATCAATTGTCACCACTGTGCTCATCAAACGCAGCCACTGTGCCATCAATTGTTACCACTGTGCCCAGCAATTGTCACCACTGTGCCCAGCAATTGTCACCACTATGCCATCAAACGCAGCCACTGTGCTATGCCAAACGCAGCCACTGTGCCATCAATTGTCACCACTGTGCCATCAATTGTCACCACTGTGCCCAGCAATTGTCAGCACTATTCCATGCCATCAATTGTCACCACTGTGCCATCAATTCTCGCCACTGTGCCCATCAATTGTCGCCACTGTGCCCATCATTTGTCACCACTGTGCCATGCCATCAAACGCAGCCACTGTGCCAGAAATTGTCGCCACAGCGCCCTGTAAAATGTTGCCAAGAAGGAGGACAAAGTTCAGTCGGACAGAGTCAGACACACACGCGGCGGTAGGGTGACCACATTTTCAAACTGCCATTCAGGAAACCCCCCCCACCTTCCCAAAAAAATATGATTTCATAGAGTACTAGGAGGAAGTGATGTTGCTTTAGAACAGTGGTCCCCAACCTTTTTTGCATGGGGAAATGATTTTGTGGAAGGGGGGGAGGAATGTAGTCTCTGGGTTGACAGGGAATTCATTGGTGGGTGATTTGTCGGGTGAATGGCTGATGTCAGCACTTAAATCATCCCGACACCATGCTTGATATGGTGTCAGGATGATCAAATCCAATTATTTCTATTACTACATTGTAATATATAAAATAAAATAGTTCAACTCACCATAATGCCGAATCAGTGGGAAACCTAAGCTTGTCATTTGCCAACAGATACAGTTTGTCGCTTGCCGCCCGTAGCCTTCCACCAGATGCTGTGTGCCACTTGCCACCTAAAGCCTGCCACTAGATGCAGTGTCACTTGCCAGCCAATAGTGAGGATGTATATTGAGGGGTGCAGGGTACTATGGGTTGGGGCAAGGTTCTGTGGAGGGGTGCAGGGTACTATTGGTTGGGGTGCAGGGTTCTATTGGTTGGGGCGCAGGGTTCTGTGGAGGGGAGCAGGGTTCTGTGGAGGGGTGCAGGGTACTATGGGTTGGGGTGCAGGGTTCTGTGGAGGGGTGCAGGGTTCTGTGGAGGGGTGCAGGGTACTATGGGTTGGGGTGCAGGGTTCTGTGGAGGAATGCAGGGTTCTGTGGAGGGTACTATGGGCTGGGGCAGCGTTCTGTGGAGGGTACTATGGGTTGGAAGCAAGGTTCTGTGGAGGGGTGTAGGGTACTATGGGTTGAGGTACAGGTTTCTGTGGAGGGGTGCAGGGTACTATGGTTTGGGGTGCAGGGTTCTGTGGAGGGGTGCAGGGTACTATGGGTTGGGGCAGGGTTCTGTGGAAGGGTGTCGGGTACTATAGGTTGGGACAGGGTTCTGTGGAGGTGTGGAGGGTACTATGGGTTGTGGTAAAGGTTTCTGTGGAGGGGTGCAGGGTACTATGGTTTGGGGTGCAGGGTTCTGTGGAGGGGTGCAGGGTACTATGGGTTGAAGGCAAGGTTCTGTGGAGGGGTGTAGGGTACTATGGGTTGAGGTTCAGGTTTCTGTGGAGGGGTGCAGGGTACTATGGTTTGGGGTGCAGGGTTCTGTGGAGGGGTGCAGGGTACTATGGGTTGGGGCAGGGTTCTGTGGAAGGGTGCCAGGTACTATAGGTTGGGGCAGGGTTCTGTGGAGGTGTGGAGGGTACTATGGGTTGTGGTGCAGGTTTCTGTGGAGGGGTGCAGGGTACTATGGTTTGGGGGGCAGGGTCCTGTGGAGGGGTGCAGGGTACTATGGGTTGGGGCAGGGTTCTGTGGAGGGGTGCAGGGTACTATGGGCTGGGGCAGGGTTCTGTGGAGGGGTGCAGGGTTCTGTGGAGGGTACTATGGGCTGGGGCAGCGTTCTGTGGAGGGTACTATGGGTTGGAGGCAGGATTACTGAGGAGCGGTGTAGGGTGCTATGGGTTGGGGCAGGGTTTTGTGGAGGGGTGCAGGGTACTATGGGTTGGGGGCAGGGTCCTGTGGAGGGGTGCAGGGTACTATGGGTTGGGGGCAGGGTCCTGTGGAGGGGTGCAGGGTACTATGGGTTGGGGCAGGGTCCTGTGGAGAGGTGCAGGGTACTATGGGTTGGGGGCAGAGTTCTGTGGAGTGTGGAGGGTACTATGGGTTGGGGCAGGGTTCTGTGGAGGGGTGCAGGGTTCTGTGGAGGGTACTATGGGCTGGGGCAGCATTCTGTGGAGGGTACTATGGGTTGGAGGCAGGGTTCTGTGGAGGGGTGCAGGGTACTATGGGTTGGGGCAGGGTACTATGGGTTGGGGCAGGGTTTTGTGGAGGGGTGCAGGGTACTATGGGCTGGGGCAGGGTTCTGTGGAGGGGTGCAGGGTTCTGTGGAGGGTACTATGGGCTGGGGCAGCGTTCTGTGGAGGGTACTATGGGTTGGAGGCAGGGTTAATGAGGAGGGGTGTAGGGTACTATTGGTTGGGGCAGGGTTCTGTGGAGGGGTGCAGGGTACTATGGGTTGGGGGTAGGGTCCTGTGGAGGTGTGCAGGGTACTATGGGTTGGGGGGGTCCTGTGGAGGGGTGCAAGGTACTATGGGTTGGGGGCAGGGTCCTGTGGAGGGGTGCAGGGTACTATGGGTTGGGGGCAGAGTCCTGTGGAGGGGTGCAGGGTACTATGGGTTGGGGGCAAGGTTCTTTGGAGGGGTGCAGGGTACTACGGGTTGGGGGTAAGGTTATTTGGAGGGGTGCAGGGTACTATGGGTTGGGGCAGGGTTCTTTGGAGGGGTGCAGGGTACTATGGGTTGGGGTGCAGGGTTCTATGGAGGGGTGCAGGGTACTATGTGTTGGGGTGCAAGGTTCTATGGAGGGGTGCAGGGTACTATTGGTTGGGGCAGGGTTCTGGAGAGTAGAGGGGTGGCGGCTGGGTGCAGGGTAGATGGGAAGTACAGGAAGGAGAGAGTTCCCACACAGGGTTCAATGGAGGAGCAGAGGGCAGAGGACAGTGTTAGAGGGGATCCTGGACATTGCACAGAAGGACCTGGATCAGAGCTAGGGGAGGGGGAGAGCATCTGAAGGTGACCTGGACTGAGGAGACACAGACACAGGCAGCATTCCGCCCCCATTTCTCTCACGAGTGACAAGCAGTGCCAGGACACACACAGATCACAGTGATCAGCCTTAGTTACACTGCACTTCTAGCAGGGAGCGAGCACCACACAACCTACACCTCCATGCATGTAATAATAACCCACTGCCTGCGCCGTTCTCCAACCAATTGCCATCTAAAGTATTACCTTCCTATCAGCAGAGCAGAGCAGGGGGGCGGGAGGAGCTGTTGTGAAAAGACTCCTCCAATCCTGCTGACTGTGCAGCTCTCCCGCCCCCTTGCTCTGCTGATAGGATGAAATTGTTGGTGGGGCGGGAGAGGGGAGAACCAGGAAGAGAGGAGACAGACATGGCCACATAGAATTATGAATGGCTGCATCGCCCTGCCGGGGTCTTTCCATTCCCGGAGAATGTATTGTCCCACAATGAATGTACCCCGGACACGGAACAGAGCTCCCCAATAAGGGACTGTCCCGGGCAATCGCGCTGGGCATGTCGGCAAAAAAAAATCCTCAATGTCGGGATGGTGTCACCCCTCTGAGGGTGTCATCCGGGTGCGGACCGCACCCCCCACACCCCCCTAGCAATGCCTCTGCCTCTTGCATCAATTCTTTGGGGTTGATTTGCTAAAGGCAAATAGACTTTGCACTTTGCCTCAAAGCTTACTAAATGAGGGAAAGCTCTGCTAATTTCCATCATCCAATCACATGCAAGTTTTATCTTTAGTATATCCACTATTTTGAGTCACTTGTTTGGAAGAAGTATACAGATAAGCCTTCTGAGTTTCCTTAGCTTTCCTAATCTGCATCCTTGTTGTAGGTTGGTTATTTAGGAAGTACCAAAGCCACCAGGTCTGCATAGCAATCATCTAGCATTTTCAGAAAATCGTGATATAGGAAAAACCTCCACCTGCCTGCGGATCCCTACAAAAGTTTTTTCATGCATTGGATTGTATGCCTTTTTAACTGATAAACTCTATGACAAACTAGTAGGTGACAAATAACCCAATGAACCCCGCTTAACAGTCCTATCTATGATGCCGGGGTCATACAAACAAATCAAGAAGAGCTTAATTCGCCATGTGCTGACTGCTGCACGTTCAGTTATTGCCAGAGCTTGGCATCAACCTGTGACCCCATCTCTGGCTGATTCGGCATGTGAAATGGACAGGATTGAACATATTGAAAGGATGCTAGCGTGGGATACCGATAAGAGTGAAGACCACACTATTACGTGGACCGTTTGGTTACACTTCCGGTTCTCTGCTGATTTTGAATCTTTTATAGCGAACACAGCTCCTCCTGCTTCCTGGGTGCCCTCCCATGAGTAGCGTGATGCCCCCTCTCCCTAATTTTTTTCTCCCTCCCCCTTTTTTCTCTTCTTTTCTCTCTCCTCTCCTTACTTCTCCCCCCCCCCCCTGTACCTTTATCAGTCTAATAATCTTACTAGTAGATTTACCATGCGTTCAGGCCATATGTGTTGAGCCTTTGTTTTTTGTTTTGATCGTGGTCTACTGTTACTTGATTTAACATTACTGTGCTTATTTCACTAATTTCTGGGTTCATTAAGGTTATTTACCTGACTATGCATATGTGATACGGGTTCTTTTGGTGTCCTTCCGATTCTAATCTGCACTTTTACACTCAATAGACAGATATTATTCCTGACCTACGTTTTATCAATGTTCTACAACTGTTTGTAACTCAATAAAACAGATTCAACACAAATACATAGATGGATTGATCATTTAAAGTGTTTTTTTTATTTTTTATGTCACAATGTAGAGTATAAGGCCCCATGCACACGAGATGCAAATGCAAACACATCTAAACACACGTTTTCAAAGGCAAAAACCGGCGTTTAAAACACCCGTTTTTGCCGCGAATTTCGCAGCGCTTTGCCGCGTTATACCGCGTTTGCGTTTATAAGCGTTTGGTTAAGAAACATCATAAGACCCTCCCTAAGCTCAAAAAACAATATTATTTAACCATTTCAGCCATTTTGTGAGACCAAAGTGATTAGCAGCTGAAAGAGCAGCAGTATACTTGTATTTAGCGTTTCACTTGCCACAAGCTGTGGATTGTCCACTTGCCATGTCACCTGCCACAAGTTGTGAATTGTCCACTTGCCACATCATCTGCCACGTCACCTGGCTATACCACCCGGCCACATCACCTGCCATGTCACCTGGCCATGTCACCTGCCACAAGTTGTGGATTGTCCACTTGCCACGTCACCTGGACACGTCACCTGCCACAAGTTGTGGATTGTCCACTTGCCACGTCACCTGACCACGTCACCTGCCACAAGTTGTGGATTGTCCACTTGCCACGTCACCTGGCCACGTTACCTGGCCACGTCACCTGACCACGTCACCTGCCACGTCACCTGACCACGTCACCTGGCCACGTTACCTGCCACAAGTTGTGGATTGTCCACTTGCCACACCACCTGCCACAAGTTGCGGATTGTCCACTGGCCACGTCACCTGGCCACGTCAGCTGCCATGTCACCTGGCCACGTCACCTGCCACAAGTTGTGGATTTTCCACTTGCCATGTCACCTGGCCACAAGTTGTGGATTGTCCACTGGTCACGTCAACTGGCCACTTCACCTGCCACAAGTTGTGGATTGTCAACTTGCCACGTCACCTGACCACGTCACCTGCTACAAGTTGTGGATTGTCCACTTGACATGTCACCTGGCCACGTCACCTGGCCACATCACCTGTTCACATCACCTGGCCACGTCACCTGCCACGTCACCTGGCCACGTCACCTGCCACAAGTTGTGGATTGTGCACTGGCCACGTCACCTGTCACGTCAACTGGCCACTTCACCTGCCACAAGCTGTGGATTGTCCACTGGCCACTTCACCTGTCACGTCACCTGACCACGTCACCTGCCACAAGTTGTGGATTGTCCACTTGCCACGTCACCTGACCACGTCACCTGCCACGCCACCTGGCCATGTCACCTGACCCCGTCACCTGACCACGTCACCTGACCAGGTCATCTGGCCATGTCACCTGCCACAAGTTGTAGATTGTCCATTTGCCACGTCACCTGGCCACGTCACCTGCCAGAAGTTGTGGATTGTCCACTTGCCATGTCACCTGGCCACGTCACCTGCCACGTCACCTGGCCATGTCACCTGACCCCATCACCTGACCACGTCACCTGCCACACGTTGTGGATTGTCCACTTGCCATGTCACCTGGCCATGTCGCCTGCCACGTCACCTGCCACGTCACCTGCCACGTCACCTGCCATGTCACCTGGCCATGTCACCTGCCAGAAGTTGTGGATTGTCCACTGGCCACGTCACCTGACCACGTCACCTGCCACAAGTTGTGGATTTTCCACTTGCCATGTCACCTGGCCACGTCACCTGGCCACGTCACCTGGCACAAGTTGTGGATTGTCCACTGGCCACGTCACCTGGCCACGTCAGCTGCCACGTCACCTGACCACGTCACCTGCCACAAGTTGTGGATTGTCCACTTGCCATGTCACCTGGCCACGTCACCTGGCCACGTCACCTGGCACAAGTTGTGGATTGTCCACTGGCCACGTCACCTGGCCACGTCAGCTGCCATGTCACCTGGCCACGTCACCTGCCACAAGTTGTGGATTGTCCACTTGCCATGTCACCTGGCCATGTCGCCTGCCACGTCACCTGCCACGTCACCTGCCACAAGTGGTGGATTGTCCACTGGCCACGTCACCTGTCACGTCAACTGGCCACTTCACCTGCCACAAGCTGTGGATTGTCCACTGGCCACGTCACCTGTCACGTCACCTGACCACGTCACCTGCCACAAGTTGTGGATTGTCCACTTGCCACGTCACCTGACCACGTCACCTGGCCACGTCACCTGACCATGTCACCTGACCACGTCACCTGACCACGTCACCTGACCAGGTCACCTGGCCATGTCACCTGCCACAAGTTGTAGATTGTCCACTTGCCACGTCACCTGCCAGATGTTGTGGATTGTCCACTTGCCATGTCACCTGGCCACGTCACCTGCCACAAGTTGTAGATTGTCCATTTGCCACGTCACCTGGCCACGTCACCTGCCACAAGTTGTGGATTGTCCACTTGCCACGTCACCTGACCATGTCACCTGCCAGAAGTTGTGGATTGTCCACTTGCCATGTCACCTGGCCATGTCACCTGCCACGTCACCTGGTCATGTCACCTGACCACGTCACCTGCCACAAGTTGTGGATTGTCCACTGGCCACGTCACCTGACCACGTCACCTGCCACATGTTGTGGATTGTCCACTTGCCATGTCACCTGGCCATGTCACCTGCCACGTCACCTGCCACGTCACCTGCCACAAGTTGTGGATTGTCCACTGGCCACGTCACCTGACCACGTCACCTGCCACAAGTTGTGGATTGTCCACTGGCCACGTCACCTGACCACGTCACCTGCCACAAGTTGTGGATTGTCCACTTGCCATGTCACCTGGCCATGTCACCTGCCACATCACCTGCCACGTCACCTGCCATGTCACCTGGCCATGTCACCTGGCACAAGTTGTGGATTGTCCACTGGCCACGTCACCTGGCCACGTCAGCTGCCATGTCACCTGGCCACGTCACCTGCCACAAGTTATGGATTGTCCACTTGCCATGTCACCTGGCCATGTCGCCTGCCACGTCACCTGCCACGTCACCTGCCACGTCACCTGCCATGTCACCTGGCCATGTCACCTGCCACAAGTTGTGGATTGTCCACTGGCCACGTCACCTGACCACGTCACCTGCCACAAGTTGTGGATTGTCCACTTGCCATGTCACCTGGCCACGTCACCTGGCCACGTCACCTGGCCACGTCACCTGGCACAAGTTGTGGATTGTCCACTGGCCACGTCACCTGGCCACGTCAGCTGCCATGTCACCTGGCCACGTCACCTGCCACAAGTTGTGGATTGTCCACAATGCAATGCAAGCAATTACAGTTGTTTAAGTTTTTTTAATGGTTTTTCATCATTTGCCATCATTTTTGAGATTTCTAATGTAAAAAAATAGGTCACCTTTAAAAACGCCTATAAACGAAATCGCGGCAAAACGCCAGTACTGCGTTTTGCCCCGATTAGCGCCGTTTTGCCGCGATTAGCGCCGTTTTGCCGCGATTTGCGTCTGAAACGCGAAAACGCCAAAAGCGTCTGAACCCAGAATTTTGCGTTTGAAAAAACGGCCCTAAACCCAACTGCTTTAAAATGCCAAAAAACGTGATTGTGTGCATGGACACATAGGATAACATTAAATGTGTTCAGGGGCAGTTGAAAAAAATGCCCAAACGCCTCTGAACTCGAGTTTACCAGCGTCTCGTGTGCATGGGGCCTAAGATTTCCTATCATCTTGTGCCCAGTCTTGACACACAGAGTTAATCCAGATCTGAGAAATCCTCTTTTATGTTCAGTGAAAATGAACAGCCTTCCAAATAAAACCCTGCCTAAAGCAAAAGTCAATTTTTTCTCTTCTTGCTTTGAGTGACAGGTTATTTACATATCTAGCTAGGACATGTTTATCATATGTTATGTTTTGTTTACAATAACATGAGGTGATATAACATCATAACACATCTTAGTAATATACAATGAACTTTGGATCACCTCATGTTATGATAAACATGTCCATGCTAGATTTGTAAATAACCTGTTACTGAAAGCAATAACAGAGAAACGGACTTAACCTAATTTGGCAGGTTTTTATCTGGAATTCTGTTAATTTGCACTGAACTTTAAAAGAGGATTACTCAGCGCTGGATTAACTCTGTGTGGCAAGACTGGGCACAGATGATAGGAAATCATATACTCTACATTGTGACATTAAAAAAAAACAAAAACATTTTTTGGGGTTTACAACCACTTTAAGGATTTAATTTCTATGTGTAAAATTTGATTTATTGCACTGGGATATTTATAGCACATATTTAAATATTCTTTATTTTTATATATTTCATATGTTCTTTTGTATTAGCACCATATAAATTGGAATTGTTTTTATTTGTCTTGTTATATTGAAGCCATTTTTTTTTTTTTTGCACTTGCACTTTACGGATTGATAGCATGTTTGAATATTTAGTTTGTAGTATTATGTAGAGATATTTACACAGTGCGGAACAATATGTATATATTATTGCTTGATTTAAACACAGCATTCTTCCAAAAAACACAGTTCTGAATGAAGCCAAAAGTGTGAAACTAACAATTAAAAAAACAAATTAGAAGTAGCTATTTACCAACAAATATAATTGTGCTTCACAAATATGAACTTATTTAAAATTTTTATACATTATAATAATGAAATATCATGTGCAATATAATGTGAAAATAAAGTTCCCAGTGATGATTATGTATATAATACATTTTTAATTCAATATTATTATTTTTTATTTTTATATTTATTAAAGGGGTTGTAAAGGTTTGTTTTTTTATTTTCTAAATAGGTTCCTTTAAGCTAGTGCATTGTTGGTTCACTTAAGTTTTCCTTCATTTTCCCTTCTAAATGTTTTTTTTCTTAGTTTTCTTTGTCTAAATTTTTTACTTCCTGTTCCTCCTCAGTAAAGTGTTCAGTAAGCTGTTCTAAATGACTTTCCACCGCTCGGATGATGGTGGAAAGCTTACTGAGGAGAAACAGGAAGTGAGAAATTCAAACAAAGAAAAAAACATTTAGAAGGGAAATCGAAGGAAAAGTCAAGTGAACCAACAATGCACTGCAGAATTGCTAACCACTACAACACACCACTGTGCTGCCTGTATCACTTTGCATTGTATGGGTGAATAGTAGCTATTACTGAGCATCCTTGCAGCTTGAGTTGGACCAGAACATAGAGCAAGGTGTTTGTATTTGTCATTTTCAGAAGATGGCAAGCAATGGCACCCCCACATTTATTTTTATGATCTTTTTTTTTTTTTTTTAAGAACTTTGTTTTTTTCGGTCAGCAAAAATAAACAGTTACATTCCCAAGAGATGGCACTATATATATCTTCAACTCAGACATGCAACAGAAGCCCAATTAGGTCTTAGGCCTTGTACACACGATCAAATGTGTCTGTTCAAATCGGTCGGACCGACCGATTTGAACAGATCTGTCTGCTGGCATTTTGGTTTGCTCGCGTGTACACACGAGCAAACCAAAATCGCCGCCAGCAGACAGGGCGCTGACGTGGCGGTGACGTTGACGCCGCCACGTCACCGCACCAGGAAGTTAAACACTTCCGCGCATGCGTCGAAACCATTCGGCGCGTGTGCGAGAAGACATGTCTGCTGGTTAGCGTACTAACCAGCAGACATGTCGGGCGGACGGATTCCCAGCCGACAGATTTCAAAGCATGCTTTGAAATCTGTCGGGTGGCCAAATCCGTCTGTTTGCCCGTACACATGATCGAATCTGTCTGCTGAAACGGTCTAGCAGACCGTTTCCAGCAGACAGATTTGATCGTGTGTACGAGGCCTTAGGCCGCGTACACACGATCAAATCTGTCTGCTGGAAACGGTCTGCTAGACCGTCCCAGCAGACAGATTCGATCGTGTGTACGGGCGAGCCGACGGATTTGGCCACCCGACAGATTTCAAAGCATGCTTTGAAATCTATCGGGTGGGAAACCGTCCGCCCGACATGTCTGCTGGTTAGTACACTTACCAGCAGACATGTCGTCTCGCACCGGCGCCGAATGGATTTGGCGCATGCGCGGAAGTGTTTTACTTCCTGGTGCGGTGACGTGGCGGCGTCAACGTCACCGCCACATCACCGACACGTCAGCGCGCTGTCGGCTGGCGGGGATGTAGGTTTGGTTAATGAAATGGGTGGCAGGCATGACTGTCCCCCCCCCCCCATGATGCAGAAATCACAAGGGGCACATGCAGTCATGGGCGTCCGCTCCATAGGGCAAGGGGGGGCATTTGACCCCCCCTGGAAAATTGAGAATGTGTTGAAGAGTTTTGCGGCCACAGGCTGTCTAAGCGGTCCCGGGTTGGATGTCACACAGGCACAGCGAGCAGAGTGAAGCTGCTTCCCCTCCAGTGTTTATGTGTACACAGGGGGAGGGAACCTGCTGTGCCTGTGCTGCACTGATGGCTGATCTGAGGTACTGAATGGGATGGGGGAGGGGGGTTTGTGCTGAATGGGGGGTCCATCTGTGCTGAAGGGGGGGTCTGTACTGAAGGAGGTATGTGCTGAAGGGGGTCTGTGCTTAAAGGGGGTCCATCTGTGCTGAAGGGGGGTCTGTGCTGAAAGGAGGGGTCGGTGCAGAAGGGGGGTCTGTGCTGAAGGTGGGATCCATCTGTGCTGAAGGGGGTTCTGTACATTCTCTAGGCTATATTTATATGGGCATGGAGTGAAGCTATATTATCTCTATCGCTATTTCACACTGCCAGCTGGCCACAATATTAGTAAACTGGCGCTTTACCATCGTTTTAGCTGCGCTATTCGGCCACTAGCGGGGCGCTTTCAACCCCCGCTAGCGTTTGAAGAAAGGGTTAAATGCGACTGTGTATTGCCACTGCCGAAGCGCCCCTCCCTGAAAATATTTCAGCGGACGCCCATGCATGCACTACTAACATCCTCCTGTCTTTTCCCTTCAAGGTGACTCTGCATATGCACTGGGACCCCATCTCATGACTCCTATCCGGAACCCCCCATGGTACCCTGTTGTATTCCCCAAACTTTGTATGCCAGATCATCGGTGCATGTTGCATGCTGCACAACTTCACAGTGAGAAAGGGCCTGGAGATTGACCTACGTGATGACCAGACCCCCGAACCAGACAATCCCCCCCTAACCGAGGATACCCCGTCTTCTGAGGGAAGAGCAGCCAGGAGACAGCCCACGTTAGGCATCTTTGCACGTTAAACACACACATTAATCATGGCACAATGAGAATGCATGCATGCACACCACTGTGGTCCCTAGCACACACAACACATCCTCATCGCATTGGATTAGCACAAGTCCACCATGCAGGACTTGTGAGCAGCAACGCCACGCCAAGACTCCAATTATGTCACTGTACATTCATACACCATTCACACGGACCTGGGGATCACTTCTCCCTGGTCCTGGGGAACCATTCTCCACCACAAATGAGGGTGACACCCCTTTCCCGGCAGGAATGTCACCCCCACATTCCAAAATCATTCACAAACAGAGAAAATAAAAATAAACCAAAATTAAAAATATAAATAAAATACAAACACAGCAAAGAAAACACAGAAAAGACAAAAATCACTCTCAAAACCCCATTCAAAACAGTCACCAAATATCTCAAAGACACGTCACAAACCAACAAACGTTAAGAAACAACAGAACAAAAGCACCTTGCTGTATAGGAAGGGATACAAATGGATGTACTTTTGTAAAGGAAGGGCGTTTGTCTCTGTCTTTTTAAGCTCTCTGCGTAGCTCACTAAGTTGCCCGGGCCTAGTTCCAATCTCACTGATTGCGCCGTGCCGAGTTGTGAGCATGCGCAGAGAGGTGCTGACCATGGTCTGCTTCATGTGCACATGCGCAATCCGGCCAGCCCATCATTTGCATGGGGTCACGGCTCATTTAAATGGAACACGCCCACGTCCTTCCCAATTTGAATTACACCGCCTTACGCCTCGGAAATTACGTTGCACCGGCGCAAATTTCTGCGCAAATACTATGAGGATACGGTACTTGTGCCGTTCTAACGTAAAGGAGGTGCGCTACTCCGTTCAATATATGCGCCACTGTACGTAAATCTGGCCCATTAATTTTAGGCAAAATGTTTTTTTTCCTTTACAACTCCTTTAAGTATATTGTACTGTGCAATGCCTAACACACTTTTGTGTACACTGTTTTTAAATATTTCAGAATACTAGCAATGCAGAAACTCAAAAAGGATAAACTATAAAATGCACCAAACAACCATTATTACAGTATAAAGCTTAGACAGGTGAAGCCTTCTCTCATACTGAAATTCCTTTTATGTAGTTTCATGGTAGAGAAATATAAAATCCAAATGGAAGCTGGTTCAGATGACAGGAGAGTCATTAAAACGTTTGAGTGCCTGTGATAAAGTCCAGTGTAACGTCTAATGGTAAAAGTATTCACGGAAGGGGATGTCTCCGAAACTGTTGTTAAATTATGAATAGAGTCGAGTCAGCAATAGGGCATGTGTACAGATGATGTGACTGGTGAATTGCTTTGTTATGTTTAGAGAAAGGAAGTGAGACCCATATGAAAGATAAAATACAGTGAATACTATACAAGGATCATTGGCAGGACAAGGTCATTTGGCGCCCATGGTGAAAAATGGCAACATGTGTTTATACCTTTTAAAATAAGAAGCATGTCTGATCTCCTTTATGTTCTGCAGTTGCCAAATCAGCAATTGCTAAATCTTGAAAGAAGACATCAATTAATGCAGGTGATGTTAAGATAAATAAGGGTTAGATCATGATTAATGTTTGCTTATCTTGTATCTTTTTCACCTTTTAAAATTGAACACATGACCGATCTCTTTTATGTTTTGCAGTTGCCAAATCAGCAATTGTGAAATCTTGGAAGAAGACGTCAATTATTGCAGATGATGTTAAGATAAATAAGGGTTGAATCATGATTAAAGTGATATTAAAGATAAATCTATAAAAAAATAAAAATAAACATGTTATGATTATCTGCCCCGTGCAATGGTTTTGCACAGAGCAGCCCTGATCCTCCTCTTCTCAGGTCCCTGCCGGCGCTCATGGCTCCTTCTCTTCTCCAAGTGCCCCCAAAGCAAGATGCTTTCTCTGGGGACACTCATGTGTACTTGCTCCCAAGCCCAATCTGAATGTCTATAAGACAGACAAAAGTGTGTTTGACCCCCACACCCTGCTCTATTCTCACTCCCCACCGAACAGCAATACAGCTTGGGATCGTCTAAGGTGGGAACCCAGTCCCTCTTTGGGTTCCCGTCGCTGTTCAGATGCAGACGCACGCCCCGGCCAGGTAGGCCATAATGCCAGGGCCCCGTGATGTAGTCACCCTAAAGGTGGGTGCCACACTCAAAGAAAAAGAACCAGAACCAATGGCATCTGCCCCATGAATACCCGTCCCCAGCATGCACAGCAAGGTCAAACCCTCCTGATTGGCTGCTGGAAAAGAGCACCCAAACCTTGACTCCACTGCTGCCAGCTGCAGCACCGGGCTTGGAAGAACACCCCAGCACAGCAGAATAAGCCCACAGCACAGCCAAGCTGAGGCAGAGACCCTGTTTAACATATAACAATTTGTATCAAAGTTTAACTACACTCTGATCTCCCTCTAAATTTACCTAGCACTGGTACTGTAAAGTAACCAGGCGCTACATATTTGTATATGTTAAAAACAAGAGATTCAAGTGCAGAACTAAAACAATACATTTGATGCAGTGACAGTAATTATATACAATTGTTACATAATAAATAACCACAATTCTCTGTCAGTGATACATAAGGACAGAGTAATCTCCAATGCGTTCCGAGAAATTTGCATCGTTCCTCTTCTTCAGGGTTAAGTGGTTATAGTTACAAAACAGTATCAAATGGATATAGGTTCATGTCGTAAACATCCACATTGAAAACACAAGAAATTTTGTGCCTCTATGAGTACCATAGGTCCAAAAGGTGAGGAGTATACAGGCCCAATTTAAACCCTCCACAAGGGGCACGAGACCCAACCCCAACAGGAAAGCCACATCATAAACCAGGGGTATGTTAGATCTGGGCCTTGAGTATATGTTAGATCTGGGGGCGAGGATGTCTACATGTTGTGAATAGAACTCAGTGGGAAGGCCGTCCGCACCCGGGGTCTTGCCGCTCTGCCGCTCTGCAGACCCCCGATCGCAGCCTGGACCTCCTCCAGAGAGATGTCCCCGTCCAGTTGAGCCCTGTGTTCATCAGAGAGGGAGGGAAAGGGAACATCGTCCAGGTATTCCCGTAGCTCCACCTCCGAGAAACAAACCCTTGAAGAATAAACCTCCCTAAAGAATTCGAGGAACCTGGCATTGATGTCCTCTGGAGAGGACACCAACTCCCCCCGTGCGCCCCGGACACCCGCAATGTGCGCAGAAGACCCCTGGGACCTCGCCAGCCAGGCCAATAGCCTACCATTTTTATTGCCATGTTCGAATATCCTCTGCTGGGAGTACAGCATGGACTTTTTGGTCTGTTCCACATTATGTAGGGAGAGATCCCGCAGCGCCCCCCGCCATGCACGGTGTGTTGTTTCATTGGGTGAGAGAGTAAACCCCCTCTCGCGTCGACTGGCCTCCTCTTCTAACGCCCTCAGGGTCCCAGACGCCTCCCTCTGTAATGCAGCAATACGGGAGATATACTCCCCCCTCACCCATGTCTTAAAGGCATCCCACTGAGTATTAGCAGCAGCAGAGTCAGCATTTGACACCCAGTAATTACAGATAGTTTCAGTCATAGGTTCCTGTAGCCTCTCGTCCTGAGCCCAAAATCTGGACAAGCGCCAGACCTGCGAACCCGGGAGCCCACCCAGGGAGATGGAGAGCCGAAGGGGGGCGTGATCCGAGATACCACGGGGCAGATGCTCAGCCCTCCTCGTCCACCGCAATGCTGCGGACGAGGCAAATGCCAAATCTATACGGGACAGGGCACGATGGGAGGAGGAGTGACAGGTGTGCTCTCTGTCAGTGGGATGAAAGTGTCGCCACACGTCAGTGAGGGAAAAAGTATCCGCCCATTGTAACAGACCCGTGGAGGGGCGACTGGTAGTGTGCAATCTATCCAGGTCCTGAAACGGCACCATATTATAGTCACCAAGGAGAAGGACAGCCTGGGTATTGAAGCCCAACGCAGTCTGCATAATATCATACAATAATTGTTTGTCAGCAGGAGGAGGGAGGTATAAACCCACCAAAACTAGGTCTGTATTGTAGAGTGAGACATGAAGAATTACAAATCTGCCACCAGGATCTGTGCACACATCCACCACCCGGAGCGGGAGGGACCTCCGGAGACCAAGTATACGGCTACCCACTAGATGCGTCTCTTGGAGCAAACAGATATGGGGGTTATACCTCTGTAGGTATTTAAATACTAGCGACCTTTTAGTGGCGGAGTTCAGGCCCCTAACATTCCATGAGATCACTGAGATTTCCACCATAACACACGTATGATAACGTTTAAGCATGATCCACAGAACCCCCCACCCCAAGGCACACGCCTGGGGCACACACCGTCCCCCCGAAATAGGTAGGCAGACTCCAACATGTATTACAATCAACACAGTGCACATGTGGTATAGCATAATGAAGTTCACAGCAAAGCAAATCCTGACAAAACAAAACAGCTCAACATTCTCCCCAGTTCTGCAACAGCAGAAAGGTCCCCCCCCACCCCGCACCCCCAGCAAAACATGGCGATGCATCATATCCCCAAACCCAAACATGAACAGTTCAAAGAGAGCGAGCTCGTAGAGCGAGAGTGTCTCCCAGCAGATCCACAGAGATGCTGGCAAGAACGGATACTCAGTCTCCTGATTACTTTAGGGGCACAGACTTAGTTGCATGTCCAATAGAAAAGATTTAAAAAAATATATATATATATATTAATAAAACTGTAGGCAAACATAGACAATATTACTCGTCGTGACATCATAGACCACCGCATTGGGGGCACGGACCGGTTGGAGTCCAGATACCCAGAAGCGCCACAGTGCGGATGTGTAGCCATAGCACCAGTTCATAGACACATTCCCCCACGCCACCCCACCTCAGGAAACCCACCCCCCAACCCCACGGCAGAGAGTCCATGGCCCCCGGGGGAGCCCCCACCGGGAACAGCAACATAGGGGGGGGGTAACTGGCTCCGCCGGGAAGACAGTCAAGCAAGGCCAGCCCCACACGGGGGGAGAACGCATCCCAGGAAAACAGTCGATATGGTGGGGGTCCAAACACACCTCCCCGCCACCCCACACTGTTAGGACGTCCAGATTCAAAGGGAAGGATCCGGAGAGGCAGCGGTCCACCGGAAGGAAGGGACAGAGAGGCCACCCACAGTACCTTAGATGGATACGATCTCCCAGCTGCGCGCGGGAGCAGCAGCAGGACAGTCATGGCATAGACATTAGCACGGTAGGCGGGGAGGACATCAACGGAGCAGTACGGTGCTCGGCAGGGGCCGCAGCGATCGAAATGGCCACAGTCGCACTCGGGAGAGCGGCGGTTAACACCGCCCAGTCACAACGTGTATAAACGAGCAAAATTTAAGTAGAAAAACAGGGGAAAAAGTGAAGTATAGTCACCAGCCATCAGCGTAGAGGGGGCAGGGATTCCAACCAAGCAGCCGCATCACGGGGGACAGTGAAAAATCTAACTGTCTCACCATCCTGAACCCTCAGCTTGGCGGGGAACAGGATGCTGTACTTAATATTCCGTGCCCTCAGCCCCACCTTGACTTGATCAAAAGACCTGCAAGCTTTCTGCGTCTCCATTGAATAGTCGGGGAAGAAAAGCAGAGTGGTATTTTGAAATCTCAAGTCCCCCGCCCTGCGGGCCGCCCTGAGAACCTCATCCCGGTCCCTAAAGTTGAGCATCCGGAAGATAAAAGTACGCGGCCGGGAACCAGGGGGTCCAGGGACCGGAGGGATCCGATGGGCACGCTCTACCGTGAAGTACGGTGAAAACTGGGCATTCGGCAGCAATCCCTTAATTAGCTCCTCCACAAAGACCGTAGGATTCTTCCCCTCCACGCCTTCTGGCAGGCCGACAATCCGAAGGTTATTCCTTCTATTTCTATTTTCGGCGTCGTCCACCTTGTATTCCAGGGCCCAGACCCTTGTCTGAAGCGTACGGAGGGATGCAGAGTGCTCCTGCACTGTGTCTTCCACCAGCCCAGCCCGCTGCTCCACCTCTGTCATCCGCGAGCGGAGCTTATCCAGGTCTTGGCGAACACGATCAACGTCCAGCTACACAGCCTCGATCTTTCCCGTCAGGGTGGTCTGATAGGTAGCAATCGCCGCCATCACCTCCTGGAAGCCAAGCTGCATGTCCGCCGATCGCTCCTCCATCTCCGTCTGCGACGCCATGTTGCGAGCACTCGCGGCGGGGGTCACCACGTGTAGAGCCGCTCGGGATGACACAGTGTCCACGATCGGCGGAAAGACCAACTTCTTCCCCCTGTACCTAGTCTTAGATGGCATCCGGAGTTCAGGTAGACAGGCAATAGTCGTACCGAGAGTCAAAAGGCAGGATAAATTACAATCAGCCAGCAGAGCTCTGAATCCTGCATCCGTCTAGATCGCCATCTTGGCCACGCCCCATCCAATGACATATTTAATACACGTCAATCATAGCATCCAGTGATATCATCCAGTCATGACGACCTAACATGCAATGATGTTTAGTATCTTGCACCTAAATGGAAGATCCCTGGCAGCGATAATGCAGTCAGCCAGGGATCTCTGGCGACCTCATTGACCAAAGTTGATCAATGGCGTAAATTCTGTGTTTTCAGACTTCATGCTGGATTCACTGAAACTCCCGTTAACTGAACTAGCCAGATTCGCTCATCCCCAAATCCTGGTTGTGACGGATCTCGGATCCCCCGGCTGGGCACCTCCACCAGACCTGTGTCTCTGGTCCTCCAAACACACCAGCAGTCAGAAGATTCGCTATAACCAGCCCTTAACCCCTTAATCACGAGGCAGACCACACAGGTGTTGATGCAGAGCATCAGGTGTTGATCATCAGGTGTTGATGCAGAGTGTAACGGAACTATGTATTCTGCCTGTACATCTATAATAATCATGCAGTGGGACATACAAAAAAAACGAATGACGTGTTACAATAGGATGAATGATGTCTGGGACTACCTGAGATAGGATTATTAGATATGGATTATCCACATTATATTCTGAGATATCTGTAGGGCTATTTTAAGTTTGTTAATTCTGAGCTCAAAGGGTTAATTTTAGAATGACTCTTTCACTGCTAAATTCTAATGGCCTCTTCCCCAGCTAATTGACTCTCCTTTGTGTATTGTATTCCAAATTAGCAGTCTCCTGTCAGGTGTATTGAATTAGCATGTCAATTATGTTCAGAAGAACTTGTCAAGCTTTGCGGTGCCGAAATGTCTAGCTACTGATAAGATTATCTGTAATTGAGTATTCTAAAGGTTAATTGAATTCTATTGATAAAGAAATGTGGCTTCTGTAGCCTGGTGCCAAAGCCCCCCTGTGTAAGGAGGGGGCGGAGAGTTCCATTGTTCCTTTTAATTACTCACAAGCTTGTAACTAGATATAAACCAAGAGATGTACCATTAAAGGCTGTCTACTTGACCCTTCAAAACGTAGCCCCGTCTCGTTCTTGAAAGGGAATTCGATGGGATTATTATTCTGCTCTTTTTACACCTGAACCTGACTCTCACTATTTGGGTAGCCGTTACACAGAGCATAAAACTGTTTATTAGGTACAAAACATACACTTTTAAACACAGTTAGGGACACTCTCCTTAGCCTTGTCATAGAGGGGGTAGGGGACAAGGAAGAACCAATGGGAACTCAACACTTGTACTTTGAAACAGAAACTACAGTTGAAACACATAAAGGGATTATGATAAGCAGGCAGCCCCTCCTTACACATCCCCTGCTGGGATGTGTCTACACACCTTTTGTCTACATGCCAGGGCCTAACATAATTTAAACACAATAACAACAGGGGGATGGGGAAAAAGGGATGCAACTTACATAGAAACCTTATTACATTATCCCAATGCCATTTTGTCCACAAGTCTCTTGTTCTCTGCCTGGCCATAGTCTTTGGGTAGGAGGCCAGCCCACAGCCCCCTCCAAAACACACTGTGACAGTGGGTTCTGTCACACTGGTAGTGTACCAAAAGGTCCTGAATGATTAATTTGTTTGTAAGTGGTATAACTGGAGGTTTGGTGGATAAGGTATGTTTTTTTTTGCTGATGACACAAAGGAGTGCAATAGAGTTGAAATTCCTGGAGGTGTCTGGAACATTTGGCATTGCCGGAAGATTGGTCAAAGTAATGGAAACTGCAGTTCAACATAGCTGAATACAAAATAATACATTTAGGGAATACATTCTCTGATAGAGTACAATATTGAGGGTACAGTGCTGGCCAAAACTACAAAGGAAAATTATTTGGGGGGGTGCATCACCAGCAGGAGGAAGGAGGTCCTTATTCCAGAAGCATAATTAGAACCTTTAGGACCTGGTGCAAGAAACCATAAAGGGCCCCGCTGACCCCCACCCTTCCATCTAAGCCCCGGGCTTTCAGTTATGGGAGGGCGTCCATGGGCATCATCCCAGAACTCTGCCTCCCGCATGCCCCCTGGGGTGCGCATCAGGCATGCTCTGTGACTGCAATATCCTTCAGATGCAGCTGATCACAGATCATGGTAAACAGCCAACCACAGAGGCCTTTTACTATGTGATCAGCTTGTCACATGTAAACAGACTTGCTGGTTATCGGCAGTCCTTTCCTCCCACGCTGTGTCTGTGTGAGAAAAGAAGACCTGTTAACCAGCAAGACTGTCAGTACATTTTTTACACTGACAATCAGGACACTTATCATCAGTGCCCTGGATATCAGTGCAGTCTATCAGTGCTGTTTATCAGTGCCACCTATCAGTGCTTATCAATGCCGAATATAAGTGCTCATCAATGTCGCCTATCAGTACCCATCAGTGCAGCCTATCAGTGCCTCCTATCAGTGGTCATCGATGCCAATCAGTGCAGTCTATCAATCCCACGTATCAGTGCTGCCCATCAGTGATCATCAATGCTACCTATCAATGCCCATAAGTGCAGTCTATCAGTGCCGCCTATCAGTGTTCATAAATGCAGCCTATCAGTGCCCATCAGCGCTGCATATCAGTGCTGATCAATGCAGCCTATCAGTGCCCATCAGTGACAATCAGTGCCACCTATCAGTGTTCATCAGTACCACCTATCAGTGCTAATCAATACTACTTATCAGTGCTACCCACCAGTTCTGCCTAACAGTGTCACCTATCAGGGCCTTCTCAGCAGGACTCTGAGCTGAGAGCATCTTTTTCATACAGCCCAGAGCCTACACTGACAGTTCCCCCTCCCTCCTCCCTCCTCCCTCACATATATAGGAGTGGAGAGAGTCAGGCTGCTCCTTCTCCTGACATTCTCCTCCTGTGTGCACACTTGGGGAAGTGTGAAGCCCAGCAGCTGAATAATCTAAACTTTAAATACATTAAGGGCTCAATGTGACATGCCATTTAATTGTTGTTGTGGATGGGAAGCAAAGTATCCGTACAGCTCTGAGAAGCTGCATTTCTGTGATTAGGTGGGCGGTTGGGGTACAGTAAAACCATGGCTTAACCACCTGTTTTTACCGCCACCTGTGTGAACAAGCCCCAAGGATGTGAATAGGGGTCGAGAGGGAACTGTTATTAATATGAAGCCAAGAGGAGGTACACAGGGACATGACCTGAAACAGGAGGAAAATCCAAAAAGTGATCTTAGAAAGTATTTTTATGAAGGAAGAGATAGAGAGTCACTCAGCAGTAAGTGTTTTTTAACTCTTTCACTGCCACTGATGTAAGCCTTACATAGGTGGAACCACCAGCCTGTAAACTCACTCCTGACTGCTAAAGCAGCTGGGAGTCTGTTTACATTTTCTCAGCCTGTCTGCTTTCTAGTGGAAGTGATTTGGGTAAATGCAACCCTGATGTAACCCTGAGCCTGACCCTTCACCACATGCCATGTATCCCTCTGGCTGCCCAGGACAGCCATGGAGGTATCAGCAGGATGAGCTGTGAGAGATTAGTGAATATTCATTCACTGATTCTCCCTTTGTGGAATCAAGCTGGAAGTTACCAGTATACATGTGCAGACTGGAATATTTTGTTTTGTTTTTTCGTTTTCGTTTGGAAAATAAATTTATTTAGTTACTCCCGAAAATCGTTTTGATTTATTACGTTTTTTGTTGGGGAATAGCTTTTGTCCGAAAACCCAATAATACTTGGTTTCTGTCGAATGGTCAAAAGAATATTCGACGGAACCTCGAATCTTTACGTCGAATTGTACATTTCCGTTCAAATATTCCGCCTACAAGAATTCTAATGTTGTATGACTAGTAATAATGTCGAATCTATTCTCTATAATGTCGAATCAATTTTCTCATAAATCAAAATCTATTCTCTGTAATGTCGAATCTTTTTTCTATGATGTCGAATCTTTTCCCTATAATGTTGAATCTCTCTATATTGATTTTTTACCGCAACGAAAATGAAAATAAAGCATTTTTTATGTCGGATCTTTCGGTTTTCGTTTCTTGCGCTTTTGTTATCGTTTGTTAAAACGATAACAAAAAAACGGATTTTCGGACGAAAATGCATTCTAACGAAAATGAATGCACATGTCTAGTTACCAGTGTCTAATCACTTCTGCTTTCACTGTCATTACCCAGCTGCTGTGTAGGGATAAGCTTTGAGTTTGACTCGAACACTGCCTGTTCGCCGGTTCGCAGAACAGCAAACAATTTGGAGCAGGGACAGACTTTAGCGACACAAATCGCTACCTAACAGGTCCACAAAAGTCCTTTCAAGCACTGGTATAGGTGTGCTACTTGCTCTGCAGCATATAGGTGTAATATGGGCAGCACAGTGGTGCAGTGAATAGCACTTTCACCTAGCAGCAAAAGGTTCGCTGGTTCGAATCCCGACCACGACACCATCTGCCTGGAGTTTGCATGTTCTCCCTGTGTCTGCGTGGGTTTCCTCCGGGTACTCCGGTTTCCTCCCACCCTTCAAAGACATGCTGGTAGGTAAATTGGATCTTGTCCAAATTGGCCCAGTATATATGTATCTATGTTGTGTATGACTGTATGTCCCTAGCATGTCATGATCCTACGGGGTAAAAATGACCACATCAGCCAAGCAGACACTGGCTGGAAAAAGCGCCCAGAGGCGATTCAGTTCGCATGCGTTGCGCTATACAAGTCATTCATTTTTTCATAATCTACTTTTGAATATAGAAAGCATATTATAATGGATTTGCATTGTGCAACATTGTGACTGGTGGTGTATTTGGTTACTGCTGGATTTTTGCCTCTTTCGCTGCGTTTCCTCTGCTACACACATTAAAAAAAAATCCTGAAAAAAAAGTTTCATAACTGGTGCGATAAAACAGTGGCCCCCCAAAACGACAGATTGAAGCGGGGTGTTATATACCTTCTTTCACATATACTGTGCTTCTCTAGAGACTTTTGTTGTCACAGGGTCATTTAAAAAATGACAGGCAGAGGAAGAGGCAGGCCCTTCCGCAGGGGTGGTAGGGGTAGGGCAGAAGCACCAGGCCGGAGCCAAAGTGGGAAGTGGCACAAGGTGTGTTCAATTACCTCAAAGGACGCACCAGACTTGGTTGAGTGGCTCGCCACCAACACCACAACCATATACCCTCCGCTTGAGTCACAGGAATTATTTTCCGATCCATCAGAAGACATTTCGGATGCACAGCCATTCTTGGATTGGATCAGGATGAGGAGGTAGCAACAGCCGGCACTCAGCAGTCTGAAGACAGTACTCAGATCAGCCCACTTTGCACCCTGCACAAGCCTTGTGCGCTGTATACAGCATACTTCTGTACCCTGTCCCCTGTACATAGCGCGATTGTGAGTCCTGCACCCTGTAAGTAGCATGCAATCCTGAGTCCTACACCCTGTAGGTAGCACGCAATCCTGAGTCCTGCACCTTGTAGGTAGCATGCAATCCTTAATCCTGCACCCTGTAGGTAGCACGCAATCCTGAGTCCTGCACCCTGTAGGTAGCATACAATTCCGAGTCCTGCTCCCTGTAGGTAGCACACAATCCTGAGTCCTGCACCCTTTAGGTAGCACGCAATCCTGAGTCCTGCACCCTGAAGGTAGCACGCAATACTGAGCCCTGCACCCTGTAGGTAGCATGCAATCCTGAGTCCTGCACCATGTAGGTAGCACAATTCTGAGTCCTGCACCCTGTACACAGCATACTCCGGAGTCCTGCACACTGCACGTAGTGCACACCTGAGTCCTGCACCCTGTATGTAGCATGCAATACTGCCACACTTACCCGTTTATGCAGTGTGCTCCCCCTGTGGGGGGTTGTGGTTGGGGAATGGTTGAGCCTTGGGTGACACTATCAAGTGCACTGTGGCAGGCTAGACAGAAGAGCCTGATGTGCTAGCCTTCCAAGTGTCTATTGCTCTGTTCTGCTCATGCTGTCACTCTGTGGCAGGCTGGAGTGCAAAACCGCTCAGATGCGGCAGTGAGGTAAAACATAGGGGGGTGATGCCATGTTTTACCGTACCAGGTGACACCAACCTTAGTGACGCCACTGAGCTAAGCTCCTCCATGCCCCTTATCAGTTTGGTTGCCCTCCTCTGCACTTTCTCCAGGTCCCGACATCCTTTTTGAGAACTGGTGCCAAAACTGAACTGCATATTTAAGATGAGTTCTAAGGGCCCGGATCACACTGGTGCGATGCCAGACATTGTATGTTTTTCACACCGCATTTCAGACATACAAACTGTAATCGCATTTGCACCAAAATGGTGATGCGATCTGGGGGTGCCATTAACGTTACATTAACACCCCCACATTTCAGTGTGGACCTGTGTGCGATTAAGGAACCGTCACTGAATGGCAGAATTGTACGCATCGCACCAGTGTGAACCAAGTCCTACTAATAATTTGTTCAGGGGCATAATGATATCTCTCTCTCTTTTTGGAGTCTATGGGCCAGATTCAGGAACAGTTAGGCTGGCGGATCCAGTGATCCGCCAGCCTAACTGTGACTTTGAGCCGGCGTTTCTGTTTTCTGTAACCAGAAAACAAGAAACGCCGGGTTGAAGCTCCGATGCGAGCAGCGTAACTGAGTTTCGCCATCGCATCGTTACTTCAACTTAAAAATGGCGCCGGGGGCGTTCCCGCCGATTTACGCTCAAAAAATATGTTAATGAGCGGAAATCGGCAATTCACGATCGAATTCCGGCGCGACGCAATGACGGTACAACGTTTCCGGACGGGATACGCGGCGCATAGATATACCTACATGGGGTTGGAGTATCCTATGTTAGGTATAGGCATCGTCATCGCGTCGAAAAAAAAAAATCACGTCGCTTGCGTAAAAAGTTCATGAATGGGAATGTGACGTCATTGACGTTCATTCACAGAATTTGGAGCATGCGCACGGGGATGTTTGGACACTCGACGCATGCGCAGTACGTTGGCGGCGGGATCGCGCTTAGTTAGAATACTACACGCCCCGTACCCGCCCAATTTGAATTCCGCCGGCTCATTTGTGATGCGCTGCCGCAACTTTAGGAGCAAGTGCTTCCTGAATAACAGCACTTGCTCCTAAAATTTCAGCAGCGTAATGCAAATGAGATGCGTTACTCCAGAGCAAAGATGCTCTGCTCTACCTGAATCTGGCTGTATACCTCTCTTACTACAAGAAAGGACTTTGCTCGCTTTTGAAACCGCAGCTTGGCATTGCATGCTATTATAAGGCTTATGATCTACCCAAACCCCCAGATCCTTCTCCACTACGGATCCCTCCAGTTGTATCCTCCCTAGTATGTATGATGCATGCATATTCTTAGCTCCAAAATGTATAACTTTACATTTATCAACATATCCACACCGTTGCCCAATGAAACAGAGCATTGAGGTTGGCTTGTAAGTTGGAGACATATTGTAAGGACGTTATTCCACTGCATAGCTTGGTGTCATCTGCAAAGACAGAAATGTTACTTTTGATCTCAGACCCAATATCATTTATAAAGATATTAAAAAGTAAGGGTCCCAACACTGACTCTTGGAGTACACCACTGATAACCTTGGACCATTCAAAGTAAGAATCATTAACCATGACTCTCTGAATTTTGTCTTTTAGCCAGTTTTCTATCCATTTACAAACTGATCTTTCCAACAGGGGGGAAACAGAGTCTAGTCTCGGGAGGGGCACAACCAGAAAATATATTTTTTGGGGGCAATTTATCAGGGAAATCACTGGTGTTAGTGCTGCAATGATCATGGCACCATGGTTGTTATGGTGTCAGGATGATTGAAGCACATTATTTCTATTATTACATTGTAATATAAAATTAAATGGTTCAACTCACCATAATGTAGAATCAGTGGGAGCCCCAAGTGTGTTACTTGCCATGTCACCTGCCACGAGATGCAACTTGTCACTTGCCACGTCGCCTGCCACACGTTGTGGGTTTGTCATTAGCCACGTCACCTGCCACACATTGCGGATGGTTACTTGCCACGTCACCTGTCACATGTTGCAGATTGTCACTTGCCACATCACCTGCCACAAGTTGCGGAATGTCACTTGCTTGCCACCAGATGCAGATTGTCACTTGCCACGTCACCTGCCACATGTTGCAGATTGTCACTTGCCACAAGTTGCGGATTGTCACTTGCCATGTAACCTGCCACATGTTGCGGATTGTCACTTGCCACACTTTGCGGATTGTCACTTGGCACATAACCTGCCACAAGTTGCGGAATGTCATTTGCCTGCCACCAGATGCAAATTGTCACTTGCCACGTCACCTGCCACATGTTGCGAATTGTCACTTGCCGCATCACCTGCCATATGTTGCGGATTGTCGCTTGCCACCAGATGTAGATTGTCACTTGCCGCGTCACCTGTCACACGTTGCGGATTGTCACTTGCCACGTCACCTGCCACAAGTTGCAGATTGCCACTTTCACATCACCTGCCACATGTTGCGGATTGTCACTTGCCACGTCACCTGCCACACATTGCGGATTATCACTTGCCACGTCACCTGTCACACGTTGCAGATTGTCACTTGCCACATCACCTGCCACAAGTTGCGGAATGTCACTTGCCTGCCACCAGATGCAGACTGCCACATGTTGCGGATTGTCGCTTGCCACCAGATGTAGATTGTCACTTGCCACGCGTTGTGGATTGTCACCTGCCACATCACCTGTCACACGTTGTGGATTGTCACTTGCCACGTCACCTGCCACAAGTTGCAGATTGTCACTTGCCACGTCACCTGCCACATGTTGCAGATTGTCACTTGCCACATCACCTGCCACAAGTTGCGGATTGTCACTTGCCATGTAACCTGCCACATGTTGCGGATTGTCACTTGCCACACTTTGCGGATTGTCACTTGGCACATAACCTGCCACAAGTTGCGGAATGTCATTTGCCTGCCACCAGATGCAAATTGTCACTTGCCACGTCACCTGCCACATGTTGCGAATTGTCACTTGCCGCATCACCTGCCATATGTTGCGGATTGTCGCTTGCCACCAGATGTAGATTGTCACTTGCCGCGTCACCTGTCACACGTTGCGGATTGTCACTTGCCACGTCACCTGCCACAAGTTGCAGATTGCCACTTTCACATCACCTGCCACATGTTGCGGATTGTCACTTGCCACGTCACCTGCCACACATTGCGGATTATCACTTGCCACGTCACCTGTCACACGTTGCAGATTGTCACTTGCCACATCACCTGCCACAAGTTGCGGAATGTCACTTGCCTGCCACCAGATGCAGACTGCCACATGTTGCGGATTGTCGCTTGCCACCAGATGTAGATTGTCACTTGCCTGGCGTTGTGGATTGTCACCTGCCACATCACCTGTCACACGTTGTGGATTGTCACTTGCCACGTCACCTGCCACAAGTTGCAGATTGTCACTTGCCACGTCACCTGCCACATGTTGCAGATTGTCACTTGCCACATCACCTGCCACAAGTTGCGGATTGTCACTTGCCATGTAACCTGCCACATGTTGTGGATTGTCACTTGCCACACTTTGCGGATTGTCACTTGGCACATAACCTGCCACAAGTTGCGGAATGTCATAGGCCTGCCACCAGATGCAAATTGTCACTTGCCACGTCACCTGCCACATGTTGCGAATTGTCACTTGCCGCATCACCTGCCATATGTTGCGGATTGTCGCTTGCCACCAGATGTAGATTGTCACTTGCCGCGTCACCTGTCACACGTTGCGGATTGTCACTTGCCACGTCACCTGCCACAAGTTGCAGATTGCCACTTTCACATCACCTGCCACATGTTGCGGATTGTCACTTGCCACGTCACCTGCCACACATTGCGGATTATCACTTGCCACGTCACCTGTCACACGTTGCAGATTGTCACTTGCCACATCACCTGCCACAAGTTGCGGAATGTCACTTGCCTGCCACCAGATGCAGACTGCCACATGTTGCGGATTGTCGCTTGCCACCAGATGTAGATTGTCACTTGCCACGCGTTGTGGATTGTCACCTGCCACATCACCTGTCACACGTTGTGGATTGTCACTTGCCACGTCACCTGCCACAAGTTGCAGATTGTCACTTTCACATCATCTGCCACATGTTGCGGATTGTCACTTGCCACCTCACCTGCCACACCTTGCGGATTGTCACTTGCTAAGGTGGTGTTTTGCTTGTCAGAGTAAGGCAGCAGAGAGATAATGTAATCTCTCTGCTGCCTGCACAGTGAGGGCGGAAGTTACTGCAGGGATGCAAGACGGGTGCGGGCGGTGAGAGATGATGTCATCTCTCTGCTCCCCAGGGCTTGTTGATTGGCCAGCCGCCCGCACACCCACAGAGCACAGAGCCAACCAGCTGACTGCCCACTCTCTGAATCTTACTCGCTGAGCAGCCAGGGCTAAAACTAATTTCTTAATGCCACCCGCTCAGACTCGTCGGTACCTGCGAATTCTGCAACTAAAACTAATTTCTCTGAGCCGCCTGCTCAGACTCTCTGGCGCCCGCGAATTGTGCAAATAAAACTAATTTCTCGGGGTGGCAATTTCCCTGTTGCCCCCCCCTCGATCTGCCCCTTCTTTCCAAGCCTGTAGACTTTACCTTACACATGAGATATGAATGGGAAACTGTGTCAAACGCTTTTGCAAAATCTAGTTTTACGTACCTGTTCATTAAAATAAACTTCTGTCTCCAGCAGGAACTCATCTATGTGGTCTTTTTAGGGCTGTCTTTATTATTGATTGGACCCTGGGTAAACATTTCCTTTGGGCCTCCCCCAGCTCCATCCCCTTTAAAACATACAATAAATAGCAACAGAGGGTAACAGCATATCATGCTCATTGACTGGATGCTAGAGGTTACAGCACACATTATGACTCATCGGTTAGTTTGTAGACGTTGCAGCACATCATTTCTGCTAACCAATTGGTTGCTAGAGCTTATTGAACATCCTTACCGCTCACTCATTGGTTGCTTAAGGTTACATGCTTGGGGCGTGACCGGATGGAGGAAGTGAGGGAGTGAGTGTGTGAGCTGAGCTGTGCGTGTCTCCGCTCCTCCCGGCTCCATGCTCTGGGATCGAACGTCGGATGCCTCTCCCTGTTGGACGGCATTGCTTGCTACTATCGCCTCGCCGCGCTGCACGCCATTGTGTCACATGCACGGCTGTGCACGGCTGGGGCTTTGGTTTCCCCTGTTTCCCCTGGTCCCCCTGAAGCTACGGCTTGAGCGGGAGCGCTGGGCTAGGACGATGGGATGATGACTCGGGTGCCTGAGGCCTGATATATGACCCCCGCTGACCCCCGCTGTGCTCCGCTGATTCCCACTTTGAGAACTGACACGCTGACAAGGTAAAATACATGCTGAGCTGAAAACAAGGGGGAGTGTGAAAGCGCAGAAGTAGAGAAGCGTCTGAAAAACGTCTGGTCCCTGCAAAATTGGAGGCTGGGGATAGAAGCCCTAAGTGGAGGACTTACTGACATTAGTTGTGGACTGCAACATACTGCAACATATCAGGGACACAGAACGAACGATACATCAGTCGGAGTAAAAGGGGTCCTGTGCGGCTGTGCTTTGGGCTGTCCCTACTGTTTTTTTTTTCCCTCTCTTCTTGGCATGACGGGACACGTGAGTAAAGAATCTTTATTGAACGCTATTTGAGAGACTTATCCGATGGTGCGGAGCTACTGCTTCTTAAAATGCTGGCAATCACTGTTACCTGCTTCCGTTAACTATTAACTGTTAACTACTACTGCTACTGCTACTGCTATTTTCTTGCATTGATGCTGCTGAGATACGGTTGCAAAGTGAAAGCTATTTACTATCTGCCATAGTACATAATGGATGGTGCGGAATAAAGTCACTCCCAGAATGCAGGGGGTATGATCTCTGGTATCCCCAGTATATTAACTGCTACGCTGGATGCGGGTGTATATGCGGGTGTATACTAAGTACATTAGTGGTCCATTAGCGGTTTAACAAAA
This sequence comes from Rana kukunoris, assembly GCA_029574335.1. Classification (NCBI taxonomy): domain Eukaryota; kingdom Metazoa; phylum Chordata; class Amphibia; order Anura; family Ranidae; genus Rana; species Rana kukunoris. The sequence goes on along the minus strand of CM056050.1, from coordinate 380,204,063 downwards.
GGAAGCGGAAGCGGTGGCACCTACACCTGGGTTGGGTAGCCAAGGAGAGGGGGGAAGAAAGGGAAAGGACATAACCATTGCTCTGTGGCCCATAGACTTAAGCCCCAACTGGAACTAAGGAAGGAGAAAGAGGAAGGCAAAATACCTTTCTTAGAGACTTGTCTATCTTTTCCCTTTTGTGTATACTCTTGCTCCTTCTCTATTCTGCCAGTTAGTATGTCCAAAAGACAAGGTGCAGAGCAACAGATAGCACAGCACCAGGCGCCCCCGAACGGAGCCTTGGTAACACGGGCGGCAAAAAACCAAGCAAATCAAGCAAAAGCAGCGGCAGCAAAACTCGAGCGATTTGCTCGAACCACTCTATCCCCTGCAAAACCCCAGCAATTGTCCCAAGTGCCCCAAGTGCCCCAAGGGGGGGTATCGGGGACAAGGAAAAGCCAAGGTAATGCCCAAGTATTAACACAGGCAGTTCTGAATGCGGCTACAAGCACTAAAAGTACTAAAAAGGGGAATGGTAAAGAGGCAGAAAAATCCAGTATTGCAGCAAACAGAACAAGTTTATTAAATCCCCCTATAAATCCCCCTACACCAGGCAAGGAAAACATGGAGGCTAGACCTATAGAAAGTGACTGTGAACCCACAATGAAAGATCTATTGTTAGCTATAAACGCATGCAAGGAAATGGTGACTGGCATGGATCAACAGCTGAAAAGTATAAAACAAGAGCTAGTCTCAATGGGGGGGGAGACTGAAAGAAACAGAGAAAAGAACCGTTAGCCTGGAGGAGAGAGTAAGTGCTGCTGAGGATATTCTATTCCCGCTTAAACAAGAGGTAATGGAGTTGAAAAAACAAATAGATACACAGGCTGCAAAAATCGACGAATTGGAGAACAGAAATCGAAGGTGTAACATTAGAATAATAGGCATGCCGGAGCAAAGTGAGGGAACGGATCCTGTCGCTTTCTTGGAAGGATGGATCAAGGAAGAGTTTGGAGCAACATCATTCTCACCCCTCTTCTGCATAGAGAGAGCCCACCGAGTTCCCACTAAACCTAGACAGGAAAGCCGGTACCCGAGACCCATGATCATGAAAATGCTCAACTTTGGGGATAAAGCAATGCTGATGCGAAAAGCTAGAGAAAAAGGAGAAATTGTGTACAAAGGGACAAAGATATCATTATATCAGGACTTCTCGCCAGACCTTCAAAGACAAAGAGCGGCCTTTAATCCCATCAAGCGAACCCTACAACAACATAAAATGACTTATGCCCTGTTATACCCTGCTCGCTTAAGAGTAGCCACAGCAGAAGGCATACGGATGTTTGACTCTCCAACAAGCGTATTAAAGTGGTTAGAGGAAAACAAGAGAGAGTCATAGAATTGAAGAGATAGGAAAAAAGAAATTCGTACGATTGTCCTGGGTGGTTCCTTTTTTTTTTTTTTTGGACCAGGAGTAGAAGGGAAGGAAAGGGAAGATAGGGGTTAACACAAGGGCTAAGAAGCACAGGGAAAGCACTTGAAACTGCACTTTAATAAGGGGGGAGGGCAGAGCCCCAGCTCAGGGGCGCTAGGATGAATGACTGTGTGAGAGTGAGTAGGGGGGGGAAGAGTGATGCGGCCATAGCCCCAAGGGTAGGCCCAGATGGGCAGGGGGGGGAAGGTGAGGGAGGGAGAGAGGGAGGTGGGAGGGAGAGGAGGGGGTGGGAAGAGGGGGGATGGGAGGGGAGGAGGGGGGGAAAGGGAGGGACGGGGGGCTCACATCACAAAAAGGTATTGAAATCATGTTTAAACATAAACCTTGGTATCTAGATCACAGAGGTATACTAAAAACACGGTTTATCGAGATAAATAAACACTGGAGGCAGGGGCACATAAGATATTATTTTCACATCAAAATGCAGGGAAAGGCTGTAACTTACTGGGAATACACTTTAGAATTTATTCTTAAATTTCCCCTTCTTATTATTGTATGGCGTATATAGAATTGTTCTTTAACAGGGGTAACGATGAATAGGAAAAACAAGGGCATAATACTGATGACATGGAATGTCAGGGGCTTAGGGGATAAGGTCAAAAGAATAGCGATGTTCAAATACTTTGAGAAAATGAAGCCCCAGGTAATTTGTCTGCAGGAAACACATATGCGACCAGATCTGGTCCATCTATTAAATTCTCGAAAATACCCGGTACAGTACCATTCAACACACTCCTCCTACTCCAGAGGAGTAAGTGTGCTGATTTCAGCTAAAGTAACGTTTGAGTGTATGCAACAGCAGATAGACAGAGAGGGCAGATATGTATTCCTATTATGCAAAATCAATGGGCTGGCGTGTATTCTTGCTTCAATATATGTTCCCCCACCGTTTACTGCCGATCCACTCAGGAGTTTAGCACAATTTATGGCCCTCTCCCCAGACGTCCCAGTACTAACCTTAGGGGATTTCAATAATATACTAGATAGAAGCTTGGATAGAATATCCCTCTCACCCAGAGGGGCAGGGCAGAGGGCTAATACAACAGCCTTTGCTGCACTTCTCTCGGAAATAGGACTCCACGACGTCTGGCGAGAGAGACATGGAGACGAGAGATGCTATTCATGCTACTCTGCCACACATGATGGACTTTCCCGCATTGATCTAGGATTGGGGAATGAGTTGTTAACAAATCGGGTAATGGATTCGGCGTATGAGCCCCGCCTATTATCCGATCATTCACCATTCTGGGTAAAGATCAATATTACTACAACAGTGAACTTCATGCCCTGGAAAGTGAACCCATATTGGCTGACTCTGCTGACACCTACGGATGGCACGGGGGAGGCTATACGGGAGTTCTATTATTATAATAAAGGCTCTGCCAGTGCAGCGACCGTATGGGATGCACTCAAAGCATTTCTGAGGGGCTGCCTAATAAAGGAAATATCGGGTATTAAAACTCGCTCCAGGGAATGGGAAAAAAGGGCACGAGACGAACTGAAAGCCAGGGAACAAGCCCTGGTGGCAGACCCCTCTCAAACTAAGTATGATTCATGGAGGGAGGCACAATCCCTATACAACTCAGTTTTATTAACGGCAGCAGAGAAGAGTAGATATTTTCAACAACAAAGTTTTTTTGAAGAAGGGGAAAGCACAGGACGCCTCCTTGCTCTAATAGTAAGGGGTCAGCGGGAAACTTCAAACATCATAGCAATTAAGTCGAATACAGGAGAGATGCATACTGAAGGGCCCGACATTTTGAAGGATTTCCAAAATTGTTATGAGGATTTATATTCCTCTAAAGCTAGATATACTTCATCAGAAATGACTGATTTTTTGCAATCATGTACTTTCCCACAGCTGTCGGTAGATGACAGAGAAATGCTAAACTCGCCCATTACCATGCTAGAGCTGAAGAACGCGTTAGACGAGGCCCCATTACATAAGTCCCCAGGGCCAGATGGCCTACCGGCCGAGGTATATTCTCAGTATAAAGAGATGCTTCTGCCGCCTTTGCTACAGACTTTGCAGGAGGTAACTGTAACAGGCACTCTTCCAGAGAGTATGCAGGAAGCTATAATTATAGTTATACTAAAGTCAGGAAAGGATAAACTATCGCTGGATTCCTATCGCCCAATATCCCTCCTAAATGTCGATGTGAAGCTACTGGCCAAGATTTTGGCTTCAAGATTATCACAGGTGATAGGGAAGCTGATACATGGAGACCAATGTGGCTTTATACCATCTCGCTCCACGGCGGACAATATTCGGCGACTCTACTTGAACTTACAGATGCCGGTGGACAATCCAGGGGACAGGGCCATTCTGTCACTGGATGCTGCCAAAGCGTTCGATAGCGTGGAGTGGCCCTACCTCCTGGAGACCTTGGCAAGATTTGGAATAGGAGATAGGTTCATAGAATGGGTGAGGGTGTTGTACTCGGAACCCAGAGCTAGAATCCGCATTAATAACGATCTCTCATCTGTGTTTAGGCTTTATAGAGGTACCCGGCAAGGGTGCCCACTGTCCCCATTGCTGTTCGCATTGGCAGCCGAACCCCTGGCTATCTCTGTTCGTAATTCTACAGAGATAGCGGGATTCCGTAGGGGGCAGAGGGAGGACAAGATATCATTGTATGCGGATGATACACTAATCTATTTGGGTGACTCATCAGCATCGTTACAGGCAGTGATGCAGATCATTGGGAAGTTTGGCCACTTCTCGGGGTTTGCCATTAACTGGTCAAAGTCAATTCTGATGCCTATAGACAAAATGGAGGGACCACCGCCACCTGGAGCGGAGCAGATAGTCATAAGTAACAGTTTTAAATATTTAGGAGTAGTGGTATCTCCAGATCCGGCGGAGTACCTTCAGCTAAATTTGGGCCCACTATTGGTCAGGCAGAAGGAGAAATGCAACAGCTGGTGTAAACTCCCAATATCGGTGGTAGGACGGGCAAATTTAATCAAAATGATTTGGGCACCACAGCTTCTGTACCTCTTCCATAATTCTCCAATGTGGATCACAAATAAATGGTTTAAACAAATAGAAACATTGATGAGAAGCTTGATATGGAAGAAGAAGGTGGCTAGGATCAGCCTAGCCACCCTTCAGTTTAGAAAGGATAGAGGAGGCCTTGCAGTCCCACATCCTAAAACCTATTTCTTAGCTGCTCAGATCCAACATCTAGCAGGGTGGGGACAGAAAAAGAACGAGGACTCTATTTGCACGCTGGTAACGAGATGTGCCCCCATATTAGAGGCCGCCTCGCATCTGGAAATGGATTTGCCAAGTATACCACGCTCTGCCCCAACAGGTGTTTTGCTTAGAAGGGTTTGGGGGGAGGTCAGGAAAATCCTGGAAATAGGGGGACCGTTGCCCTACACCCCGATATGGCACAATCCAAGATACCCGGAACTGCAGAAGCTAGAGGGATTTGCTGTGTGGAGGGAGAAAGGGATATATTTCATTGAGCAGCTATACGAAGGGGAGGTACTGAAGACGTATGAACGGCTGTGCCAGGAATATAAGCTGAATCCAAAGGGATTCTTTCAGTACCTCCAACTTCGGCATGCGCTGCAGGTACAACAAAAAACACAATCTTTAACTATAACTGCACCCCCCTTAGTTCAGGCAGTTCTTGGAACAGAAGAACGGAAAGGTTTAATATCTAAAATATACAGTGAACTGCTATCCAGAGCTCAGGATTATACCTCCTTAAAATGTCGCAGTAAATGGGCTGAAGATGTAGGGAATATAAACGAAAGTACCTGGAAAAGAGCCGTAGATTGTATACCTGATGTATCGATATCAGCATCACATAGACTGTCACAACTATTTATTTTGCATCGGGCATATAGCACACCAGAGCAGATGTATAGATGGGGAGGAAGAGACTCACCGTTATGCCCGAAATGCAAAATACATCAGGGTGACTTCATACATCTGATCTGGAGATGTCCAAAATTACACCGATATTGGGAGGAGATATCCCAATGCATAAGTAGACTAATACAGACACCTATCTCATTGGACCCCCTGGTATATATATTGGGAGCCATAGAGGTGGAAACATTTCCCAAAGGGATCTATATAATGCTAACCAGAGTAATGTACCTAGCAAGAAAACTAATAGCACGATACTGGATGGCACCAGAGGTCCCTACAGTAAGACAATGGGTTACACTAGTAAACTCACTACTTACTAGAGAGAGATTAACATATAGCCGTAGGGGGGATATGGGGAAATTTGACCAGATATGGCATACATGGCTATGTGACGACAGACTATCCCCGCCACAACTGATAAGGGACAGACTACGGAATTAAACACAAGGAATAGAGTAGAGCAAAAAAAAAAAAATAAGAAAAATAAGAAAAATAAAATGATGTAAAACATAAAATAAAATGACAAGGTAGCGTGAGTAGGGAAGGGAGGGAAGGGAGGGAGGGAGGGGGGGTAATAGGAAAAACACACAAATTATGCACAAAGAAAAAGGAAAAAGAATATAGCATAGAAAGGGTGCAAGGGTGGGAAGAGCACTTTTATATATTTATTAAATGTCAATATGATCTGTATTCTATATTTGTATAATGGCATAAAATGTATGATAAATGTAAATATCGAATAATATCAACAATAAAAAAAAATCTAAGGGAAAAAAAGGTTACATGCTTACTGCTCAGTGATTAATTTCTAGAGGTTACTGTGCATCATTACCACTTACTTATGGGTTGCTAGAGATCACAGGACATCAATACAGCTCACTGATAGGTTGCTGAAGGTTACAGCATATCATATGCTCACTGCCTGCACACTATGGACTGGGGAGGTGAGGAGACCCGCCAATAGACAGAAAACTCATCAAACTTGCTATTAGCAATGAGCAGAGCAGAGCGCACACAGCTATGAAGGTTAACTAGGTGCAGCCAGGATCAAAACCCAATAAATAAAAATAAATGAATGAATGACTAGTTATGCCACCTGCAGTAGAGCAGTGTGGAGGGGTGAGCTATGTACATAGTGCAGGATGTAAGGGTGAGCTATGTACAGAGTCCAGGATTGAGTGGGAAAGCTATGTACATAGTGCATGATTAAGGGGTGAGCTATGCACAGAGTGCAGAATTGAAGGATGAGCTATTTACAGAGTGCAGGGTTGAGGGGGTGAGCTATGTACAGACTGCAGGATTGAGAGATGAGCTATGTACAGAGTGCAGGATTGAGGGGGTGAGCTTTGTACAGAGTGCAGGATTGAGGGTCGAGCTATGTACAGAGTACAGGATTGAGGGGTGAGCTATGTACAGAGTGCAGGACTGAGGGTTGAGCTATATACCGATTACATGATTGGAAGGTGAGCTACAGTATGTACAGAGTGCAGGATTGTGGGGTAAGCTATGTATGGAGTGCAGGATTGAGGGGTGAGCTATGTACGTAGGTCAGGATTCAGGGGGTGAACTATGTACAGAGTGCAGGATTCAGGGGGTGAACTATGTACAGAGTGCATTATTGAGGGGTGAGCTATGTACAGAGTGCAGGATTGAGGCGGTGAGCTTTGTACAGAGTGCAGGATTGAGGGTCGAGCTATGTACGGAGTACAGGATTGAGGGGTGAGCTATGTACAGAGTGCAGGACTGAGGGTTGAGCTATGTACGAAGTACAGGATTGAGGGGTGAGCTATGTACAGAGTGCAGGATTGAGGGGTGAGCTATGTATAGAGTGCAGGGTTAAGGGGAGAGGTATGTAAAGAGTGCAGCACTGAAGGTTGAGCTATGTACAGAGTGCAGGATTGAGGGGTGAGCTATGTACCGAGTACATGATTGAAAGGTGAGCTACAGTATGTACAGAGTGCAGGATTGTGGGGTAAGCTATGTATGGAGTGCAGGATTGAGGGGTGAGCTATGTACGTAGGTCAGGATTCAGGGGGTGAGCTATGTACGGAGTGCAGGATTGAGGGGTGAGCTATTTACAGAGTACAGGATTGGGGGGTGATTTATGTAGAGAGAGGTTTTGACCGATCGTGTGTACGCGGCCTTAGAGACTATCTGAAGGGAATATCAGCATCAGCAAGGACAAACTTTGCATTACATGCTCACTTTACCTTGATGTAAGGTCTGAATTACTCAAGTGTGAAAAGAGGTGCAGTGAAATGAAATCAGCCAGTAATGATGTCAAACATCCAGCCACATTCAGTGAATTGTATTAAGGTATTATATAGAAAACACACGTATACTTTATCTTGCTTGAGTCTCTAAGGCTCGGTGCACACTGACAATTTTTGCATGTGCAATCACGCTACTAAAATTGCCCAGCAGCAAATGGAGCATTGTGTTATCATTAGCAATTAATCGCTATAACATGCTACATGCCATTATTTCATATGTATACAGTAGCAATCGATTAGGCTTCGTTCACATTGAAATTTCAAAATGCTCTGTTAAATGTAAAATCGTGTGTTTGTTGCGCAATGATTTGCGCTGCAATTTCACAAACCAAATTGTGCGACGTACGTCGCCCCAAAAAAAGTCCCAGAACTTTTTTTGGGTGACACATGTCACGCGATTTGGTTTGCGTGATTTGTCACGCAACAGTCATGGCAAAATCACACCTCTTTTTAACTACTTCCCGATGGCCGTACGACTTTGTACGGCCGCAGGTTGGCTCTAATTCTCCGGGAGGCCGTGTTTTTTTACGGCCTCCGCTCCTCCAGGCCACTAGAGGGCGCATGAGCGCTGTCGGCGGCGCGCGCGTGCCCGCCGCATACCCGCCGCATCCCCGCCGCATCCCCGAGATGCCAATGCGCATGCCTGGCGGCCCCCGATGTCCGCCAGGCACTCGCGATCGGCGGTTACAGGACAAGGACGTGGATCTCTGTGTGTAAACATACAGATCCATGTCCTGTCAGGGGAGAGAGTAGGCCGATCTGTGTCCCTTGTACATAGGGACATAGATCGGTCACCTCCCCCAGTTACCCCCTCCCCCCACAGTTAGAACACAATACAGGTACACATTTAACCCCTTCCTCACCACCCAAGTGTTAACCCCTTCAATGCCAGTCACATTTATACAGTAATTAGTGCATATTTTTAGCACTGATCTCAGTATAAATGTGAATGGCGCCAAAAATGTGTCAAAAGTGTCCGATGTGTCCTTCATAACATCGCAGTCCCATAAAAAATCGCAGATCGCCGCCATTACTAGTAAAAAAAATAATAATAATAATTAATAATAATTCTGTCCCCTATTTTGTAAGCGCTATAACTTTTGCGCAAACTTTTTCAAAATTGTCACTCTTTTTTTGTTTATAGCGCAAAAAAAAAAAAAACGCAGAGGTAATAAAATACCACCAAAAGAAAGCTCTATTTGTGGGTGAAAAAGGACGTCAATTTTGTTTGGGAGCCACGTCGCACGACCGTGCAATTGTCAGTTAAAGTGACGCAGTGCCGGAAGCTGAAATTTCACCTGGTCAGGAAGGGGTTTAAATAACAAACATAGGGGGTTATTTGCTAAAGGCAAATTCACTCTGCACTACAAGTGCACTGCAAGTGTACTTGTAAGTGCAGTCGCTGTAGGTCGCTGAAGTTCTGAGGGGAATCTCTGAAATGAGGGGAAGCTCTGCTGATTTTATCATCCAATCACGTGCAAGCAAAAATGCTGTTTTTTATTTTCCTTGCATTTTCCTTGCATGTTACCCTCAGATCTACAGCGACTGCACTTGCAGTGCACTTGTAGTGCAAAGTGGATTTGCCTTTAGTAAATAACCCAGATCCTCCTCTTCTCAGGTCCCTCAACGGTGCTCCTGGCCCCTCCCTCCTGTTGAGTGCTCCCACAGCAAGCAGCTTGCTATGGGGATAACCAAACTGAGCCAAGGCTCCATGTGTCTATTCAGACACACGGAGCCTCAACCCAGCCTTCCCCCCCTCTCTTCTTATTGGCTTACTGACTTTGATTGACAGCAGCGGGAGCCAATAGCGCCCCATTGCTGACTCAGCCAATGAGGAGGACCTGGACAACATTGCTGGATCGAGACGGGCTCAGGTAAGTATTAGGGGGGCTGGGGAGAGGGAGGCTGCTGCACACAGAAGTTTTTAATCTTAACCACTTGAGGACTGCCGCACAACGATATACGTTGACAAAATGGCACGGCTGGGCAGAAGGGCGTACATGCACATGTACATCCCCTTTAAGAGCCCACACCTTTAAGAGCCCAGGGATCGACCCGGTCCTCTTCTCCGTGACCACCCCGCGGGAACAGCGGACTCGGTCGCTGCAGGTGTCCCGCGATCGGGTCACAGAGAGGAAGAACGGGGAGAGGTAAGTGTAAACAAACCTCTCCCCGTGCTTCCTAGTGTGGCTGTCACTGATCGTCTGTTCCATGTGTTAGGGAACAACGATCAGTTACATCACATGCACAGTCGCGCCCCCCCACAGAAAGAACACTCCCTTAGGGCACACTTAACTCCTACAGCGCCCCCTCCTGGTTAACCTCTTCACTGTCAGTGTCATTTTTACAGTAAGCAGTGCATTTTTATAGCACTGTTCGCTGTAAATATGACAATGGTCCCAAAATAGTGTCAAAAGTGTCCAATGTGTCCGCCATAATGTCGCAGTCACGAAAAAAATCGCTGATCGCCGTCTTTACTAGTAAAAAAAAATACATAATAAAAATGCCATAAAACTATCCCCTATTTTGTAGACGCTATAACTTTTGCGCAAACCAATCAATATATATATTTACCTCTCCAAGAATATCGCATGCAACTGAAAATGTAAATTTACAACAGGTCTATGCGGTACTTGCCACAAAATTAAGAAACACTCAGTAAATACCACATGAACATGTCTAAAAGTCAATGCATTAAAAAAAATGTAATAAATTTTGAATGCAAAAAAAAAATGTAATAAACAAATAAATTTGTTAAGTAAGTCATAGTCTAACCACATGCTATTTGACAAATGTATACAATTCAATTCAATCCATCCAGACGGAAGGGGACGGATCCCCTTCTGTTTTTTTTTCTTTCGCGGATCAGATTGGAGGTAAGTGGGGGTACACGGACATAGAGTTGAATAGAGGGTGCGATTGGGTCCGAGGCTGCTTTCACACTGATGCACCACATGCACCTGTGTTTTTTCTGCAGGTTAGCTGCACTTTACCATAGACTTCTATTATATCCTGCAGGTGTGGTGCAATTTCTGAAAGCGCACCAAACCCACAGGTAATAACAAAAGTCTATAGACCCGTACACACGCTCAGAAAATCTGAACATAAACTTCGTCTGATGAATGATCTGCCGATTTTCTGATCGTTAGTTTGCTGCTTTTGACACAAATTTTCGTCAGACAAAAACTGGATGTGCAGGCTTGAAAATCTTTGTCTAATCTGTCCAATTTTCTGTTCATTAGTACGGTTTTCTGCCCAAAAAAAATCTGAAGAGTAAGTCTAGGCATATTCAGAAATGTACACATACAAAACAATTCAACACATTACGTCACGTCTAACGTTGAATTCTGTCGTAAGAGAATTTTCTGATGGTGAGTACCCTCTCCACTTATGCCGCGTACACACAGTAGTTTTTTGCGAAGAAAAAAAAACGTTGTTTTTTAAAACGTCATTTAAATTGATCGCGTGTGGGCAAAACGTCGTTTTTTGTCTTAAAAAAAATGACCAAAAAAAAATTCCAACATGCTTGAATTTTTTGTGTCGTTTTTCAAAACGTCGTTTTTTGTTTCACAAAAAGTCACCGTGTGTAGCAAAAACGTTGTTTAAAACGACGTTTTTCAACCCGCGCATGCCCAGAAGCTAGTTATGAAGCGAGCTTCAATGGAAAAGAGTGGTGAACGTAACCTTGTTTTTTGTGAAAAAAACGATGGTGTGTATGCAAAATTGTCTTTGAAAAGTGACGTTTCAAAAATGTCGTTTTTTACTTCACAGAAAACGTCCTTATTTTTCATCACAAAAAATTATCGTGTGTACGCGGCATTACGATTTGAGACTAGCATCCAACAAAAAACTGACAGAAATTCGTCCAATAATCTGACCATGTGTACAAGGCTTAAGGCTCAGTGCAGGCAACCTGCAGGTGTACTGTGCTGCACCTGCGGATCAGTTTAACCACTTGACCACTGGGCACTTAAACCCCCTTCCTAACCAGACCAATTTTCAGCTTTCGGTGCTCTCACAATATGAATGACAATTACTCAGTCATACAACATTCTACCCATTTGAAATTTTTGTCCTTTTTTTCACACAAATAGAGCTTTCTTTTGGTGGTATTTGATCACTTCTGGGTTTTTTATTTTTTGCGCTATAAAAGAAAAACGACTGAAAATTCTGTAAAAAAAAAAAAAAAAAAACTTGTTTCTGTCATATTAGCAGGTTATTTCTCACACACAGCATATGCATAGCACAAATTACACCCCAAAACACATTCTGCTATTCCTCCCGAGTATGGCGATACCCCATGTGTGGGACTTTTACACAGCGTGGCCACATACAGAGGCCCAACATGCAGGGAGCGCCATCAGGCGTTCTGGAACACCCAGACCAATTCTGACATTTCTCTCCTACATGGAAAAATCATCATTTATTTGCTAGAAAATTACATAGAACCCCAAAACATTATATATGCTTTTTTAGCAAAGACCCTAGAGAATACAATGGCGGCCGTTACAATGTTTTATCTCGCACGGTATTTTCGCAGAAATTTATTGAACGCGTGTTTTTTTAAAAACTGTTTTGTGCTTAAAACAAAACAAAACAGTAAAGTTAGCCCAATTTTTTTTCATAATGTGAAAGATGAAGTTACGCCGAGTAAATAGATACCCAACATGTCACACTTCAAAATTGCGCACACTCGTGAAATGGCGCCAAACCTCGCTACTTAAAAATCCCCATAGGCGGTATTGCAGAGTATCGCGCAGGGTATTGGAGAGTATTGGGGTATTGCAAAGTATCATGCAGGGTATTGGGGTATTGTTGAGTATTGGGGTATTGTTGAGTATTGGGGTATTGTTGAGTATTGGGGTATTGTTGAGTATTGGGGTATTGCCGAGTATTGGGGTATTGCCGAGTATTGGGGTATTGCAAAGTATCATGCAGAGTATTGGGGTATTGCCGAGTATTGGGGTATTGCCGAGTATTGGGGTATTGCCGAGTATTGGGGTATTGCCGAGTATCATGCAGAGTATTGGGGTATTGCCGAGTATTGGGGTATTGCCGAGTATTGGGGTATTGCAAAGTATCATGCAGAGTATTGGGGTATTGCCGAGTATTGGGGTATTGCCGAGTATTGGGGTATTGCCGAGTATTGGGGTATTGCCGAGTATTGGGGTATTGTTGAGTACTGGGGTATTGTTGAGTATTGTTGAGTACTGGGGTATTGTTGAGTACTGGGGTATTGTGGGGTACTGGGGTATTGTGGGGTACTGGGGTATTGTTGGGTACTGGGGTATTGTTGGGTACTGGGGTATTGTGGGGTACTGGGGTATTGTTGGGTACTGGGGTATTGTTGGGTACTGTTGGGTACTGGGGTATTGTTGGGTACTGGGGTATTGTGGGGTACTGGGGTATTGTTGGGTACTGGGGTATTGTTGGGTACTGGGGTATTGTGGGGTACTGGGGTATTGTGGGGTACTGGGGTATTGTTGGGTACTGGGGTATTGTTGGGTACTGGGGTATTGTGGGGTACTGGGGTATTGTGGGGTACTGGGGTATTGTTGGGTACTGGGGTATTGTGGGGTACTGGGGTATTGTGGGGTATTGTTGGGTACTGGGGTATTGTGGGGTATTGGGGTATTGTGGGGTACTGGGGTATTGGGGTATTGTGGGGGTATTGTTGGGTACTGGGGGATTGCTGGGTACTGGGGATTGCAGGGTACTAGGGGATTGCAGAGCTGGGATGTTTTGAGGGATGGCTGGATCTGTGACTGCATTTGTCACAGATCCAGCCACAGCTCAGCTGCTGACACCCCGCTCCCCCCCCCCTCTCCTCGCACACTGTACAGAGAGGAGAGCGAGGAGAGGGAGGAACCGGCGTCATCAAATGACGCCGGTTTGTTTACAAGTGATCGCGCCGTCATTCGACGGCGCGATCACGTGGTAAACGGCCGCTATCAGCGGCAATTTACCGTGATCCGTGATGCGCCGGGTCTTCTAGACCCGGCGAGCACGGACACTTTCGCGAGCGCGTCCCAGGGGACGCGCAATCGCGGAAGTGCACGAGGACGTCCCAGGGACGTCGTGTCAAAGCAACTCCACCGCGCCGTAGCAGTAAAATGCTTATGGCGCGGTGGGGAAGTGGTTAAAAGCAGCCCAGTAATCACTGCAGAACAGATATGCCCATATATACACTGTGATTTCAGTAATAATTGTACCTTTAACCACTTCATTACTGAGCACTTAAACCCCCTTCGTGCCCAGACCAATTTTCAGCTTTCAGCGCTGACGCATTTTGAATGACAATTGCGTAGTCATAGAACACTGTACCCAAATTATATTTTTTCATTTTTTTCCCACAAATAGAGCTTTCTTTTGGTGGTATTTGATCACCTCTGCGGTTTTTATTTTTTGCGCTATAAACAGAAAAAGACAGAAAATATTGAAAAAAAAACACAATATTTTTTACTTTTTGTTATAATAATATCCCATTTAAAAAAAAATATATATATTTTTTCCCTAAGTTTAGGCCGATACGTATTCTTCTACATATTTTTGTTAAAAAAAAATCGCAATAAGCGTTTATTGATTGGTTTGCGCAAAAGTTATAGCGCCTACAAAATAGGGGATATATTTATGATTTATTTTTTATTTTTTACTAGTAATGGCGGCGATCTGCGATTTTTTTGTCAGGCCTGCGATATTGCAGCGGACATATCGGACACTTTTGACACAATTTTGGGACCATTCACATTTATACAGCGATCAGTGCTATAAAAATGCACTAATTACTGTATAAATGTGACTGGCAGGGAAGGGGTTAACACTAGGGGGTGAGGAAGGGGTTAAATGTATTCCCTCGATGTGTTCTAACTGTGTGGGGGGAGGGGGGTGACTGGGGGAGGTGACCGATGCTGTGTACCTATGTACAAGGGACACAGATCAGTCTCCTCTTTCCCTGACAGCACGTGGAGCTCTGTAATTACACACAGAGCTCCACGTCTCTGCTGTCACCTGCTGTCACTGCTGATCGCGCGTACTCGGCGGACATCGCGGCCGCCAGGCACATGCATCGGCTTCCCAGCGATGCAACGGCACAGTGTTTACCCGCTGCACGCCCCCAGGCGGCGCACGGGTAATGTAAACAACATGACGTCCAAAGACGTCCTCCCGGCACTTCAGGTCCGCACTGCAGACGTCTTTTGACGATAGCGCGGATCTGTAGTGGTTAATAACAGTCTTCCATTCATTTTTCCCTGCCTGTTTCTGTCCCAGGCAGAGTGCATTTGGTATCGTTTGTGACAGAGCCGGTGCTATACAGGAAGCATCAGCTTATGTGGCTCTGCTCTGTAGCTGCTTGCTTTCTCTACCGCCGGCTTCATTCACAACACTGATGGGTCGGCAGCCTGCAATCTGGGCTTGCCAAACCACCATCCTAGAGCAGGAGGTCTTGGGCCACATCAGAAGGCTCTGCGGGCCACATGTAGCCCCTGGGCCACTGGTTGGGCACCCCTGGTTTACATTCTGCTGTCAGCAGGGATGAACAGTGGTCGTTGGGACTCCAGTGGCTTTTTAACAACCAGCAGCCCTAGGCTGAACTGTCACATTTAACAGTGGTGGTAATACCACTGCTAACTGTTTCACTTCCAGCTGCAGACAGAAGTCCGGTCTGCATTAGACCAAGGTGCAAAAACACATGTTAAATACTGCAAAATAAAAAAACAAGCTCATGCGGTTAATTTAACGCAAATCCTCATGCAGCATTTAACCCTTAGTGAATTGAGCCCTCAGAGTTCAGCTTAAAAAAAAAAAAAAAACCTTCCCGTCAGTCAGATGCTACTTCCAGTTGCTAAGGAAAGATGCAAAGAAGTTGCATCAGTGTTTTTGCCCCCTCTAGTGGTTAATATACAAATGTCTGCGGTTTATTAAGACAAAAATAATCGGAAGAGAAAACATAAAAAAATGTGGACATCACATACATATTTACTCCAAAGAAAACATTGCAAAAATACTTTTTTTGTTTTTGAAATTAAAGCATTTCAGTATTATAAATGCGTTGTATTTTCAATAAAACAAAACAAATATACTTGGAATGTCTTTTAAACCACAAGGTGCATCTCTAGTTGCTGAATACAGATTAGAGCTCTGCAGAATAATGCGCTCATTCAACAACTACCTTTTGGTGCTTTGGTTGCAGATAAACAGATGATTAAAGTTGATTACGAGTTACCACACAGAATCAAACATTTGACATGGGAATAAAAAAATATTTCGTTTATTTCTGTCTGTACTATTGCATCTGTCCCTCAATAGCAGTAGAGCTTGTTATTGCAAAGTCAAGTGTGTAAAAGTTTTTTGGAAGCCACAGTGTTCAGATTCTGGTAAAAACAGGAATAAACAAGATGAAGTCTGTTGGCTAATCAAATTATGTTGTAATGGAGCAGCTCTTTCCTGTGACTGGCCTTTTTATGGCCTATACTGCCATCTCGTGGTCACTGAGTATGCAGTATTTCAAAGAAATATTTCCATTGCCACTTAAAGGAAATGTTAAGTATTTTCAATACGTTTTTCTAGACAGGCATATAAAAGATCAACTTAGGACCCTATTCACACCTGTGCACCGTTTCTGTTCTAAAACACAGTTTTCTAAAGCTTCAAAATCACATAAAAAAGCTCCATTTAAAAACCTTTCACACTGCGGCAGTTTTCAGGTGTTTTAGCACTAGAAATGATGCCTGTAAAGCACCTAAAAAACTGCCTTCCATGCCGCCTGAATGTGAAAGCCTGAGTGCTTTCACACTGGGGCGGTGCGGGACGTTAGAAAAAGTGCCCCACTAGCATCCAAAAAGGTTTGCATAAATAGCGGTAAAGTGCCGCTAAAATGAGCAGCGCTTTACCGCTAATACACAGGTAGCCCAATTGTGAAAGGGGTCTAAATCTAACTGTTCACATCTATGTGCATTTTTTTTTTACATTGTGCTGCTCTTTGAAATGACCTTCTTGCTGCATCTTCAGTGCCCTATTTAAAAAATGCACCTTCCATTAAAATCTATGGGAGAGCACCAAAACAGCATGAAAAAGGGCATTTCTTAAATCACATGTCAATTTTTCCCAGGTGACCAGGGATAAAAACGCATGCAAAAATGCATGTAAAATACATGGTATGGTTTCTGTTAAACCTTTATTTTACATAAAAATAAGTTCTAGAAATGCAATATGTGTTGTTTTTTTTTCACATATGTTTTACAATGCACAGATGTGAACAGACCCTAATGCATACCAGCAATCTGTGAATGAAGAAACTACAAGTGTTTTCTGTCAGTAAAGAGACAGATTGTAGTCCTCAATGGACTGCAAGGGTGCTGATGAGTGCCCTCACAGTACATTGACACTTCCTCCAGCTTTTCAGACAAAATGCCTGTACAGAGGTACTGGCAAAAATCTGAATGATGTGTCTACAGGAGCCTGTCATTGCACCCACGATTAACTGACCATGGGTCCATTGCTTTTCAGGCTGCTATGGGAAAAATAATGAGGAAGTCTCCGGCCAAAACATGTTAGCACTTTAGATGTTGCATTGCTGTTAGTGGTCAATAAAGATTTTAGAAGAAGCAATCGAGTTGCCAGCATTTCTTGCTATTTTAGATGTTTATGGGACACAACAAGCCTGAGCATCATTAATCAGCTCATCATTCTACAATTATGCGGTAGAGCTTGGGTGAGTTTTTGTCCAAAAATAATAAATGTTTTTTCCTGCAAAAATATTTGCATTCATGATTTTTCCCTAAAGGTGAACTTATCCTTTAGAGCCCAACTCCAAGAATTAAAAAAGAAAAAAACTTCCTTTGCGGTGGAGACCCTCCCCACTGCAAGTCCTAAATGCTTGTTATGACAGGAACAGGTGTTGTGACCTAGGGCTGCTGATAAGGCACTACAACGGGTCCTGTTGTACTGGGCCCAGGCCTCATCAGCTAAACAAGGGGGCCCAGAGTGGTGAGAGGCATTTGGCTACTATGTTTATCATATTACCTCTTTCTGGGACTCCCAGAAATTTGAGAAGTGGTTCCTATTTCTTGTTGGGATTACACACGTCTGTTTAGAGCCATCCAAAATAGATTAGGCCCCAACGCTGGCCGCCAACAGCCATTTGCCACTGGGTGATAAGGAGGGATTGTGTCTGTGTGTATACTCCAATATTAGTGCATTCCCTTCAGGGACAGGTGCCAGGGACTAAAAAAGGTCTTAACTTTAACTTTTAAACAAGGTCTTGGGTACCCATCATATGTGATTCTAAAATGTTTTCATTTGTAAGGTGTGTTATTGTATACACTGTGGCAATCACTAACTTTTTTTGTCAGGCAAACAAGACATCCCTGTTTTACATGTAAACTTAAAGAGGAGTTCCACCCTAAAAATTTACTTTTGTTTAATCCCCTCCCCTCCCCCTTTGGCATGTAATTTTTTTGGGGGGGGGAGTGGGGGCTTCAGTAGGAGTGGGACTTCCTGTCCCACTTCCTGCTTTCGCCGAGGGGCTGGTTAGGCGATTAAGCTTAATCGCCTACACCAGCCCCTCCCTGTAGGCGATCACATGGGACAGGTCCACATGACAGGTCCCATGCGATCGCCTCTCCAATCAGCGGCGAGCCGCGCCGCGCGCGCATTCTCAGTGCGGCTCGCGCATGCGCAGTGGGTGCCTGGCCGAGAAGCCGAATGCTGTCACAGCTGGGTGCCCACAGTCGGGATGGAGACGCCGGCTGGGGAGGGGGGGAGAGGAGCGGAGCCCCGCTCGGCGCGTCGCTGGAACGCAGGAGCAGGTAAGTGAGTGTTTATTAAAAGTCAGCAGCTACATTTTTGTAGCTGCTGACTTTTAATAAACACAGTTTTTGGCTGGAACACCCCTTTAAAGATTACATCTGATCCCCCCAGTCAAGACCTATGAACTGTATTTATTACCTGTGAAATACAAGGATTTACTATTGTGGGCTAGACCAGTACAACCACTGGTATACGTACATCCTCATCTATGATTACATTTATAGAGCATGTAGTTGGCATTACTGAGATACCAGCCTGCATATTCTTAAATACCTCTCCTAGACAGTGTTGCCAACCTACCAGATTGAAATTTACTGGCACGACACCCGAAATTTACTGGCGCAGCCACATTTTACTGCCATTTCACAAAAGTTACCATACTAAATTACATTTTTAGGTGCAAATTTCAGTATTTAGGCTACAAACAAGTACACTAGGCAAATAGCAATGTGATTTAAGGTAGATATTAAGGTAAAAAACATATTTTTGTTATTTTCGATATAATAAGGGCAAATTATTTAGTCACATCCCCCCCGCCTCCATCTCCCTCTGCCACCAACACCCCCTGCCTCCATCCCCCTCTGCCACCAACACCCCCTGCGTTCATCCACCTCTGCCACCAACACCCCCTGCCTTCACCCCCATCTGCAGTGCCACAATCTCCCTCTGCCTCCAATCTCCCTCTGCCTCCAATCTCCCCCAGGCCCACTGCCTCCATCCCCCTCTGCCACCAACACCCTCTTTTTTCACCCCCCTCTGCGGTGCCACAATCTCCCCCTGCCTCTTATCTCCCTCTGCCTCCAATCCCCCTCTGCCTCCAATCTCCCCCCTGCCTCCAATGTCCCTCTGCCTCCAATATCCCCCTGCCTCCAATCTCCCCTGCCTCCAATCTCCCTCTGCCTCCAATCTCCCTCTGCCTCCAATCCCCCCAGGCCCCCTGCCTCCAATCTCCCCCTGCCTCCAATCACCCCCAGCCTCCACCCCCCTCTGCGGTGCCACCAACAACCCATGTCTCCATCCCCCACCCTCTGCGGTGCCAATATCCCCCTCTGCAGTGCCACCAACACCCTTTGCCTCCAATCACCCCCTGCCACTAACACTCCCTGCCTCCAATCTCCCCCTGCCTCCATTGCCCCCTGCCTCCATTCCCCTCTGTGGTGCCACCACAGCCAGCATCACCCCCTGCCTCCAATCACCCCCTGCCTCCAATCACCCCCTGCCTGCAATCTTCATGCGCAGTTCCAAGCTGAACCGATCTCGGCTATTTTTACTGGCACATTCCCACAACCACGGACATTTACGAACGGGGGAAAATGGTGCCCGTTTTTACGAACTATTATTAAGAGCAGAAAAAAGTCACAGACTCATATGTAGTCCAATCTCAGTCCTGCAGCAGCGCTGCAAACCTTAAGTTTGTTAAATTCACAGTAAGTTGACCGTCAGAAAATGCTTGAATAAATGTGCTCCAATCACCAACAGTATTCATCGCGTGGGGGGGGATAGAAGTCCCCTTTGGGGAAACACTTACCAGATGGTAATGGTCAAACAGCATATCAATCCATCTCCTTTAGTCACCGTCTAAGGCTTTTCACTCTCCAGGTATATTAGATGTAAAATCCGCAAGTATATAGGGAAAGGAAAAAAATCTATATAGAGCAGTATTGTTTGATAACTTTTAATAGCCCAAAGTAGATCCCCCTTACAAATGCATGCGTACCATAGTTAATAAACTTCAGGCAAAAATTATGATAATCAAATCAGTATGTTTTGGACTCTCACTGGATACCTGAAGACCACTTAGGAATACTTCCTGCAGCAGTTTCCTGGTTCCTCCGTGTGGAGCACAAACGTCACTTCCGGTGTTGGTGCTGAACAACCACGCTCTGATGTTTCATCGGACACGCAGCCCGTGCGGGTGACAGAGCATCAGAGGTGTATACAATAGGTGCACTGTAGATCCGTCCAAAACAAACATCAAATGGCAATCTATTACCAGATATTTGTTAAATGGGGAATTCAATCTACAGTGCAATTGATAAGACATAAATTAATACATAAATTACCATAGATTGCATAAAATCTTCAGATTATGCATAAATGATTTAAAATTCATAAAATATCATATATATATCCATTATAAGGAATAAATATTTGATTAAAATTCAGAATCTATTCTGAATGATAAAATATTAAAAAGGTTAAAAATATTTCAATATACCATAATACAAAATTACTAATAAATCACAACAATTAAAGTGATAAAGAAACCATATACATGAACTTAAAAAAAATGAATAGGTACAGGCATGGCTATACCCTTTAGACACTTTGGCCCAGATTCACAGAGCAATTACGCCTGTCTAACTGGTGTTAGACAGGAGTAATTTCAAATTTTGCGCGCCGTATCACTAGTTTGAATCCTCAAACCATGATACGGCGGCTTCGGGCTTCGATCCGAGAGGCTTACGTCCTCGTAAGCCTTCGGATCTACACTGCGATATTTTTGCGGCCGCTGGGAGGAGTTTGCGTCGTTTTCATGCGTCGGGATATGCAAATGAGTTTTTACGGCGATCCACGAAGGTACGAGTGTCCCTCGCAATCGCCTACGTCATTTTTTGGCTACGTAATGTTAGAGGAGCTTTTTGCTGGTCTAACAGTGCGTAACCCATGTAAAGTATGGCCGTCGTTCCCGTGTCGATATGAAAATATTTTTTTTTTTTTAACGTAACTCGTTCGGGAATAGGAATGTACGTAAATGACGCTACTACGACGTGACGACGTGTTTTCGCGCAATGCACGGCGGGAAATTTGCGAACGGAGCATGCGCAGTTCGATCGCCACGGGAACGCGCCTATTTTAAATGCTTCACGCCCCCTACTCGCGCAGATGGATTGCGACGGGAGAAATACACTACGCCGCCATCGTTTACTGGACAAAATCTACCTGGATTCCACGTTGAGCCAGGTAAAAAACGGCGGCGTAGTGTATTTCTGATACTCTACGAGAATCTAATTCTCTGTGAATCTGCCCCTTTATATCTTGTATATTGTATAAATTATATATCCAAGGGTGTGTTCCCTTAATTTGGATTAATACCGTAAAACAAGCAGGCTGGGATAAGAGTATACTTGGTAGGCTGGGTAGTGGGATATCCTCCTGTCATGTACATATATGGACTTATGCATATAAATAGACTTGTACATCATATTATATTATCCTGCTAATCTGGGTAAGTTAAAGTTTGAGTGCTGATCCTGATTTTCGACTAGTTTTCATCGAATCAGATGAAATATCAGTATTAACATGTGCGACCAATGTCAACATTTGCATGGACTTCCAGATGAGGACTGTTTATATTTCGTTGCTCCTTCTAATATTAAAGTGAACGTTAAGTGTCACTGATAAAACAATTGATGTCAAGTTTGAGATTTAAACCTTTTGGCATTAATACGTCCGTTAAAAAGATCCATTTTGTTTCACATTTTGATAGCTCCCGAATTCGATGTGAACCTCTCCAATGTGCTTCTAAATGTTCAATACCCCAAAATTCTAGACCTGACGGGTCTTGGTTATGTTTGATTTTGAAGTGTAGAGAAACGTTGTGACCCACAAATCTGAGTCTGATATTCTTTATATGCTCTGCAATTCTTATTCTTAAAGCGGATGTCCCATTAAAAAAGTATATTAAAAGCCAGCAGCTACAAATACTGCAGCTGCTGACTTTTAATATTAGGACACTTACCTGTCCTGGAGTCCAGCGGCGTCCGCAGCAGAGGACGAGCGTTCGCTCGTCTCTCTGCTGCTCCCCCCTCCATCCACGGTGAGGGAACCAGGAAGTGAATCGCTCCGGCTTCACTGCCCGGTTCCCAACGGCGCATGCGCGAGTCGTGCTGCGCCCGCCGATTGGCTCCCGCTGTGTGCTGGGAGCCGAGAGTTCCCAGCACACAACGGGGGGGGGGGGGGGGGGGCGACGGGATGTCGCAAAAAAAACAGACTTTTGCCCGAGACTGCGGGCCGGAAGTGGGTGCAGATACCTGTCTTTAGACAGGTATCTGCACCCCCCCTCCCCCCTGAAAGGTGTCAATTGTGACACCGGAGGGGGGGAGGGTTCCAATCAGCGGATCTTCACTTTAGGATGGAGATCCGCTTTAATAGTCTTTTAGTTCGTCCAATATATAGTAGGCCACATGGACATCTCAGAGCATATACGACAAATGTACTGTTACAGGTGATAAACTGTTTAATTTCGAACTCCCGGTTATTTGATGGTGATGTGAACTGATCCAAGCCGCGTTATAGTACTTTTACTTCCCTACATGGTTTGCACCTTCTGCATGAGAAGAAGCCATTTCTATCCCAAAAGCTTTGGGGCTTCACTGGTAGATCTAACATTTTCTTAACCACTACATCACCATGGTTTGAGGCCTTTTTGTAAAGAAATTGTGGTTCCTGGGGTATTACTGAGCCCAGTTTTTTGTCTAAAAGAAGAATATGCCAATGTTGCCTAAAGATGGCTTCCACCTCTTTATATTGGCTATGGAACTGGGATAAGAATCCCCACTCTTTTGTAATGGTAGTAGGTGCCTCCTGTTCTGCTTTTTCATCTTTTTCTTTTAAACACATATCCCTGGATGTCATTCCAACTTCTTCCACAATTTTTTCAAGAACCTGTGGGTTGTACCCCTTTGCTTCAAATCTTTTTGTTAAGACCTGGGATTGGGTCAAGAAGTTGTCCATTTTGGAACAATTTTGCTTAACTCTCATTATATGACCTTTTGGGATGTTTTTTTAACCATTGTGGATGATGTCCACTAGTAGTCGGTAGAAAACTATTCCTATCTGTCTGTTTAAAAAATACTTTAGTTTCTAATATATTGTTCTGCCGGTAAATTGTTACGTCCAAGAAATTAATAGTTGCGTTGTGCCATTCTGATGTTAGTCTGATGTTGTTCTCATTCATATTTAAAATATTTAAAAACTCTTTTAGTGACTCCTCTGGTCCTGCCCAGATAAAAAATATATCATCAATAAAACGTTTGTAAAATACTAGTTCAGACTTTCTTTCTTTAAAAATGGATTTGTCTTCCCACTCGGCCATAAATAAGTTTGCGATGCTCGGGGCAAACTTAGCCCCATTGTGACGCCCCTTTTTTGTGTGTAAAACGTATTGCCGTACCAAAAATAGTTGTGTGAGAGACAAAAATGAAGTGCATGGCCGATGAAAACTTTTTGATTGTGGGGCAGATCTTTCCTTTGGCTTAGAGCCCAATTAAGGGCTAGTGTGGCATCATCATGCTGTATAATGGAGTATAATGAGGCCACATCTGCAGTGACGAGTAGGACTGATTGGTCGTCTCCCAAGATGACATTCTTCAAACAATTTAGAAAGTCTTTGGTGTCTTTCAAATAGGATCTAGTAATTCTTACACTTTTTTGAAGAAAATTATTGAGATATTATCTCATTCTTGTGGTTATAGAATCTATACTGTTGACAATAGGTCAAGCTGGGGGGTTGGTTGGATTTTTATGAATTTTAGGAAGAGTATAAATAGTGGGGATCTTACTGCTTGCTGGTAGTAGATAAAACTTCTCCTTTTTAGAGAGTACTCCTGAGGAGGATCCTATTTGCACTAGTATTCCCAGTTGGTGTCTGTATGATTGTGTGGGATTGTGGTCTAGTAGGCCATAAGTGGCCTTGTCAGACAACATATCTACAATTTGTTATTGGTAGAACTCCTTAGAGAGAACTACAACTCCCCCTCCTTTGTCCGCCGGTCTGACAATAATGTCTTTACGTTTTTCCAATAATTCAATCCCTTCCTGAATGTGTTTTAGACACACATTTCTTTTGGGTTTCAAATGACTTAGTTCACGCAGAACTAATTCTTTAAAAACTTCAACCTGGTGGTTGGGCTTATTGGGTGGATTGAACAAAGACTTGTTCTTTAATCCACTATTAACCACCCCTTGATGATTATTCATAGGTGTTGTTTAGGTTTTGAGACCCACAAAGTATTTCTTAATATTTAATTTTCTAATGTACTTGTGTACATCGATGTAGACATCAAATTTATTGATTGGTTTCTTTATGCCACATTTCAGACCCATGTTTAGAACGTTCAATTCTTTGTGCGTCAGTTCCACAGCACTTGGATTAAACATTCCATCTGTTATTGGTTCCGACTTCTTTTTCTGGACCCTCCTTCCTGCCCTGCATCCTGTGGTGCCGGGTACCTTTGATGTGTGTATTGTGCTTGGTCTCTGGTCCGTTGGGTGGGCAGTTGGTGGTTGCTCCATTCCTGATCTCTGTATTCTTGGTGCGGGTATTGTTGTGGTCCCCCCCTGGTATGGGGGTGGTGACCCCTCCCCCTTCTCTGTGCCCCCCCCCTCCTCTCCCTAAAAAAGGACGTAGTGGTGGGGCATCGTTCTGTGTGTTTTGTTGTGTATCTAGTGGTTGATAGTAATTATATGTAGGGGTAGGATAGTATATAGGTTGTTGATTTGGATTGACTCCTCTACCCCTACCTCTAGATTTAGAGTAGAAAATTGTGTTTTTACGAACTGTCCGTAAATATACGGATGGTTGGCAACACTGCTCCTAGATGAGTGCCTGTAATACCACTCTGGAGTAAAAAAAAAAACACCAGTTCAACTACCATTTTCTTGATGGCTTATTTGTTTTATTTATTTTAAATCTGTAGGCTACCTCTAAAGCAGGGATGTCCAACCTTTTGACCTTCCTGGGCCACATTGGAAGAAGAGGATTTTTTTTGGACCACACATAAAACACACTAACAATAAGGATAGCCGATGAGATGAAAAAGTGGGGAAGATCACAAGTTAACAATTACAGTATAATAAAAAGATAAGAGGCTAGATTCAGAAAGACTTGGAGATACGCCGCCGTAATTTCAAATCTTTGCGCCGATTCACAAAGTGAGATACCCCGAAAAACATGGCTTCAGCCGTCCGACATAACTTGCCTACACCGGCGTATAATGGGCGCATAGTTACGCTGGACGCATTTGGCGTTCCCATGTTAAATATGCAAATGAGCAAGATACGCCAATTCATGAACGTACGTACGCCCGACGCAGTAATCTACGCCTTTACGTAAGGCGTTTTTCCTGCGTAAAGATAAACCACCAAAAAGGTGGCGCATCCCATGCAAAGGTATGGACGTCGGAAAACCTGTAGTTTTTACGTCGCTTACGTAAGTCGTACGTGAATGGGGCTGTGCGTAAGTTACGTTCACGTCATGGGCATTTACGCCGACGTATCTTAGGGAGTTTATGCAATGTGATTCTGAGCATGCGCGCACATACCCAGTTTGACCGGCCATTCATTTACATGGGGTCAAGCTTGATTTAAATAGATGCCGCCCACCTCCTCTGAATTAGGTGGGCTTATCACTGCCGCAACTCTGGGCAAGTGCTTTGTGACAGCACTTGCCTCTCTAATTGCGGCGGAGTAGCGTAAAGAAGATACATATACGCCGTTATCTGGCCCAGCCTATCTGTATAACACACACCCTATTTATGACCCCCTGCACACTTAATACCATATTTATCAGCGTATAACACACACCCTGACCCCCTGCACAGCACACGGACCCCCTGCACAGCATACGGACCCCCTGCACAGCACACAGACCCCTTGCACAGCACACGGACCCCTTGCACAGCACACGGACCCCCTGTACAGCACACGGACCCCCTGTACAGCACACGGACCCCCTGTACAGCAGATGGACCCCCTGCACAGCACACAGACCCCTTGCACAGCACACGGACCCATTGCACAGCACATGGACCCCCTGCACAGCACATGGACCCCCTGCACAGCACAAAGATCCCCTGCACAGACCGTCTGAACAGCACACGGACCCCCAGCACAGCACACAGACCTCTTGCACAGACCCCTTGCACAGCACACGGACCCCTTGCACAGCACACGGACCCCCTGCGGACCCCTTGTACAGCACATGGACCCCTTGGACAGCATACGGACCCCTTGCAAAGCACACAGACCCCTTGCACAGCACACGGACCACCTGCATGAACCCCTTACACAGAACACAGACTCCTTTCATTATAAAACCCCCCTGCACTCCTAGGAGACCCTCAGTCTCCTAGGACAGCCCTGCCAGCATACTTTAAGAGGTTGAGAAGGCGTTTACAACATCTCTTTCTTGTGCGCAGCTCCTCCTGTGTCACTCTCATTGTGGATGGGGGCTTCTGTGTGCCTCAATTGATGCCGCTCGCTCGTGGACACAGTCATGTGACCCTCCTCTTTTATTGATGGTCACATGACCGCTCTCCTCCTCCTATCAAAATCTACACTCGAGGAGGAGGTGGAGCAGGAAGAGGAGAGTGGTCGGAACAAGCAGCGTGGATTGAGGTTTTGCAGGGGGTGATGTGGGGGGGAGGGGGGTCTTGTGTGGGAGGGGACTGGCAGTGTTATTTCTTACGTTTTTAAGTATGGCAGCGCTGTCTGAGGTCCAGGAGAAGGCGGGACGGCTGTCCCGACACCCTCCCAATGGGTGGCACCCATGTGTGGACCAGGAGATAACAGCTCCACAATCTGGTGTCCACTGGTTCCGGTAAGCCTTCATACCAGGCAAGTCCAAAGTCCAGCCCGTGGTCCAATTGTGGCCTGTGTTCCAGTTTAATATGAGGGAGGGGGCAGGACTTGCACCATCAGATTACATTCTCCTCCATAGATTCTCCAGTATGTAATCTTTCAGCGCTCATCCTGCCATGGCCCCCGCCCCTCCACCCCCCTCCACGTCACTGGGGCGACTCCCAGCTCACCTCATGTCCGTGAGTCTGCGCATTCAATCGCATTCGACATCGCAAGTGCATTGCGGCTTCTCCCTTCATGGTCTTCGTCGGCGGTTCCTGCTAACTGTCGCAGGTAGTATTCAAACCTTTTCGTATCATGTGCAATCTTGCAATTCGTTATGCTTCCTATCCTGCATCCCTTTTGTAAAAAACCTGCCTCTGAGTTATTATTGCTCATGTTCCAACATCATGCGGCACAGGCTTGGTACATTTGTAACTTCCTCCTGCCAAACATACGATTCTTTTGTAAATCCAGGCCTCCAAGCCACTGACAGTGGTTGTCTGATATCACTCGCCACAGGCTTCACTGGTTATAAAATTCACTGTCCATTGTTGCTGTCTCATCCATTTGGAGATTAGCATGTATTGTTTGTATGGGTTCTTTGGCATATTGAGGTGGTAATTGGACCACCTGGGGCCTTGTCTGCACTTGATTAGCCTGGGTGGTTGGTAGGTGTTCGGTTTTAAAGCAAAGGGTAGCATACACTCTACAACCAATTTGTATCAGATTCGTTCAATACTCCTTACTACCGATTTGTATCAGATTAGTTTCATGCATTTTACAACCGTTTTGTATCAGTTATTTCTCTTTATTTATTTATTTTTGTCGGCGTATGTAGAGATACGCCGCGTAACTTCTTTTTTTTTTTTAAAGTGTATTTTGTGCGTGAACTCGAGAGAGGAGCCGGACTGCAGGAGTTGGGAGTAGGCAGACCCTCCCCCCAGAGGCAATCGCCATCCTTCTGGGTTCAGACAGATGTTCAGAGGCATTCGAAATGGCAATGCCTGTAACAGCTTGGAAACACTGCCAGATGCGGTAACTCATGTTTACCAGCGTTTCATTCACAGTCGTTTTCGTAAAAAAATAAAAGAAAAAGGGGGAAAAAAAAGTCAGGGAATAATGTCTCAGCAACTTGACACTCATTTGAGACTCTTGCAAAATGTAATATCATCTCAGCTACCTCACACTCGTCTAGACCTTTGCAACCACACAATCTAGTCTCAGCAACCTGACACCCGTTGGCAGACATTTGCTGGTCAGCCATACAAAGTCATCTTAGCAACCTGACACTCATTTGAGACCATTGCAAACGCAATATCGTCTCAGCAACCTGACACCCATTCAGACCCTTGCAGCCATACAAAGTTGTCTCAGCAGCCCGACACTCACTTGAGACCATTGCAAAACGCAATATCGTCTCAGCAACCTGACACCCGTTCAGACCCTTGCAGCCATACAAAGTCGTCTCAGCAGCCCGACACACATTTGAGACCATTGCAAAATGGGATATCGTCTCAGCAACCCCTCACTTGTTGAGACCCTTGCAACCACACAATACCATCTCAAAACAAACCTCATATATATTGTTTCGGCTGTTGAGACCTTTGCAACCACGAAAAAAAAAATATCGTCTCAGAAAATCTTCATACTCATCAAGGCAATGCCTGCAACCTTGGACACAATATAGTCCCAGCAACCTGACACTCACTGACACCCTTGCAACCACACAATATTGTCTGCAAAAAAAAAAAAGTATAAAAGGGAAAAAAAAGTCACTTTGCGGAATAATGTCACGCACCTACGTGCAAACCCGAATACAAACTAAACTTGCAAACACACCTCAGTGACAAACAATCAGCCACACAAACACGTCTGCGAGCGCACGTTGGTCTGCGAGCGCACATCGGTATGGGAGCGCACGTTGGTCTGCAAACGCACGTTGTCAGTTCAGTGTGCGGTACTACACGTCACTGGGCCGACAATTCCCAGCTCACCTCATGTCCGTGAGTCTGCGCATTCAATTGCATTCGACACCCCCCCGCCCTTCCCTTTTTCATGGCACTTTTCAGCATATCCTTCTTCAATTAACTACCCATTACTTACCTTGGGTTACCTTGCCCCCTTTTCTTGGCATACTGGCCAGACCACCAAGGTACACTTCAGGTCTATTTATGTTGTAAGTCTTGTCGCGTGTTTTTGTGATCCATATCTCTCTCGGTCAGAGGGTAACAACCATAAATATTGTTTATGAACACCAATATTGCACTCTATGGTCACAAACATTGCATAATATCTATGTATTTATGATGACATAATTTTGAGCACACCTGTTATTGGTCACACAAATTCTGTAGCTATACAACTTTTTTTTTATTAGCGCTGCACATATGTTATAATCACTTGTTTGCGTTTTTTGTCTATTGCTGTGATGGCTGCTGTTTAGGTGTCAGCGCAATATATTTTTCTATAATTTAGTGCTCTGTGCCCTGATTGGGCAAAGCTTTTATTGCTTCAGCCATTTGGGGCTTTCAATGCAGTGTGGCGGCACGGTGCATTGTGGTCATTCGATGGGCATAACAAACAGTCAAATGCCTCGATAATTTGGGTGATCATTAAATGGGCAAACAGCCAATGTTCTGCCTGAACTTATGCTTGGGCCGAGCTGTTCACCCAACTCTAAACATCAACAAGACAAAAAAATCCCTTTTCTAAATATAAATACCTGTATTTTAGTAGGGAAAATTAGATACTGTAGATACCTGTGGATTTGATTTGCTAAAGGCAAATAGCCCATGCAATTTGCAAAGTACAGTTGCAATTGCTCCAGAGCTTAGTAAATGAGCAGAAGCTCTGATTACTTACCTCATCCAATCACTTGCAAGCAAATATGCTGTTTTTTTTTCCCTTACATGTGATTGGGCATTCGTTGCAAAGTAAAGCTTTACCTCATTTACTAAGATCTGGAGCAACTGCAAATTGCAGTCGTTTTGCCTTTAGTAAACCCATTGCACAATGGGGGTTATTTACTGAAGGCAAATCCACTTTGCACTACAAGCGCAAACTACAAGTGCACTTGAAATTGCATTGAAAGTGCCCTTGCAGTTGCTGTAGATCCCAGCGGGGCATGGAAGGAAAATAAAAAACAGCATTTTAGCTTGCACATGATTGGATCGTAAAATCCGCAGAGATTCCCCTCATTTCAGATCTACCCCTCAGATTTACAGAGACTGTACTTCGCACTTGTAGTTTGCACTTGTAGTGCTAAGTGGATTTGCCTTTCGTAAATTACCCTCAATGCAATGAAGCTTCCGGTATTAAAAACATATGCAAGGTGTATGTTATTAAAAGAAAACTTTTTACTTTTAATAGCATAGTGTCGTATACTGTTTAATAGCATAGCCAACTGTCACAAATTTTCTGGGACATTTCCAGGATTTAGACCCTTGTCCAGGTCTTACCATTTCCCAGGAAATCTGCGTTTTTCCAATTTTTCCCAGCCCTTGCCAACTGTCGCAAATTTGCCAGGACATTTCTAGGTTTTAGACTTTTGTCCAGGTCTTACCGTTTCCCAGGAAATCAGCGTTTTTCCAATTTTTCCCAGCCGCTAGAGGTCCGTGGCCGGCATTGTTGAGAGGTCTGTGGTCGTACTGGTGAATTCTGTCTCTGTCATCATTTTACTGAAGACCAACTTGTGAGGAAGAAACAAGAGGCAAAGCCCGGGTGGCAGCTCCAATTCTATTGGCAACTGCTTTCATTGCCACCCAGGCGCTGCCTCTTGGTTCTGTATATGGCGCAGAGACCGAATCCAGGTGAACAGAGATAACTGCCCCAGTGTGTGTGTCTGTGTGGGGGGGGGTGACACCATCCTGAGCCAAGGCCGATAGAGAGTGCTGAGTCCCGGCACCAAGCTATCCCTGAGTGGGTCTCTGCTCTGTCTCAATCTCACTCTGGCTGACTCCTGTCACAAGTGTGCCGCCCGGAGAGTGACAGTCTAAACTGCGGACTGAATCCTCCTCCAGGTGCTCGTGGGGGGCAGGGTTGGCTTGTTATGGGGGTCTGTATTGATGGAGGAGGGGGGTGGGATGTTCTGGGTGGGTCTGTACTGATGGAGGAAGGGGGGATGGGTTGCCCTGGGGGTCTGTACAAATGGAGGGGGTAGGTTGTTCTGGGGGTCTGTACAGATGAAGGGGGTGGGCTGTCCTGGTGGAGTCTGTACTGATGGTGGGGTTGCGTTGTCCTGGAGGGTCTGTACTGATGGAGGGAGATGGGTTGTCCTGGGGGGTCTGCACTGATGGGGGGGGGTTTGTCCTGGGGGGTCTGTACTGATGGGGGGTTAGTCCTGGGGGCTCTGTACAGATGGAAGGGGGTGGGTTGTCCTGGTGGAGTCTGTACTGATGGTGGGGTTGGGTTGTCCAGGGGGGGGTCTGTACAGATGGAGGGAGGTGGGTTGTCCTGGGGAGGCCTGTACTGATGGGGGTGGTTTGTCCTGGTGGGTCTGTACTGATTGGGGGAGGGGGTGGTTTGTCCAAGCGGGTCTGTACTGAAGGAGGAGAGAGGTGGTTTATCCTGAGGGGGGTCTGTACTGATGGAGGGGGTCTATACTGATGGAGGAGGGTCTGCACTAAAGAAGTTCTATACTGAGGGAGGGGGTCTGCACTGTGGGAGGGGGGTCTGTACTTAGTCAGGGGGATCTATACTGTGGGGAGGGGGGTCTGTACTTAGTGAGAGGGTATATACTGCAGGAGGGGGGTCTGTACTGAGAGAGGGGGATCTGTACTCAGCGATAGGATCTATACTGCAGGAGGGTGGTCTGTACTGAGAGAGGGGGATCTGTACTTAATCGGGGGGTCTATACTGCGGGAGGGGGATCTGAACTGAGGAAAGACTATAGTGGGCTGGGGGTGACACCATATTTCTCTGCACCGGATGAAACCAACCCTAGTGACGCCACTGGTAACTGGGGACACCTGGTGTAAACAGGGACTCTGCTAGGGACACCTGATATAAGGAGGGACTCTGCTGGGGGCACCTGATGTAAGGAGGGATTCTGCTGGGGGCACCTGATGTAAGGAGGGACTCTGCTCGGGGGACCTGATGTAAGGAGGGACTCTGCTGGGGACACCTGGTGTAAGGAGGGACTCTGATGGGGACAGCTGATGTAAAGAGGGACTCTGCTGGGAATGCCTGATGTAAGGAGGGGCTCTGTTGGTAATGCCTGATGTAAGAAGGGACTCTTCTGGGAATGCCTGATGTAAGGAGAGACTCTACTGGAGACACCTGATGTAAGGAGGGACTCTACTGGGGACAATTTAAACAAAGATAAAAGCACCACTGAAGTAAATTGTATGACATTTAATAAAACAAGGCATAAAAGCACTTACATCTAGGTAAGTGAAGTGAAGCACATCATGGAGTCCTGTGAGGTTAGTCTATGTGCTGGCTGGGTACCACACAGTGTTGCTCATCTTACTTTAAAAAAGTAATTAGTTACAGTTACAAATTTCTCTTCCGAAAAAGTAATTGCGTTAGTGACTCTACTGCACAATATCATCACACTCCACCTCCACATACCGAGCACTACTATACAATATCATCACCTCTACATGCCGAGCAATACTGTACAATATCATCACCTCTACATGCCCAGCAATACTGTACAATATCATCACCTCTACATGCCGAGCAATACTGTACAATATCATCACCTCTACATGCCCAGCAATACTGTACAATATCATCACCTCTACATGCCCAGCAATACTGTACAATATCATCACCTCTACATGCCCAGCAATACTGTACAATATCATCACCTCTACATGCCCAGCAATACTGTACAATATCATCACCTCTACATGCCAAGCAATACTGTACAATATTAGATTCATCACACTCCACCTCCACATGCCCAGCCCGGCCCCAGCCCTAGACTAGGCCGCTCTCCCCCCTAGTCCCAGACACTTCCAATCCACACATGGCGGTCCTCACCTGCGCTGCTCTAACTGTCTGTGTCACTGTCTCTCTCTCTTCCACGTTATTGCGCAGGGCCACGGTCGGTGCTGAGCTGAGTCTTTGATCCAGACCGGTGGAGCGGAGCCTCCGCGGGGGAGATGTCGGCAGCTGAGCTGAGCTGAGAGCTCTCATGACAGGCGGGCGGGAGGCTCCAGGCGCGTGCATGCGCCAGTGCCACCCGCGATCACAGACAGGCCAGCTCTGTGGCCACATGACCCACCGTACCGAATCACAGGCCAGCTCAGGCCTGTGGCCACATGACCCCCTCTGCCCCCCCGCACACGGTAGATGTAATTGGGGTAATGCCGCCCAAGTAATGGGAACGGCGTTACCGTGAGGGGAAGAGTAATCAGGTAGATTACTAGTTACCCTCAAAAGGGGCATCGTTAGGTAACAGCGTTTATTTTAACGCCGTTACTTACAACACTGGTACCACATCAGCCAATCAATGACAATCATGCCCCTTATAAAAGGCACTCCAGCATAAGCCAGCTTGAAAAAGGAGTGCACCTGTCATCACCACATTGCGTTGCATTATATCCGGTGATTTCACACACCACTGCAGTCCATGTGCGTTCCAGCACCTCTTCCGGCTCCCGCCTAATACAATGCCATCTGACGATAGGCGCCCTCAGGAGATAAGGCTACCGCAGGGGCGGACTGACCATTGAGGAACTCTGGCACTGCCCGAGGGCCCCATGCCACTAGGGGGCCCCATCAGGGTTGCCAGGCTCATTAAAACCAGGGACAGTATGTAAAAATCTGTGTTTTTTTACATCTGTCCCTGATATGTCCAAAACCTACATGCTTTTGATGTGAAAATCCCGAGATTTTAGCTGCCCCGCCTCTGCACTGCCTCCTGGCTTGGTGGCCGTCTGTAAGCCCGGGGGCCCCATAATCTTCTATTGCCCGGGGGCCCAATGAGTTGTTAGTCCACCCCTGGGCTACCGAACCACCACTGCTACCCAGCCAGTGCAAAGACTCACCTCACAGGACTACACGATGTGCTTCACTTTACTTGCCTAGAAGTAAGTGCTTTTATGCCTTGTTCTATTAAATGTCATACAGTTTTCTTCAGCAGCGCTTCTATCTTTGTTTTATTTGTGCCTGGAGTTTTTGTTTCTGCTTCCCTCAAGAGGCTTGCCCTAAGTACAGAACTGTCCCCCCTATTATCACCATTGGACTATCATCTGTTGCCTGTACATAGACTTGTTCCCCCTGTCTACATCATCCACAGGCCCCACTCTGACTGCTGACCCCTGATTGAGTGGTTTTACTTCCTCATCTCCTATCATATTAAGCATTTTTGTCTAACAGCTTGCACCAGTATCACTCTATTGTATCTCTACTGGGGACACCTAATGTAAGGAGGGACTCTGCTGTGATTGGAAAGAAATCCTGGACTGCTGCACTCCATTAAAAATGTCTTTATTGGATAAAATCAAAACATGATCCAAAAACAGTGCAGTCAAAAATAGAAAGTGAACACTAGGACAAAAAAAATGGCTAACGTGTTTCACATCGTGAGATAGCTAATGTAGTCGATGTAAGGAGGGACTCTACTAAGGGCACCTGATATAAAGAAGGGACTCTACTGAGGGCACCTGATGTATAGAGGGACTCTACTGAGGGCGCCTGATGTAAGGAGGTACTCTGCTGGGGATGGCATCTGGTGGGATTTTCTGGTGGCTTTTATTTTTGTAAGTGTGATTTTATAGCAGGGTTTTGCACTACAAGCAGGGCTGTCTTAATGAGAGGGCACACCTGGGCATTGCCCAGGGGCCCCAGCTGCATGGGGGCCCCTGCACTTTTCCCAAAGCAGCTGGTCCTTGAGTCCACGTTGCCTAGAAATTGGGGGCCCTGTGATGGCACTGAGAGTGATGGATACACAGGGGACTCAGACTGTCAGTGGTGCGCCATGCTGTGCAGAATGATGCCTAATATTTCACAGCCAGCAGGTAGGGGCGGGGCCGGAGCGCCATGCTCTGACCCCGCCCCATGCAGCATGAATGCTCGGGAATCGAAGGCTGCGGGGTAGGGGCTGGAGTGAGAGCTGTTGAGTCGGCAGCACTGAGAGCCCACCTGCGGAAGTAGCATTGTGGATGGTGTCATGGTGAGCCCAGCTGTCCAGCACTATTTAAAAAGGCTTGGAATGCCCAGAGGGATGCTCTCTCCTCCGCCCCTCCTTCTGCCTGCTTGATTGGTATAGGTGAGGGCAGTGCTGGAGGTGGGCACAGGGGGTCTGTGGTGTATAGGGGGTAGCAATGCTTGGGGTAGCTTGGGTAGCTATTAGGGTTGTCCTGATACCGATACCAGTATCGGTATCGGGACCGATTCCGAGTATTTGCGGGAGTACTTGTACTCCCGCAAATACCCCCGATACCCAAATAGAATACTTCGCCCAACCCCCGTCGCCCACCCCCCGCCGCCCCCGCCGCCGTATATACAAAGCCGCCGCCGCAAACATTACATGACGCTTTCGTTTTTCAATATCTGTTTTCCCTATCGCCCGCCCTGTGTAAAGGACAATCCCCCTTGCTAGCGATTGGACGGATCTGTCCAATCACGAGCAAGAGGGAGTGTCCTTTACACAGGGTGCGCAATAGGGAAAACAACTATTGAAAAACGAAAGCTGCATGTAATGTTCACGGCGGCAGCTTTGTATATACGGCGGCGGGGTCGGCATTATCATCATCATCATCAGGTAGGGGGACATCATGGCAGCAATATGTGGGGGACACATGGCAGCAATATGTGGGGGACACATGGCAGCAATATGTGGGGGACACATGGCAGCAATATGTGGGGGAAACATGGCAGCAATATGTGGGGGGACACATGGCAGCAATATGTGGAGGACACATGGCAGCAATATGTGGGGGACACATGGCAGCAATATGTGGGGGACACATGGCAGCAATATGTGGGGGGACACATGGCAGCAATATGTGGGGGGACATGGCAGCAATATGTGGGGGGACATGGCAGCAATATGTGGGGGGACATGGCTACATTTGGGGACACGTTTAAAAAAAGTATCGGTATTCAGTATCGGCGACTACAAAGCTGGAGTCCCTATTAAAAGACTCCTCTGCAATGGCTGGGGCTGTAGTACAACCTGCAGTTACAGCCATTGGTCAGTTACTCAAGGAACAAATGCAGCAGATGATTAACCTCCTCCCTATAGAAGAGATTGAGGTTTATGAGGACCTTCCTACCTTGTGCTTTGCGATTGATTAGATTATGGACTCTGTTCAACAAGCATCTCGCTTGAATCTCCTACAGGTACACGTGTGCAGGTCCCTTTGGTTAAAACATTGGGGGGCCGAGGCTTCCTGCAAGAAATACTTGGCCACGTTCCCCGTTGGGGGAGAACGCCTGTTTGGAGATGACCTGGGTAAATACATTCAAAAGATTACCGGAGGCAAGTCTACTCTCTTGCCGGTTAAGAAAAAGAGTAAGCATCCCTCATTTAACCCCCCTGGTGGTATTCCCGAGTCTGACTCGGGGTTAGATTTCTGTGCTGCGATCGGTAACCCCGATTCTGACTCGGGGCTCGCCTCGCTGAATCCACAGGCAGGGTTTACTTACCTTGTTCCTGGATCCAGTGATGCATCCACGCTGCATAAGCGAGCTGGTGCTCGCTCGATTCACACAGTGTCCCCGTGTGCCACCGAACTCCGTTCCCTGCGACATTACGACGCACGGGGCGGAGAACGGCGCCATATTCAAAAATGTAAACAAACACATTACATACAGTATACTGTAATCTTATAGATTACAGTACTGTATGTAAAAAATACACACCCCCTTTGTCCCTAGTGGTCTGCCCAGTGTCCTGCATGCTCTTTTACATAATAAAAACTGTTCTTTCTCCCTGCAAACTGTAGATTGCCCATAGCAACCAAAAGTGTCCCTTTATGTTAAAAATTATTTTAGATCAGCTAAAAAACAGCGATAATAAATTATAATCACTTGCAGCGATTTGTGGGGAAATTCGTCATAAAGAAAAAAATAATAATGACAGCGACAATTCTGCAACTGAGCAAATTTCAGTGATTTTGATTTGATTACATTATTGAATAATTTTTATTATAATTATATTATTATTTGTTATAATTATTTATAATTATTTATTATATTATAATTTATAATTTTGTTTTAAAAAAATTGTCATACCCAGGATGCCTATTAGACTCTTGTTTGGTCAGATTTAAGTGAGTTATTTCTAAGAATCGCCAAATTTCCTTGCAAATAATGGTGCCGCTTTCAGCACCTAAAGTCTGAAAGAATCATACCGCCAGAGAGGTGAAATGTACTCTTTCTCCAGCTCCTGGAAACTCAGTCTCCAGGCAGTGTCGATGGCTGCCCCAGTCTAACACTAGGGGAAAAGCCCAGAGCCAAGCCCAAGGGCAGAAAAGAACTTGGGGTTCAAGGTCTAAACAGACCCCCAAAACGTCCCTATGATGGGATGCCCCCGCTTGGCCGAGTGGGGGGAAGGCTGCTGCATTTTGCAAACGCCTGGCAGAACAAGGTTCAGGACAAGTGGGTCATCACCATAGTACCCCCAGGCTACAAGCTAGAGTTCAGAGAACTTCCGCCACCCCGTTTTCTGAGATCAAGAATTGACAAAGATCCAGAAAAAAGAAGGCCATTACTATTGGCCTTGGAACACCTGTTGTCCCAAGGGGTAAACTTACAGTTGGCCCCAGAGGATCAGGGGTCAGAATTCTATTGAAACCTGTTTACGGTTCCAAAACCAAACGGGGATGTCAGACCTATCCTAGATCTAAAAAGTCTGAATCAGTTTCTGGACTTCCGCATGGAGTCTCTCAGTTCAGTTGTTTCCACCCTTCAGGGGGGAGAATTCATGGCATCAATAGATATCAGAGATGCATATCTACATGTGCCAATGTTTCCCACCCACCAAAGGTCTCTAAGGTTTGCGGTGGATCAGCACCACTTTCAGTTTGTGGCCCTTCCTTTCGGACTGGCTACGGCTCCTCGAGTGTTCACGAAAATACTGGCCCCGGCCCTGGCAAGGCTAAGGGTATGAGGCATAGCGATAACAGCCTACCTGGATGATCTGTTGATCATAGATTAGTCCGCCACATGCTTGGGCCACAATGTGCACAGCACAGTGGAATATTTAGAGTACCTAGGCTGGGTCCTCAATCTGAAGAAATCATCCTTGCAGCCTCAAAAAAGGCTACAGTACTTGGGTATGATTATAGACACGTCCCTAAGCAAGGTATTCCTTCCCAAGCCGAAGGCAAAAGCCATAGGAGACTTGGTCCGAGTGGTAAAGGCGAAAAGAAGACCTTTCATCCGTTAATGCATGAGATTGTTGGGAAAGATGGTAGTCTCATTCGAGGCTGTCCCTTACGCCCAGTTTCACTCAAGACCGTTAGAGGGCGTAATTCTGTCAGCTTGGAACAAAGATGTTCAGACCCTGGATCTTCCTATGATCTTATCTTCAGGGGTTCGACGGAGCCTCAATTGGTGATTGCTCCCTCAAAATCTGTCAGAGGGAAAATCCTTCACTCCAGTTACCTGGAAAGTGGTGACCACAGACGCCAGCCTTTTGGGCTGGGGGGCAGTGCTGGAATAAGCATCTGCCCAAGGAAAGTGGTCCGGGGCCTGAGAGCTCCTACCCATGAACATTCTGGAGATTCGGATAATTCATTTGGCTCTCAAAGTTTGGTCTTTCAGACTGCAATGCTGGCCTGTTCGGGTTCAGTCCGACAATGCTACTACGTAGCCTATATTAATCACCAAGAAGGCACCAGAAGTCTGGATGCCCAAAAAGAGGTGTATCACATCTTGGCCTGGGCAGAAAGGCATATTCCCCGCCTATGAATGAATGAATGAATGAATGAATGAAAACTTATATAGCGCATCACATGCAAACTAAATTGCCTCTGGGCGCTTGTTGTTTCTGTCTCCTTTGATATCAAAAGAGATGAGTCTTGATCTTTCTCCTGAACGCTAAGTGGTTCTCCTCCAACCGAAGGCTGGTTGGTAAAGCGTTCCATAGTCTGGGACCTTGGATCGCGAATCTTCTTTCTCCTTTGGACTTGTAGTTGGCTTTCGGTATCTGGAGCAGATTTTGATTGGTGGATCGCAGAACGCGATTGGAATTATGAGCTTTTATTTTTTCGCATAGGGGGAGCCTTCCAATGGATACATCTATGTGTTAGACAAAGTGCTTTCAAAGCAATTCTGTCTTTTACTGGCAACCAATGAAGGGTTCTCAGTGAGGGTGAGATTGATTCCCAGGGTTTTTTCCCAGTCACAAGTCTGGCGGTCGTGTTTTGAACGACTTGCAGACGAGCAATTTGGTACTTGGGGAGTCTGAGGTAAAGGGCATTTGCATAGTCCAATCTTGAGTTTACAATTGCTCCCACGACCGCTAAGTCTTCTTTGGGGATGAAAGGAGTAAGTCTGCGTAGTAGGTGCAGCAGATGGTGAGATCCGCTGACTACTGACCCTATTTGTGCGTCCATTGTCATATAGGAGTCAAAGATGACCCCTATATGGCCTATATGCTGTCTTCATTCCGGGGATAGAAAATTGGCAGGCAAATTTTTTAAGCCGCCAGTAACTGAGTCCAGAAGAATGGTCTCTACACCCCCTCATGTTTCAAATCATATGTCAGAAATGGGGAACCCCAGATGTGGACCTGTTGGCTTCCAGGTTCAATGCAAAACTGGACAGCTTTGTGTCAAGAACAAGAGATCCCTATGCTCAAGGCTCAAATTCCCTGACAATCTCATGGGATCAGTATTCCCTGAAGTATGCGTTACCTCCAGTACCACTTCTCCCACGATTACTTCAGAGCATCAAGAAGGAAGCAAAGTCAGTGATTTTGGTCACCCCAGCTTGGCCCAAGAGACCCTGGTATGCAGAAGTCGTAAGGATGGCAGTAGGAAGACCTTGGGTTCTTCCATTACACCCAGACCTACTATCGCAGGGTCCAATATTCCATCCTGCCTTACAAAGTCAACATTTCATGATTTGGCTGTTGAGAACCACATTCTGAGGAAACGTAGGCTCTCAGGGCCAGTCCTATCCACGCTGGTTAAGCTAGGGAGCTGGCCTCCAGGCTCATCTAGTACAGATTCTGGAAGGCATACATTTCCTGGTGTGAACCCAGAAAGTGGCATCCTAGGAAGTTTGCCATTAATAGGATTCTTGCCTTTCTTCAGTTGGGCTTAAATATAAAGTTTGCCTTGAGCACTATCAAGGGCCAAATCTCGGCATTGTCTGTATTTTTTCAAATACCGCTTGCCTCTCATTGCCTGTTCAGGGTGCACTACGATTAAATCCTCCGAATAAGTCTCCTGTGTGCCTATAGGATTTGAGTTTGGTGTTGTCTGTTTTACAGAAGCTACCTTTTGAACCTTTACACCAGGTTTCTCTATGTATGTTGACAAAGAAACTGGGGCAGATTCACACAGAAATGGATTATCGTAGCGTATCAGAAATACACTACGCCGCCGTTTTTTACCTGGCTCTACGTGGAATTCAGGTAGATTTTGTCCAGTAAACGACGGCGGCGTAGTGTATTTCTCCCGTCGCAATCCATATAGACGAGTAGGGGGCGTGAATCATTTAAATTAGGCGCGTTCCCACGGCGATCGATCTGCGCATGCTCCGTTCGCAAATTTCCCGCCGTGCATTGCGCGAAATCACGTTGTGACGTCATTCGTTGTTTAGGTAGCGTCGTTTATGGGCGATCCTAGTCACGAACGAGTTACGTAAACAAAAAAAAAAATTAAATAAATTCGAAGCGGGAACGACGGCCATACTTAACATGGGCTATGTAACGTTAGAGCAGCAAAAAGCTGCTCTAACATTACGTACACAAAAATAGACGAAAGTGATTGCGACGACCACTCGTATCTTCGGGAATCGCCGTAAAAAAACATTTGCATATCCCGACGCATCAAAACGACGCGAACTCCTCCCAGCGGCCGCAAATAGATGGCAGCGTAGATCCGAAGGCTTACGAAGACGTAAGCCTCTCGGATCGAAGCCCGAAGCCGCCGTATCATGGTTTGAGGATTCAAACTAGTGATACGGCGCGCAAAATTTGAAATTACTCCTGTCTACCACCAGTTAGACAGGCGTAATTGCTCTATGAATCTGGCCCACTGTTTTTTCTTGTAGCAATACCTTCGGCTAGGAGGGTATTGGAATTGACGACTCTTTCTCGTAAAGAACCATATATGATTATTCATGAAGACAGGGTGGTGCTGCAGCCTCACCCAAATTTCTTACCTAAGGTGGTTTCAGGTTTTCATCTGAACCAAGATATAGTCCTACCGTCTTTCTTTCCAGATCCGCAGTATGCAGAGGAAGAGAGTCTACACTCTCTAGATGTTGTAAGAGCGGTAAAGGTTCATCTGCAAGCTACGGCTCAGATAAGGAAGACTGATTGTCTGTTCATTCTGCCACAAGACCCAAAAAGGGGCCAGGCAGCGTCAAAATCCACTATTGCAAGGTGGATTAGACAAGTCATTATTCAGGCTTATGGTTTAGAAAAGAAGATACTTCCTTTTCAGGTGAAAGCGCACTCGACTAGAGCAGTTGGTGCTTCATGGGCAGTGTATCACCAGGCCTCCATTGCTCAGATCTGTAAGGCTGCTACTTGAACTTCGGTCCATACATTTACTAAATTCTACCAGGTAGATGTGAGAGATTACGAGGATGTAGTGTACTGCAGGTAGCAGTATAGATCATCTGGCTCCATGGCGGTCTTATTCTGATCTGTGTCTCCCTCCCCTCAATTTTATCATTGCTATGGGACATCCCATTAAGTAATTAAGGCTCTGTGTCCCGTGATGTATGATCAAGAAAATAGGATTTTTTAATACAGCTTACCTGTAAAATCCTTTTCTTTAAAATACATCACGGGACACAGAGCTCCTACCCCTCTTTAGAGTTAACGTGGAACACGTATTGCTTTGCTTCAAAACTGAGGCACTCTCCATTTGGGAGGGGTTATATAAGGGAGGAACTCAATTTTAATTGGGTTTGCCAGTGTCCAATCACCTGTGGTGACTACATAACCCATTAAAGCGGAGCTCCACCCTGATTTTTTTTTTTTTTTTTCAAAAATCTAAAAAAAAATTAAAAAAATTAAATGGAAAAAAAAAAATACTCACCCTAAATAGGCTGTTGCTATGCGGAAGTCCCGAATCTGCCCTCATGATCCGCGGTGTGGTTTTCTTCCTCCTCCTCTTCTCGGTGTCTTCTTGTGAATGGGCCGCGCTGCATTCTGGGAACTGTGTGTATCCCAGAAAGCAGCCGGACCATTCACAAAGTGCCGCGCTGCTCGCACATGTCAGTATGGTGGATGGTAATGGTAAATGTATGAGCATATTTAGATACACTAACAAATTGAAGCCAATTTCCAGTTTGTATAAAAAAATAAAAATAAAACAATCTTACTGGCCAGATAGACCACCAGATGAAAAAATAAATAAAGAAAGAAGCCTAAAAAGGTAACTAATACAGCCATCACATCTAAGAATTGGTAAGCTAGGTAGATACCCCAGAATGACAGCTAGTGGAGATACACTGGGGGTTATTTACGAAAGGCAAATCCACTTTGCACTACACTCCACTTTGCAAAGTGGATTTGCCTTTCGTAAATAACCCCCTCTGTGTTATCATCACTAAGCCATTACAATGAGCTGACAGCATAGTAACTGTGGATTTCTTTCTGCCTAGATTCACAAGTACACTTAAATAAGCCTTCACAGTTTTGGAGCAAAAATCAAACCTTGTATGCCGGGTACATCTTTCATTCAAGCTAATTAGATCAAATATAAACTTGAGTTAAGAAATCGACATATGATAATATTGTTCATTAAAATGTGTTCATTTAAACACAGACTTACTCTAAATGTCTGTCAAAATGACAATTAAACCCTCTTTGTAACTTAACGTCATAATTAAAGCGTAATTACTGCTCTTGTTACAAGTGATTGTACGTTAAATAGACTTATGTTCCGTAATGCTTATCAGGCATAATTTTGTCGTTTCAAAAATCAATTAAAAGCTGCCAAATTGATGTACTTAATCTACTCTAGCTGTAGATACTATAACCTTTTTGCTGGCATTTACAAATGGCGCATTAAAGAATAAATTAATTACTATGTGTAAAAGCTATATACAATACAGTGCTTGTGATGCACAATCATTAAAGTCCAACTGAAGCTTTAGCACAACTAGTAAAACTGATATTAAAGTGGTTGTAAACCTCGGGCATGAAAAATGAACAAAGCCTATCCCTAGCACGTACCTGAATCCAAAGCACATAGTGTTTTCTCTCTGATCACTCCTTCCTCCCTCTGCTCCATGCATGACTTACTACTAATAGATTAAGCCAACACCTCAGCCACCCAGAAAGACAGTCCACCTCCAGCACACAGCAGTCGAATTGTCAAATTCCCCGCTTCTGGTTTCTGTTGCTGAGAAAAATCCTTCTGCCTGTTCATTAGAAGGCTGCACAGAGCAGATGGCTGTAGACAAACAGGTACAACTCATGTTAGAGCAGGGGTGGGCAAACTTTTTAACTCGAGGGCAGCAATGGGTTCATATATTGGACCCAGGGGCCGGACCAAGAGTAGATGGGCGGTGCAATTTCAAGTGCACTTTACACTTGTAGTTTGCACTTGTAGTGCAAAGTGGATTTGCCTTTCGTAAATAACCCCCGTTGTGTCACTGGTCACGTCACTTCTTTAGGGATCCTCTAACAAGTGCAAACTACAAGTGTAAAGTGCACTTGGAAGTGCAGTCGCTGTAAATCTGAGGGGAAGATCTGAAATGAGGGGAAGCTCTGCTGATTTTATAATCCAATCATGTGCAAACTAAAATGCTGTTTTTTATATACCTTGCATGTCCCCCTTTGGATCTACAGAGATTGTACTTTCCAGTGCACTTTCAGTGCATTTTCAAGTGCACTTTGTACTTGTAGTTTGCACTTGTACTGCAAAGTGGATTTGCCTTTAGTAAATAACCCCCAATGTGTCAGTTGGAACCAGTGAGGTAATTTCTGGTGACTCAATTACTCTGTAGTGCAGCGAGGAGGCAATTAATTCAGTTTGACTAGATTTCGTGATGTTTATATAGCTTTTAATCTTTGCGATTACATTTTATTTTTAATAATTGTGGTTTAAAGTAGCTTTATTGTGTTATGAATCTTTCTTTTTCCTCAGAGTAAAATCTGTTAATGGGAGGAAAATATTCAGATAAACCCCGCAGAGGGACCAGTGGAGAGAAGTGCAGATTTGATAACCAGGATTGTACTGTGGGGAAGCTTTCAGAAGCTGACGATTATCATCACAACCTATCTTAAGAGCGCAGTGTGACTTGAGGGTCAGTCCTTGAGGTTATTTCACCCAAAGGTGGCTGGTGCAGGCTATTTACTCACCTTTGTTAGACCTTTCTGGGCACACCTATCAGCTACAACTGATTTTGTATGGAACACTTGCATGGTTAATTTGGACTTTCAAGTTTGTTTCAGCACTTTTTGAAAATTTTCGAACTCTATTGGACACTTTTCATTAATAAATGTTGTTAGATTAATTTATGGCTACGACCCTATATTTATTGTTTAGGTTATATGTTATAAGGGAATTGAAATAAGCACACTATCTATACTTATTTTTCATCTTAGAGGATTTGTTTCATCTCTGTGTATCACCTGAGGCTTATCACTTCACTGGGTATATGTAATGGTTTACAACCACTTAAGGCCCCTTTCACATGAGCGGACCGTTCGTCCGCTTATTACAAGTCAGTTTACGGACTTGTAATGGGCCCCTATGGGATCGCGTCCGTTAGCGGATGATGCATCCGCTAACGTCCGCAACGA
This sequence comes from Rana kukunoris, assembly GCA_029574335.1. Classification (NCBI taxonomy): domain Eukaryota; kingdom Metazoa; phylum Chordata; class Amphibia; order Anura; family Ranidae; genus Rana; species Rana kukunoris. The sequence goes on along the minus strand of CM056050.1, from coordinate 380,159,094 downwards.
TCCGCATCCGTTAAGGTCCGGTTTTTCGGACGGAAGAAAACCCTATTTTTCTTCCGTCTGGCGGATCGGATCAGATGAAAACGGACAGACGGTCCGTTTTCATCCGATTGCACATAGGGGATAGCGGAGGAGAGACAGGGCGGTCCCTGCACAATGTTGAGCCAATGCTGACCCGACGGACACACACGGAGCGGACCGAAAAACGGACTGCTCCGTGTGAAAGAGGCCTTAAGCTCCAGCTAAATGGTGCAGTGCTCTCCTTAGCAATCATTGCTCATTAGATAGCTGTAGATGAGACTCACAGGGGTTCTGCTGGGCTGCTGAAGATAAGGTTGGTGCTCCATTGAGTGTCTTGTAGTCCTGTCTGCAGTCTACATCAAGGAAGGAATTTTTGAAAGGCTGGGATGCAGTTTACAAAGAAATTCAATGTGGAGACTTAGTTCTTTTATTATTTAGCTGCACCCTTATGTCATGTTTACTATCTGTGCTTAAAGCGGAGTTCCAGGCTATTTTTAGTTTATTAAATGTCAGCAGCTACAAAAAGTATAAATAATAATAATAAACAGCCACTCACATGTCCCACGGTCCAGCAATGTGGCCGCACAGAGGCCCGCTCCTTTCCTCGGCGCCTCCACTGGAACTGTGAGCACCGGCTGTGAGAGCTTGTGGCTTCATGGCCGGGCACGCACTGCGCTTGTGTGAGTCGCACTGCGCTCTTGGAGTGGATAGGCGATCTTCTGGGACCTGTCACGTGTCCCAGGAGAATGCCTAGAGGGAGATGCTGCCTAGGGAGAGAGGAGGAGTAGTCTAGGTGGCTCTCTAGGTGGCAGGAGGATGTGGGACAGAAAGTCCCCTTCAAAACAAAGAACTCACTCTCTCCCCAAAAAGACATGCCGAATGTGACACGTAAGGGGGCGAGGAGTACTTAAAGCAGAAGTTCCACTTTTGGGTGGAACTTCGCTTTAAGATTCAGTTGGACTTTAAAAGCGGATGTTTTATGAAAACACAACATAAATATTAATTATTAATATTATATACCTTGATACTACCTCCCAGTAAATGTATATTTTTAAATATTTATGTAAAACTCAGATGGTAAAACTTGTTATATTTTGTATTAATAAAGATAAGTAATGCAGGCAGAAGTTCAGGGTGCCTCATTCAACTGAATTAGGACATTAAAGCGGAGTTACACCCAAAAGTGGAACTTCTGCTTAATCCACTCCTTGCCCCCTTACATGCCACATTTGGAATGTAATTTTTTGGGAGTGGGGGCTTCAGGAGGAGTGGGACTTCCTGTCACACTTCCTCCTTTCACCCAGGGACCGCAAAAATTATGTTTTTGTAGAGTTTTCTGGAGCATTTTTTCAGCAGAAACGCTCCTAAATGCTACTAGCGTTTTTTGAGCTTTTTTTTTTCTTCCTTTTATTGCAAAAATGCTAATGAAATACTATTACTCCTAAATGCTCTTAAAGGGATTGTAAAGGTTCATTCTTTATTGAAGCAAAACAAAAAGACATATCATAGCATTCACAATAAGGCATACTGACAGTCCAAAAGGAGTTACAGCAATCAGATAACAAGTACTTATGGTCTATAAAATGTATTAAATCCACAAATGTAATTGTTACCAGAACACCGTTCATAAAGGTAAATAGACATGTGCAAACCAATCTATCTCAACAAACCAAACAAAAAATAAAAATAAAGAACAGAAAAAGATATAGAATAAAGTCATATCTAACAAGAACAACAATGTCAGGTCATTCTTGGAAACACAGCAGCCACCATGGGTTCCACTTAGCATCATAGATGGGGGTGGTGTCATGAAGCCTATGAAAATTTGTTCAGACAACATTATTTGATCGACCTTAGTAAGGACCGGAGCAAATGGGACCGTTGGTGACTTCCAGTTCAGGGCAATAGCCCAGAGCACGACAATACAAATGGTGTGCAACAGTTGCCTCATGGGTTTAGGAGTATCAAGAATCTTTTCAAACAGTAAGCAGTGTCTATGTGTTAGAGCAATGTGACTACCTGTCAGTTTATATATAAGGTCGAAGGCCTCCCTCCAAACAGGAGAGACTTTCTCACACTCCCAAAATATATGCAGAAATGAGCCAGGGGTGGCACAACCCCGGAAACAAAGTAAAGAAGATTGTGGAAACATCTGATGTAATCGCAGGTGAGTGTAATACAGGCATACCCCACTTTTAAGTACGCAATGGGGTTTATTTACTATCGCTGGAGAGTGCAAAATCAGGCTCACTTCTGCATAGAAACCAATGAGCTTCCAGGTTTTATTGCCAGGCTCAATTGAACAATCTGGGGTTAGAAGCTCATTGGTTTCTATGCAGAAGTGAGCCTGATTTTGCACTTTCCAGTGATAGTAAATAAACCCTATTGTGCACTTAAAAGTGGGGTATGCCTGTACCACCTAGTGAATAACTTAACCGCCGTTTCCCTGATGGTAAGGGAGATAGCACATTTACGTAGATTTTGCCAATTAGTCTCCCAATCTCGTAGGTCGTATTCTAAGCCCAAATCAGATTCCCACTGTGACATATGTTTAAGTTTGGATTCTACCTTTCCAGCGTCTATAGATTTATAAAGAACCAAGATCAATCCCTTCTGTCTAGGAGCAGTTCTGCATAGAGACTCAAACAGGGTATGTGAATCTGAGGGAGTCGGAGCATAATGAGTGAGAAAAAAGTGACGTATTTGTAAGAATCTATAAAATTCTCTATCTGGAATATCCTTCAGGATTCGTAGCTGTGGGAAGGAAATGAATCTACCTTCAAAGAAAAAAAAAAATTGAAATTACATTCAGGGGTGTGCAGCACATAATCCACAATTGGTATCGCCTTCCTTTGCTACAATGAATCTACCTTCATGAAGGAAGTCCTCCAGAGGAGTGAGGCCCTGAGAGCTCCACCACCTAAAGGAGTCTGCATCAGTAAAGGCAGAAGGCAGTCTAGGGTCTCCCAAAAATGAAACACCAGGGCGGATTACCGAAACCAAGGCTAAAAAAGGTTCCAGAGTTTAAGTCCATGAGCGACCAAAGGGTTCTTACTTATCAACTCATGGGACTGAGGCCTAGAGGACTACAATAATCCAGGAAGGTGAAAAGGGGCAATAGAATCAAGCTCAAATCATACCCAAGGCACTCTGGGGTTCTTAATGTTCCATTGTGCCTTCTGGGAGAGTCTACTCACTACATAATATGGCCAAATTTGGGGAACTCCCAAGCCACCTATCTATAGGGTCTATATCGTACATCTTTAGAGAATCTAGAAGGTTTGTCTTGCCAAATAAATCTGTTTATATAGGATTGAAACTTCAAGAGATATGCTTTGGGGATCAGGAGGGATAGGGCGCGGAATAAGTAGAGCAGTTTTGGGAGGATGGGCATCTTCACTGCGGTAATCCTACCGAGAAAGGAGATCTTATAAGAGGACCATTAAATAGGTTCCTTTAAGCTAGTGTATTGTTGGTTCACTTAACTTTTTCTTTTGATTTTCCTTCTAAATGTTTTTTTTTCCTTTGTTTTCTTTTTCTGAATTTCTTACTTCCTGTTCCTCCTCAGTAAGCTCTTCAGTAAGCTGTTCTGGCTGACTAACCACCACTCGGATGATGGGAGCAAGTTTACGGAGGAGAAACAGGAAGTGAGAAATTCAAACAAAGAAAAAAAAGCGTTTAAACGGAAAATCGAAGGAAAAGGTATGTGAACCAACAATGCACTAGCATAAAGGAACCTATTTAGAAAATAAAAAACACACCTTAACAACCCCTTTAATCGCTCTTAAAACTCTCTGTTAAAATACTATTTCAAAAAGCTATTACCAGTGTTTTTTTATCCAGCGTTTTTTCCAGCATTTTTTTCGCTTAAAAAAACACTAGTGTGCATGGAACCTTTGCCAAAGTGAGGGGACATATGTTTCAATAACACATATTAGTGCTTAGGTTTTGAGGCTTGGTTTAAGCCTTCAGTAACTGTTCAATAAAAGAAAATCTATAGGAGATCTCTAAAACCTAGGATGTAGGAGATACAGCCTTGCCTATGCCCGTAAGTATGCAGCTGTAGACTTACGGCTAAGTGGGGCGAAACATGTCAGTGGGCGTGGCTTGTGGAGTGGTGTAAGGCTGAGGTCATCTTGAAAGAGAATTAATAAAGATTGATTTCCTGACACAATTTCAGGATGGCTTGTACTGTGTCACTGGCTTGACCACAACAGCAAAGAATGGACAGAGTAGTTTCTTCAATTGACAGCAGTGAAAGAGGCTGGAGCTCAGCCAGCTTTTCAATTGTATTACAAGATGACATCACAAGACACATGCATATTGATAGGTTCACATAATAAGTACACACCCATCTCCCTCCCATACAGCCATTGATCCACCCCATATATGCCCCCATATACGCCCTATTTTAAGAGCACATGTTAAACCCTTTGTTCGATGTCCATACACAGGGGTTTCCCCCTGAAGTTCACAAGGGCATCATTCCTTTCCCGATGGGATGGGCTAGAAGGGGAAGGAACAATCTAGGAGCAAGGGGCAGAGAATGGAAGTCCATGTTTCGAAGAAATCCTCTGGTTACAAGAGAAGCCATTCAGGAATGCAGTGGGGGATGGGTTGGCTTCCTCTCGAAAAGTTCTTTCTGCTCTTTTACAGTACATCACAAGGAGGGGCTGGTAGAATTAGGAGTGAGTAACTTTAAAACATCATCACCTGATATAAGATTCTCAAGGAAAATAGGCTCTTATTGTGATACATACATTTCATACATGCATATATGTATTGATATAAAAAAAAAAAAGGTATAAAAAGAATATAAAAAAGAAATGAAAGGAATATAAACCGAGAAACATTTTAGTGATTCTGATAAAATAATAAGCTTAATTTATCAAATAGTAGATTTTAAAATAATTTATCACAATTTAACACATGTTAACAACATAGGCTGGACATACTACACACTACTGTATGGTGATAGTTCATGCCAGCGCCCCAGCAGGACAATATATACTGTATTTATTGGCGTATAACACTCACTTTTTTACCCTGAAAATAGAGGGTAAACTGTGCCTGCGTGTTATATGCAGGGGGCTGTGGAACGTTTTTTTCCTAAAACGCCCCTCTTAAAGTCAGGGTGCGTGTTATACGCCTGTGCGTGTTATACGCCGATAAATACGGTATCTTACTTTTTTGCTTAGAGCAACACTAAAAGTATAAGCTGTTCATACTCTGCTAACATTTTATTCTAAAATAATACAGTTTGCATTCAAATAAGCCTGAGTTGAAATGTGCATTTCTGATCCATCTAAGGATCCGACTTGAGAATATGTAAAAAGGTGGCCTCTTCATTTCTTTATTCTTTTCCTCCTTTATTGAGTTGTTTTGAGCAGAACATAGAAATGGTGTTGACTCTATAATATATACAATCATTAATAATAATTCCTTTTGTGCCAGCTTTGAAAAATACATTTAATTGTTTTCTGTTGTAGTTGCACACAATTAATGATACATTTGCTTCTATTGCTGATTCCGGAAACTATAAACTCCATAATTTTGCCTAATGATACTTCATTTTTCTTCATTTCCCGTTCATTGTTCAAATATTCTGTTGGTACAATTAACAGAACTCAGCTTTTATCATCATACTTGGAACAAAAATTGAAAATCTGATAGGCACTGCTCAGTTTTGCAATAATTCAATAAACTACATAGGAATGGAGATGGGATAAAATGACTTCAAGAGTAAACAAATCTAGATGAATATAGGCCATGTACACATAATTGTGTATTTCATAGAGCTAATTTAAAAAGTTTACTTTGTCATTGGGTTATATTTGCCACTGAAGTGGATATCAGAGTGATGAGAGTGTGTTATCCAACAACAATGAAAAGCAATTTGCACCATAAATCTTAAATTATGTTTTATAATGTTTTAACTATGCAATCCAAAAATAATCTTCTATGAAGTAATACTAATTACTTACTAAAATATTTATTTATGTATTTTTTATTATGAATTATTAATTACCTGAGTACAGAAAGAAAAATATAATATTTTATCTTCAATTTATTATTAAAACCAGTAAGAATTCACAGTAAATCTGCAACAATTACAGCTAAAAGAGTGTTTATTTTCTTACATATGGATCTTACATATGGATCACAGGCAACCGATGCGCTTCGCTAAAAAAAAGGGCAAATATAACCCAAGGACAAAGTGAACTTTTTAAATAGTTTTTTTATTTTCCTTGCATGTCCCCTTCAGAACTACAGTGACTGCACTTCCAAGTGCACATTCAGTGCAATTTCAAGTGCACTTTGCACTTGTAGATTGCACTTGTAGTGCAAAGTGGATTTGCCTTTCGTAAATATAACCCCCAAAGTGTAATGCTAGATTGCCCTTAGTAGTGTCCAACACTTAAATCCTTGCATATGTGATCTTCTATAAATACAGATGCGTGTGTGTGTGTAAGTTTGTGTTCATAATATATATATATATATATATTATGAACACAAACTTACACACACACACGCATCTGTATTTATAGAAGATCACATATGCAAGGATTTAAGTACCATAAAAAAAACATTATGAAGTTGCTTCCTTTTTGTGTAAGCATGAGTAAAAAATACAGCTTGCCATAATAAACTTTGGAATAGCCTTGGGAACATGGTCAGTATATTTGTGTCTGTTTATTCACTGCAGCAGTGATCTAATAAGATTATTATAAGAGCAATTAAGAGTCATTAATGAACTCTTTCACATAATTTTTACTTGGAATAACTAAACCATACAACAAAACCTTATGAATAAAAGCTGATTAAAAGCTGATTCTGGCAGTGTTACTCTATAAGGTTTGTCCCAAGCCCTGTAACTGTCACTTATGGATAGCTTTGGATTGCATGTAAGTGTGGAGGAAAATATAAATAATGTTTAAATTACCACTTGCTGTCCAGAGCATTTTTTTTTTTTAATACACATGTAAAAATATAATTTTTTTCTAGAAAATTACTGAGAGCCCCCAAGCATTACATACTTCCTAAAACAGAGGCCCTGCAGAAAAACGGTGGCTCCAGGAGTTCTTATGTCACATGGTATTTGTACTGAACTGTTTATCAAATGCAGATTTTTAGGAAAAATTACACTAAAATTTATTTTGCTACACACAAATACAATATAATAGCCTGTTGGTAAATATAAAGGATCATGTTGCATCAAGTAAATAGATACCAAACATGTCAAGAAGAAAATTGTGTGCACCCGTGAAAGAGTGACAAATAAGAAGGCCAGTATGGTGGCCTGAGTTTATGGGAGGAGCACGGAGGGTATTTAAGCAGCCCACGCACACATGCTATTTGTCGGTTTAGTGTGCGGTACTACACGTCACTGGGCCGACTCTTCCCAGCTCAGCTCATGTCCGTGAGTCTGCGCATTCAATCGCATTCGACACCCTCCTGCCCTTCCATTTTTCAGGGCACTTCTCAGCATATCCTTCTTCAATTAACTACCCATTACTTACCTTGGGTATGCCCCCTTTTCTTGGCATACTGACCAGACCACCAAGACACACTTCAGGTCTATTTAGGTTGTAAGTCTTGTCGCCTGTTTATGCGATCCACATCACTCTCGGTCAGAGGGTAACGACCATAAACTACAACACTTGAAAATTTTCTTAGGTGATGATAAAAGCTTTTATAGATTATCGTTTAACGTTAACTGAGAATGATGGCACTAACAAGCCATACACACAACTTCTTAACAACTGCCAAACTATGGCGCGCGCACCCGTCGCATCACTGAGAACCCCGTGCGTGTCCCCGGCGGCCGCGATGACCGCCGGGCAGACGCGATTGCCGAGTAACTGAGCTGGGATGTGCAGCTCTGTGTGTAAACACAGAGCTGCACGTCCCTGTCAGGGAGAGAGGAGACCGATTGTGTCCCTTGTACATAGGGACACAATCGGTCACCTCCCCAGTCACCCCCCCTCCCCCCACAGTTAGAACACAAACTAGAAGAAACATTTAACCCCTTCCCCGCCCCCTAGTGGTTAACCCCTTCCCTGCCAGTTACATTTATACAGTTATCAATGCATATTTATAGCATTCTTCACTGTATAAATGTAAATGGTCCCAAAAATGTGTCAAAAGTGTCCGATGTGTCCGCTATGATGTCCCAGTCCCGAAAAAAAATTGCAGATCGCCGCCATTCCTAGTAAAAAAATAAATAAAAAAAAATCATAATTATGTCCCGTATTTTGTAGGCAATATAACTTTTGCGCAAACCAGTCACTATACGGTTATTGTGATTTTATTTTTTGATTTTTTTTTACCAAAAATATGTAGAAGAATACGTATCGGCCTAAACTGAGATAAAAAACGTTTTTTTTTTTTTTTTTTAAATGGGATATTTATTATAGCAAAAAGCAAAAAATATTGTGCCTTTTTTCAAAATTGTCGCTCTTTTTTTGTTTAAAGCGCAAAAAATAAAAAACACACGGGCGATTAAATACCATCAAAAGAAAGCTCTATTTGTGGGGAAAAAAAAGACGTCAATTTTGTTTGGGAGCCACGTTGCACGGCCACGCAATTGTCAGTTAAAGCGACGCAGTGCCGGAAGCTAAAATTTTGTCTGGGCAGGAAGGGGGTGTAGGTGCACAGTAGGCAAGTGGTTAACTGACTAGCCTGCCTGCCTGCTCTATCTACCTACTAAAAATGACACTCTCTCTCTGTCTTCTCTCTTTTAACCACTGCAACACACTACACAAGGCTGACCTGCAGGTGGCCTTTTATAGTTTGGGGTGTGTACTAAACCCCCATAGCCATAGCCACCCTGGCTTTGGCCAATTATTGCTCTCTGTTTATTGCAAGCTGTGATTGGCCAAGCATGCGGGTCATAGTGCATGCTTGGCCAATCATCAGACAGCAATGCACTGCGATGCCGCAGTGAATTATGGGCTGTGAAACGTAATTAAAATTTGACGCGAATGGCCCAAAACGTTTGTAATTCGACGAACGATCGAACATATGATGTTCGAGACGAAGCTCATCGCTATTTGTTAAATCCTTTCAGTGTACATTGACCACCCAGTCAAGATATTTTTTTTTTAGTTTATTTTTTGGCATGAGAATGAAGTTGACAAAAAAGGTAGCTACAACATTTGGCCAATATAGTGATGGAAGAATAATGTTTTTTGATGGTACAGTTTATGACTGAACTGGTGGTACTGGGTCTAGTGTAGACATTAAACGATGTGTTGGGTGGTCGATTTGTTATCAAACAGTTCAAGAAAAGGGGAAAGACCTCAGTTAGTGGAACAAATAGTGATTTAGGTGGGTGTTGGAAGACCAGTTGGATGGTCATTAGTTAATAGTCTGGTTTGATGTAATTGAGCATATTGTAATCATTGTACTATAGATTGTTGGGTGACAGTAAGCAAAGTTGAATAAAACATTCCCACATCAAAACATCTGTAGACCTGTGTTTGCTTATGTAGGGAGGTCTCCACCTATTCCATATGCATGACATAAGACAATTTATCTACAATGCGATAGTGGGGGGGGGGGGAGTGGTGGTAATTTATGCAGGATGGCTTTTCTTGCCCCAACAGGTATAATAGTAAACAAATGCTTTCAGCCTAAACAAATGTTGACTTCTGTACAGTGGCATCTCCAGCTTTCATATTTAGGGGGGGCACATGGGGGGACAGGGACAAAAGTAGGGGGGCCAACTTTAAAATGCAATTATTTATATATCCTGGGGCCCTTTACTTCTGTTGTGGGGCCCTTTATTACTATCCCCCCTCAACTAGACCCTTTTACATGTTTTGCAGTGAGCTCCCTTCCTATTGTATTGGGGACCCCCAGGGTGGCAGAAAACAAAAGGTATGTCACTGTAACGGAATTACCCGTGACAACCAGAGACTTTGGAAGGATGGGGGATACTCCTGTGTCAGCGTCACTGATAACTCTTGGGTCTGAGTCCACCCTGTGCCCCTTTGGGCATGGGGTGGCTAGTGAATCATACTTCATGTATTGCAGAAGATGGGACATTACTGTCAGTTCATTGCAGGATATACTGGAATATTACAAGTTGTTTATGTTGACCTGACCAGGTCAACCAGACAGTGACTCATTCCTCTGTGTAATAGGCTGTTGAAATTCTAAGTGAGGCTGGCTCCTGAAAGACATTTAATTGTGTGATAACACGGTTTAAAGCCTATTGATGCCCAGGTGTGACTACCTGTCTGTCGGAGACAGGCCGTCTGTCTAAAGATGTGGATTGAAGGCAACTCATTGTGTGATGTTGTTTTGTGTGAATTCTATTGATTAAAGTATGTGATTGAAGCCCCCATGGTGTGAAGGGGGGTGGAGATTTCATTGTCCCTTTGATTACTGTCACATGCTTGTAACTGCATAAAAAGCTGAGAAGAAACCATTAAAGGATTCATTCCATTTTGAAACCAGAAGATAGAGCTGTCAGTCTCATTTTCTGGGGAATTGATATGGATTGTGTATGCAGGATTGTCGGAGTGTGTCGGATAAGCTTGTCGTGGGTGGATGGAAGGTCGTAAACGGTGGTGACCGTTACAGTCACCAGCACACCAGAAAAATATAAGGGTCCAGAGCAGTGAGAGAACTACCAGGGTTGCACTTGCGACCATGCCTTAGTGTTCTGCCACTGTGGGGTTCCCCAGCCTCCTTTTGCTGTCCTGCCCCTGCTATTGACAGCGTTGGTCTGGTGTCTGTCTCCTTGACAGATGCGGCAGTCTATTAGGACCTAGCAGGGACAGGACAGAAACAATGGTAGTTCTGCTGGTGGTCCACAGTGGGAGGATTCCCCCATCCACCTGGAAAGTGTAACAATATGGTTACTTTTAATGAAAGTACAACATTTAGCAGCTTATTGCTACAGAGGTGCCTCTCTTCTCTTTTATACTATGTATGTCCTGATGGATTTTTGCTTCTAATCCCCTTGGGGGGGCTTCCATTTGTGGATGGACATTTTATCACATTGATATAATCTTTTTATATGGACTATAAACTAAAGGACCTATGAATAAATGGTTGTGGAACGAACCATTTGCATTTCCATTATTTCCCATGGGGAAATTTGCTTTGATATACAAGTGCTTTGGATTACAAGCATGTTTCTGGAATGAATTATGCTTGCAATCCAAGGTTTTACTGTAACTTGGTTTGAGAGCATTTTGCAAGACATACAACATTTTGTAATAACTTTTGACTGCATACTTAGATGTGACTGATTTAATTATCAACCATGTGAGTTGCTAAATGTTGTACCTTCATTAACCACTTGACCACTGGGCACTTAAACCCCCTTCCTAACCAGACCAATTTTCAGCTTTCGGTGCTCTCACAATTTGAATGACAATTACTCAGTCATACAACATTGTACCCATTTGAAATTGTTGTCCTTTTTTTCACACAAATAGAGCTATCATTTGGTGGTATTTGATCACCTCTGTTTTTTTTATTTTTTGCGCTATAAAAGAAAAACGACTGAAAATTCTGTAAAAAATAAATAAAAAATATATTGTTTCTGTCATATTAGCGGGTTATTTCTCACACACAGCATATGCATACCACAAATTACACAACAAAACACATTCTGCTATTCCTCCCGAGTATGGCGATACCCCATGTGTGAGACTTTTACACAGCGTGGCCACATACAGAGGCCCAACATGAAGGGAACGCCATCAGGCGTTCTGGAACACCCAGACCAATTCTGACATTTCTCTCCTACATGGAAAAATCATCATTTATTTGCTAGAAAATTACATTATATATGCTTTTTTAGCAAAGACCCTAGAGAATACAATGGCGGCGGTTACAACTTTTTATCTCGCATGGTATTTTCGTAGAAATTTTTTGAACGCGTGTTTTTAAAAAAAAACAGTTTTGTGCTAAAAAAAAAAAAAAAACAGTAAAGTTAGCCCAATTTTTTTTCATAATGTGAAAGATGAAGTTACGCCGAGTAAATAGATACCCAACATGTCACCCTTCAAAATTGCGCACACTCATGGAATGGCGCCAAACTTTGCGACTTAAAAATCCCCATAGGCGACGCTTTAATTACTTTTATTGGTTACATGTTTTTAGTTACGGAGGAGGTCTAGGGCCAAAATGATTGCTCTCGCTCTAACGTTCGCAGAGATACCTCACATGTGTAGCTTGAACACTGTTTTCATATGTGGGCGGGACTTACGTATGCGTTCGCTTCTGCATGCGAGCACACGGGGACAGGGGTGCTTTAAAAAAATGGGTATTGCAGAGTATTTGGGTATTGCAGAGTATTGGGGTATTGCAGAGTATTGGAGAGTATCGCGCAGGCTATTGGGGTATTGCAGAGTATTGGGGTATTGCGCAGGGTATTGCAAAGTATTGGGGTATTGCAGAGTATCGCACAAGGTATTGCAGAGTATTGGGGAATTGCAGAGTATCGCGCAGGGTACTGCAGAGTATTGGGGTACTGCAGAGTATTGGGGTATTGCAGGGTATTGGGGTACTGCAGAGTATTGGGGTACTGCAGGGTATTGAGGTATTACAGAGTATCGCGCAGGGTATTGGGATATTGCAGAGTATTGCGCAGGGTATTGCACAGTATTGGGGTACTGCAGGGTACTGGGGTACTGCAGGGTACTGGGGTATTGCAGAGTACTGAGGTACTGCAGGGTACTGGGGTGCTGCAGAGTACTGGGTTATTGCAGAGTACTGGGGTACTGCAGAGTATTAGGGTACTGCAGAGTATTAGGGTACTGCAGAGTATTAGGGTACTGCAGAGTACTGGGGTATTGCAGGGTACTGGGGGATTGCAGGGTACTGGGGTACTGCAGGGTACTGGGGTATTGCAGGGTACTGGGGTATTGCAGAGTATTAGGGTACTGCAGAGTACTGGGGTATTGCAGGATACTGGGGTATTGCAGGGTACTGGGGGATTGCAGGGTACTGGGGGATTGCAGGGTACTGGGGTATTGCAGAGCTGGGATGGATGGAGGGATGGCTGGATCTGTGACTGCATTTGTCACAGATCCAGCCACAGCACTGCTGCTGACACCCCGCTCCCCCCCCTCTCCTCACACACTGTACCGAACGGTACAGAGAGGAGAGGGAGGAGAGGAAGGAACCGGCATCATCAAATGACGCCGGTTTGTTTACAAGTGATCGCGCCGTCATTTGACGGCGCAATCACGTGGTAAACGGCCGATATCAGCGGCAATTTACCGTGATCCGTGATGCGCCGGGTCATCTAGACCCGGCGAGCACGGACACTTCCGCGAGCGCGTCCCGGGGGAAACGCGGGAAATCGTGGAAGTGCAGGACAACGTCCCAGGGACGCTGTGTCAAAGTAACTCGACCGCGCTGTAGCAGTATTTTTGCTATAGCGCGGTCGGCAAGAGGTTAAATGTAACCATATTGCTACACTTAGAGGCGCCTCTCTTCTCTTTTATACTTTGTAGCTCCTGATGGATTTTGCTTCTAATCCCTTTGGGGAGGCTTCCATTTGTGGATGGACATTTTATGGCTACACAACATTGCTATAATCTTTTTATATGAAACAAATCTTGTATTGACTATAAACTGAAGGACCTATGAATAAATGGTTGTGGAATGAATCATTTGAGTTTCCATTATTTCTTATGGGGAAATGTGCTTTGATATACAAGTGCTTTGGATTGCAAGCATGTTTTTGGAACGAATTATGCTTGCAATCTAAGGTTTTACTGGAAAACCACTTCAAACTAAGGCCATATATTTTTGGCCTATGGCTGGGAACTGGTTAAGGTATTTCCTTTTGCAACACTGTGGTTATAAAAAGGATTTAGTGAACTAAACAAAGTGCATTGCATTTTGCATTAAAGTATATTTATCTGTTTCCCATAGCAATTTGTTTTAATGTTGAATTCCATTTACTGTTTATTTTATTGCTTCTTGGCAGAAATTCAATAAAATAAACAGTCAAATAAATTGAAATATGAGATGGGAAGAAATTAACAAAGTGGATATAATTTCAGTTCTGAGTAAGGCCATTCCTAGGTCATGGAATGTACGTATTCTGATTGCTGATCCATCATTGATTTCTCTCTCTTTTTTTTTGCTTCTTTCCAAAGATCTACATCTTATCACTTTTAATTACTTTTTCCTTGATGTCAGTGATAAGTGCATTAAAGCAAAGAGAGGTTCATGGCTCCCTGAGAGAGACATTTTTTTCTATTCCCTTGTATGAGTTACGTAACTTGATTTTCTGATCATCTCTCTCATAATTACAATAGGATTAAGCAGGCAGTGCCGATCAGAGTGACCGCTTCATTTAGATGTGAAGGGCTGGAACAGGAAAGGCCAAGGTTATATATAATTCAATGAAGCAGCAATCAATATGGTTCATTAGAGAAGGAAGACACAGGATAAGCTTTGTAATTTGGTTATATCTCACTGCTTGCTCAAGGGTAAAAACTTATGACACCCCACTCCCCCCCACGATAATGTGCATCTATCATCGCCAACTGATTTGGATTCAGTCTCACTGGTTGTTAACACTGTCTGGGCTGTAAAACTCAATAGAACCTTACAGTCAAAAATCAAGTGGGTAAGAGGAAAGGTGAAAACAGAGAAAAAAATAAAGAAGTAAAATGTTTAGAAGTGATTTCTAACTCTTTTACATATTTATCGCTTTTGGATCATCTACTTAAAATATAGAGTATATTAAAATTTACACAATAATTCACAATAATCCTAACCTACTCTACTGTGGCATAAAGACAGATTATAAATTGTGGCCGGGATTCAGATACGCCGCCATAATTTCAATTTCAAATCTGCACCGTCGCATCTTTACGGCGATTCAGAAAGGCAGTTACGCCTGAATTGTTCCAAGATACGCCCGACGTAAGTCTCTTACGTCGTCGTATCTTGTGTGTATATTTACACTGGCCGCTAGGGGCGCTTCCGTCGTTTTGACGCAGGGTTCCCCTTAATATCCATACCAGACCTGAAGGGCCTGGTAATTGAATTTGGGGGGACCCCACATTTTTTTTCTATGAATGAATTTGCTCTGTATTGCCGGGAGCTGACAATTCATTATAGCCGTGAGTGATTTTTAATGACTTTTTTTCCTTCAGAAATTACACTTTGTGCAGAGACAGATCTAAGCACGGAAAACAAGCGCTACTTCACAGGCATGTGCCCAAACACTTTTTAGGACAATAACTTGCATATTAGCCTTTAGAATTAGCACTTTAGATTTCAAACGTTCGAGTCCCATAGACTTTAACAGGGTTCTAAAGTTCACACAAACTTTTGGTCTGTTTGCAGGTTCTGGTGCGAAGCCAACCGGGGGGGGGGGGGGTGTTCGGCTCATCCCTAATGGGGATAATAGCAGTGTGGTTTGATAGTGATGTGCATGTGGGGGACTAAATTATATATAGTCCTCAAAGCAGACAGCACTGTACAAAAAAGGCAAAAAAAGTGGTAGAAACTATATGTATCTAAAACTGGCCATAGATGGAACGAAATTCAGCTGGTCAATCTAACAACTGACTTCCGTCAAACAGAAATGTTGTAAAACTTTTGTTGATCAGCAGTTGCAACCACTGATCAGTGTAAACTGACAACAGAAGAGTCCTGCTGTCAGAAGACAATAGCACATCTGGCAGGATTCTTCCATCCATCTCCCTGAATCTGTTAACTTTTTTGATCAGCTCGCTCATCTATGGCCAGCCTAACAGTAAATTCTTACTGGAATTAAGGGAAACATACATTTTATAGTGATTATATATGAGCAAAATTACAGCAAACAGATTTGTTTGTTACAGCAAACAGATGAACAATCTTGACAATTCACGAACAAGAAATTGGCAATTGTGACAATATGCAGGAAACAAATGGGCCTTGTTACAGTACATGGTAAACAAATGCTCAATAGTAACAAAACAGAATCAATAAACAAGTATTCTTTAAAATACATGGGCAACAAATATGAAGTCAATTACAATATGTGGGTAACAAATAGGCAATTGTATCACATGGGCAAGAAATGGCAATCATAACACTATACAGTGCATCCGGAACGTATTCACATCACTTCACTTTTTCCACATTTTGTTATGTTACAGCCTTATTCCAAAATGGATTAAATTCATTATTTTCCTCAAAATTCTACAAATAATACCCCATAACGACAACGTTAAGGACGTTTGTTTGAAATCTTTGAAAAGGTATATATATACATATATATATATATATATATATATATATATATATATATAAAATCACATGTACAGAAATATTCACAGCCTTTGTTCAATACTTTGTTGAAGCAGCTTTGGCACCAATTACAGCCTCAAGTCTTTTTGAGTATGATGCTACACGCTTAGCACACCTATTTTTGGGCAGTTTCTCCCATTCTTCTTTGCAAGACTTCTCAAGCTCCATCAGATTGGATGAGGAGCATTGGTGCACAGCCATTTTCAGATCTCTCCAGAGATTTCAATCAAGTTCAAGTCTAAGTCTGGGCTCTGGCTGGGTCAGTCAAGAACATTCACAGAGTTGTCCCATAGCCACTCCTTTGTTATCTTGGCTGTGTGCTTATGGTAATTTTCCAGTTGAAAGGTAAACCTTCGCCCCAGTCTGAGGTTCTGAGTGCTCTGGAGCAGATGTTCATCAAGGTTGTCTCTGTACATTGGTATTGTGTGATAGAGGGCGCTAGACCTGTGAAAAAAAAACTAGAAACTGTTTCAAACAGTGTAAATAATGATACACTCCTCCTGAAATGTGAATTAGTGTTGTAGCACTTCCATCATAAAGATGGAAGAGAGAAAATGTAGTTGTTTTCCTTGCATCAAAAGATAAGGTAATAAGTAAATACAAAAACAATGGTGGTGGATAAACAAAGTGGTCTCACAAGCTAAAAATTATAAAATGTTGTCCCAGGTGAATGTGCGTGAATCAAAGTTCAAAAAGTGACAACTGATGAAAAAGTTATAATGCAATATGAGTAAAGTTCATATAGAGTGATGGTAAAGACACAATAGCTTCTATGTCGTTATGCAAGTTCTAGGTGTGTAGATATCCTCCACCAGCTAATTTTATCTTCACCCGAAGTGCTCTAGATGTCAATTGCTCTTACCAGACAAAAGTGACCCCTTATGATAAAGCAGGTCAGGTGTGCTGAGCAGGTTAAGTGCCTGCACACTATGTGGCAAGTCCTGGAGTTCTCATAGGTAGCCGGTAAATGCACCCAAAAAACAAAAGGGAATCGCAATAGTACAATACCGTTTAATGTATAAAAAAATTCACAAAATTAAAAACAACCCAAACATCTGATTGGCCTCTTACTGTATAAGTGCCATGCAGGGATCAGCTGTGCTGCGTGTGTTGTCCTCGGCTAGATGGTGTGCACTAAGTGCTAGTTTTAGATGTGTGGGATAGCCAGAGTATTGCCGCCGACAATTGTTTCATGCTGGGCACGTCGTCATTGCCTGACAGTACCTGCCACTGAAAAACATCCCCACAGCATGTTGCTGCCACCACCATGCTTCACTGTAGGGATAGTATTGACCAGGGGATGAGCGGTGCCTGGTTTCCTCCAGACATGACACTTGCCATTTAGGCTAATGAGTTCAATCCTTGTTTCATCAGAGCAGAGAATTTTGGTTCTTATGGTCTGAGAGTCCTTCTGGTGCCTTTTGGCAAACTCCAGGTGGGCTGTCATGTGCCTTTTACTGAGGAGTGGCTTCTGTCTGACCACACTACCATACAGGCCTGATTGGTTGGAGTGCTGCGGAGATGGATGTTCTTCTGGAAGGTTCATCTCTCTCCTCAGAGAAATGTTGGAGCTCTGTCAGAGTGACCATCTGGTTCTTTGTCACCTCCCTGTCTTAAGGCCCTTCTTGCTCAGTTTGACTGGACAGCTCACTCTAGGACGAGTCCTGGTTGTTCCAAACTTCTTCCATTTACAGATGATGGAGGCCACAGTGCTCATTGCGACCCTTAATGCTGCAGAAATTTATATATACCCTTCACAAGATCTGTGCTTCGAATACAACTCTGTCTCGGAGGTTTACAGACAATTCCTTGGACTTGGCTTGCTTTGTGCTCTGACATGCACTGTTAACTGTGGGACCTTATATAGACAGGTGTGTGCCTTTACAAATCCTGTCCATTCAACTGAATTTACCACAGGTGGACTGCAATCAAGTTGTAAAAACATCTTAAAGGGTCACTAAAGGATTTTTTTTTGCTAAATAGCTTCCTTTACCCTAATGCAGTCCTGGTTTCATGTCCTCATTGTTAGTTTTTGCTGTAATCCTTCTCTGTTCTGCACACTTCCTGGTTGTCTGTTTCCTTATGAAAAAAGTACTGGGAGCTTCTCTCTGTGGTCTCTAATCAAGAAGGTGTAATTACTGTGTGTCTAAAACCCCTCAGAACCAATCAGTTTCATTCTAAAAACCAACACTGCTCTGTATTGGCTTTGTGTCTCTGTACTCCACACAAGCATGAAACTAGATGAAAAACAAAACTGAAACTGCAGGCACCTTACATGATTTATTTTTATTAGGGCTGTGCAAATTAACTTTTAATTGATCGATTAATCTTTAATTTTTTTTATCGATTAAAATTCTTTTGATTGGTACTCGCCTCTCCGCCGGCTTCTGGGCCTTCAGGGAGTTCCATCGGAGATCCGGTGACATCACGGACACCGGCGGGGCTTGCCATGTCCATCTGAAGGGCTCCTTTGCTGTGCCTTCATATCTGCATGCCGGTGGGACCTTACTACAGTATCTGCCACACACAAGGGCTGTTACATTTCCCTCTATCACTTCCCTCTATCAACCTGGGATTCTACAACCAGTCACTAGGAGTTGTGATAGTTCCCTTCACGGGACATCTACATGCCGACGGACTGATGTTAACCCCTCCTCATCTGGATTCAGCAGTGGTATCATTGTACACATTTTTATACCAGTATCATACTTAGCTACATGTTTTTATGACTGCCTTTGCTACCGTTTGGTATTACTCGCACCATTTTTACAGTTTATGTAGCTACATCGATTTTATCTCCAGTGCAATATTTATTTTGTTACCTACTTGAAGACTATAAAAGTTTTAATGCTATTCCCATGGAGCGCTGCCTTTGTGTGTTTTTTGTATCCTGCTATCCATTTTTCCAGTGGTTGGTAGCTGCACTGGGAATCTGTCTGCAAGGAGATCAGCTAAAAGTAGTTGGATCTGTATGTGCGTTATAATTCATCGAAATTAGTCGATTGATCGATTTAAAAAAAAAAGATTAATCAAACACAAAAATTTTGATCAGTAACAGCCCTAATTTGTATCTATTTTAATCATTTTTAAAATGAATCAGTTAACTATTATGTCTCTATACCTGTAAAAAAAATGTTTTCCTTTACAACTACTTTAACCACTTTAGCCCCGGACCATATTGCTGTCCAATGACCAGAGCACTTTTTGTGATTCGGCACTGCGTCGCTTTAACTGACAATTGCGCAGTCGTGCGATGTGACTCCCAAACAAAATTGGCGTCCTTTTTTTCCCACAAATAGAGCTTTATTTTGGTGGTATTTGATCATCTCTGCGGTTTTTATTTTTTGCGCTATAAACAAAAATAGAGCGTCAATTTTGAAAAAAATTCAATATTTTTTACTTTTTGCTATAATAAATATCCCCCAAAAATATATAAAAAAACATTTTTTTCCTCAGTTTAGGCCGATACGTATTCTTCTATATATTTTTTGTTAAAAAAAATCACAATAAGCGTTTATTGATTGGTTTGCGCAAAAGTTATAGCGTTTACAATATAGGGGGTCGTTTTATGGCATTTTTATTATTATATTTCTTTTTTACTAGTAATGGCGGCGATCAGCATTTTTTTTCAGTACTGCGACATTATGGCGAGCACTTCGGACACTTTTGACACATTTTTGGGGCCATTGGCATTTTTATAGCGATCAGTGCTATAAAAATGCATTGTATTACTATAAAAATGCCATTGGCAGTGAAGGGGTTAACACTAGAGGGCAGGGAAGGGGTTTAGTGTGTTCCTGTTCCCCCTAGTGGCCGAAAATGTAGCTGACGTAGAGCTACGGGCTCTCGCCCAGGAGAGCCGACCTGCCGCCGTAGAATGACGGCGGCTGGTCGGCAAGTGGTTAAGGATGATCAGTGGAAAAAGGATGCTCTGGACTTCAATTCTGAATTGCACCACCTAAAGTAATAAATCAGACAACTCTGTGTATTTACTTTCTGGTAATATTTACTAGAACACATTAAAAGGGATGTTGTCACAAAGAGGAGGTAATAGATCTGCTGAGTCTTAGGCAGCAGCTCCAACTCAGCAAAGGAATTCCCTCAGATAACACAAGGCAAGATATTATCAAGTAAGACAGTATATTATATACACTTCCTTAATAAAGTGCTGCTAGCACCTGTAAGGATAAACACAGATAACTGATTATAGCTGACACATTTTGGAAAAAGGGAAACCTAATAACTGTTACCCTAATGAGGGGTTTGATCTAAAGGTAATGGTATAAGGGCCCTTTATAGCAGTAATGACAGTAATGTCCCTGTTGCAGATCTGATGGTCTTCACCGGCATGTAGGAGCTCATTAACTTTGATCCAAAAAGGTGTAGGAGCAAGCATTAGGTTTTTGTAATGAGGAAAGCTAAAGATGTCTACGCACAGTGTTCAAAGTAAGTTCAGTAAAGTATTCCTAAGGTAGAGATGCCTGTGCAAAATGAACAGCAAACCCAGCTAAGCCCCTCTCATCTGGGTTGGAATGTGGTATACCGCATGGTAGGTCGCGACCCCTCTCTCCATGCACGGAGAGGTCCGTTTCATGTCAGGCCCAGGAGGAAGAGAGCTCCGCGTGGGATTTTGCTGTTTTGATAAAAAGAACGTGTTTTTTTGGGACTTTAAATGAGATGCATTTAAAAGCTTTATTGATAGCTACTCCCAGCAATCTCCCTGATGGTAGAAAAGATCCCTGGGATATGTAGTCCAAGCGCATAATCATGCAACACAATTATCAGTCTGAGGAACTACGCATCCCACAATCCATTTTGTCTGGCTCACAAATATGATGTCGATTGATAACACTGAGCACTAGAGGGTCATAACGCAATGCATGGAAATACCAGAGGGTTACTGTACTTTACATATAAAGACAAGAAGGACATGCGCCAAACTAAGTGTAGTAAATTAGGGATTTAATGAAGTGAAAATAATAGTAAACAGTAGATTGGCTACTCACAAAACAATTGAGAGCAAGGGCACATCAGGGGTTAATGGCTGGTCGAGGGTCACAGCGATCGTTTAATCTACAGGCAGGCTGACTTGGCCAAGTCTTGGGAGTTATGAAGACCCATCCTGGGGAAGCCTGGAAGGAGCGACAGGGGATCCAGAAGCTGTGTTTCCTGGAAAGGACGCGCTATGCGTTCCAGCATGAAGCGCAGTCTATCGTCGTACGACCGGAAGTGACGTCGAATCTCGGGCCAGCCAATGGGATGACGCGTTTCTCAGCATCCGCTGGTTCATCAGATCCAAAACGTCCAATAGAAGCGGACGTACTATATATGCAGGGGATTATCGTGATTGGTCAGCGGGGCTTAGTAAACAAAATGCACACAGGAAGTACTGGGAAATACTAACACAGATAGTAAAGGACACTAGAACTATATTTATAGGAGAAAAAAAATTGTGGAAAATAGAATATATATAAAAATGTTGTTAAAGAATATATATATAAAAAATTATAAAGAGGTATATATATATAAAAAATAAATAAATGAGTATATATATATATATATATATAGAGAAAGAACACATACATATATATAATAGAAAGATCTATGACAACATCCTAAAAATTATTATTATTATCATTCAAAAAATTCCAACAAAGAGTGTATATGTATATACACATATACACATTAAAAAATATGCATACATATATATATAACACATGCTAAAAATATATTAAAAATATATATATACATATACTAGAGCATACACACTAAAAAATATATATACATATATATACTAAAAAATACCAAAAAATGCCATAAAATGCCATAGTCACAGGGACTTAATATAAGATGAAATAATATAATGAATAATAAATAATAATCAAGCACATAAATTCGGTATGTATATATAGAGTCACCGTACGAATATGCTCATGGGTGACTCCAGGTGACACATCCACAGACCAGGATAATATATGCACAATATATACATATGTAGCTGGGGTGTACTACACATACACACACATGTATATACATAAAATCAGTTTGAACAGTAGTGTGCGGGGGGAAATAATATAATATAAAAAATAAAATAAAAATAATGATAAAAATAAAAATAAATATAAATATAAAATAAAGCTGATGCACAAACATGGCAATCCTGTATAGTCATGAGTGTGCAGCAACATATGTAATCTCTGCAAAAAATCATGTAAGAAAAATACTATGTGTATATATACAAATGCATGTGTAATCGTATGCACACATGCACACCCACACATATAGTACGGTGCAAGGAAATAAAAAATGATGATTATAAAAGTCATAACAGCAAAAGGGTAATTATAAGAATGGTCTAAAGAAAAAAGTCTTAGATAATGTTGTTTGTTTCTATTTCCTCATTGAGTCCATGAGGCGTCATCGTATTGAGGGAATAAATCCAGAAGGTTTCTTGTCTGCATAGTCGTTGAAATCTCTCGACTGCAGTAGGGGTTTCAGGAATGGCCTCAATGACCCAAACCTGTAAAAGGGAAATGTCACCATGATGGTGAATAGCAAAGTGTCGTGCGATACTAGATTTGGGGTTACCAGCATGAACTGCACGTCGGTGCTCCCCAAATCTAGTACGAAGGGCTCTAATTGTCCTACCCACATAAAGGAGTCCGCAAGGGCAAGAAACACAGTAAATGACATATGTCGTCGAGCAATTATAAAACGAACTCAAATTATAAATCTTATCGTTGGCTGTAAAATTCTTTTTACCGTGTTTAACATAAGAACAAGTTAGACATTTGGCCTTTTTACATTGAAACATCCCTACTAAAGGTATAAGTGTTAGTTGTTTAAGCCTATGAAGTTTGGTGTTAGCATTGGACTTTATTTTGCTAGGGGCTATCTTACTCTTGATATTTGGGGCCCTACGGTACGCAAATTTTGGCTGGATAGTGATAGATGAAGACAAGAGGGGGTCCTGAGTTAGAATAGACCAATGTTTTTTAATAATGTTTTCCATTTTTTTATGTTTAGCATGGTACTGGGTAATGAACCTGGTGGTGGGGGCCTGTTCAATTTTCTTAGATATAGGTGGAGAATTAGAATCATACATAATGCGAGCAGACTCAACGAGGTTCGGAGGGTAGCCTTTGGTAATAAATTTCTCTTTAAGATTGACACTCAAAGATTTGTAATCCTCCAATCTAGTACAATTCCGTCTAAGTCGATGGAATTGACTTTTCGGAACATTATTGATCCATTTGGGGTGGTGACAACTAGAATGATGGAGGTAAGAATTCACGGCTGTAGATTTAGTGTAATTCTTGGCACTGATAGTATTCCGGTCATGGAACAATTCAAGGTCTAAATAACATATAGACTCAGGATCACTAACTGAGGTGAAGCTCAAGCCAAAAGGATTGTTGTTGCAGTAGGCTACAAAGTTGGTGATAGAATCAATGGAACCATCCCAGATCATGATAATGTCATCTATATATCGGCCAAAGAAGACGATATGTGCAGAAAATGGGTTGTTCTTGTCTATATAAATGGCTTCCCAACGACCCATAGTGAGGTTGGCATAGCTGGGTGCAAAATTAGCACCCATCGCAGTGCCTTGCTTTTGTAGGTAAAATTCATCATCGAACAAGAAGTAATTGTGTTCGAGACAAAAGCGAGTAGACAGCAAAATGAATTCTATCTGTAGTGTGTTTAAACTGGGGTCTGTGTTAAGGAAATGTGAGACAGCCTCAAGTCCCACCGAGTGTGGTATAGAGGTGTAGAGCGAGCAAACATCAAGAGATAACCAATGATAAGAAGGTTCCCATGAATAGGGAGATAGCAAATCAATAAGATGAGTACCATCCCGAATATAGGATGGGAGAGCTTGGGCAAGCGGTTGTAAAAAATGGTCAATATAGAGAGAAAAGCTGGTAGTGATGCTATCCATCGAGGCGACAATCGGGCGACCTGGTGGATTATTAACATCCTTATGTATTTTAGGCAAATGATATAGGTAGGGGACTTGAAAGAAGGGTTTTAAAAAGAAAGCAGCCTCCAATTTGTTCAGGGTGCCTACAACAAGGGCCTCCCGAACAATGTTAGATGACTCAATAGTGAATTTAGGCAGAGGATCGTATTTAAGTTTCTCATAAGTATTTCCATCTGCGAGTAGTCGTCTGGCTTCAGACATATAGTCAACCTTGTCCTGTATAACTATTCCCCCTCCCTTATCTGCAGATCTGATGATGATCTCAGGATTAGTGCTAAGGGATTTTAGAGCTGAATATTCCGAAGATGTAAGATTACTATGAAACCTGGTGGTCTTGGAGTCTGTTTTACAGAGATCCGTAAGCTCTTTAAAAACCACCTGATAGAAGGTGGAAAGGTAGGCTTAGGTCTAAAAGACGTATGGACTGTAGACCGAGGAGACTCAGTGTATTGAGACCATACTAACAAATCCTCCTCTTCTTCATCTGCATTCCATAGATCACAAAGATCTTGGATAGCCTGAAGGTCTGCAGTTGTATCTAAAGCAAATGGGATATCACTTTG
This sequence comes from Rana kukunoris, assembly GCA_029574335.1. Lineage (NCBI taxonomy): Eukaryota > Metazoa > Chordata > Amphibia > Anura > Ranidae > Rana > Rana kukunoris. Next base: position 380,134,245 of record CM056050.1, on the reverse strand, counting down.
CACCATGGACTCAATAGGAGCAGATGAATTTTTCATATTAAAATGTCTTTTCAATGTGAGATTACGAATGAATTTATTGAGATCTTTAAACATGGTAAAAGAATTTGGGTGTATAGTAGGAGCGAAATTGAGACCTTTCGCTAAAAGTGAGAGTTCCTGTGCACCTAGTTTAAGAGAGGATAGCGCGTCCTTTCCAGGAAACACAGCTTCTGGATCCCCTGTCGCTCCTTCCAGGCTTCCCCAGGATGGGTCTTCATAACTCCCAAGACTTGGCCAAGTCAGCCTGCCTGTAGATTAAACGATCGCTGTGACCCTCGACCAGCCATTAACCCCTGATGTGCCCTTGCTCTCAATTGTTTTGTGAGTAGCCAATCTACTGTTTACTATTATTTTCACTTCATTAAATCCCTAATTTACTACACTTAGTTTGGCGCATGTCCTTCTTGTCTTTATATGTTTTTCAGAGTTTTGCTTCTGCCTCAGGACTGTGCTGCCACTAGTGTTGTTGGACTATACATTGTACCTTTGGGACTTTTTATTTTAACCATCTTTTGTATGATCATTTATTTGGACTATCATTTTATGGTCACTTATTATTTTATTCATTTATTATTTTTTCCCTTTTGATATTGACATGGACCTTATGATTCACTAAGTGCTAATTATATTATTAATTCTTTTGATTGCATTTTTTAAGTCGTGCGCCATCTACCTATATATTTTTTACTGTACTTTACGACTGTAATCCATATTGCTACATAAACAAGGCAGATCCCCATTCTGACAGGGGACATGTCAGAGATCTACTGTTCCCAGTGATCGGGAACAGTGATCACTGTCATGTCCCAGTGAGCCTACTGTGCTGGCTCAAATGAGCTCCTAAGGAATTCTGTTCCACATTTTCATAGTTCTTTCAGTGAAGAAATCTTTCCATATGTGATGATTAAACATATTTTCCTTAAGGATAGTTTAACCACTTGTCCTCCGCCCACCGTCAAATAACGGCGGGCGGAGGACTCCATTGTCCTGACATCATGTCATATGACGTGATGTCCTTTTAAAGCTCTGCTGGGATCCCGGTGCGCGTGCCCGGCGGCAACGATCGCCGCTGGGCACACGCGATTGCCCAGTAACTGAGTGGGGACGTGGAGCTCTGTATGTAAACACAGAGCTCCACGTCCTGTCAGGGAGAGAGGAGACCGTTGCTGTGTCCCTTGTACATAGGGACACAATCGGTCACCTCCCCCAGTCACCCCCCCTCCCACTTCAGTTAGAACACTCATAGGACACACATTTAACCCCTTCCCCGCCCCCTAGTGGTTAACCCCTTCACTGACAGTCACATTTATACAGTAATCAATGCATATTTATAGCATTGTTCACTGTATAAATGTAAATGGTCCCAAAAATGTCAGAAAAGTGTCCGAAGTGTCCGCCATAACGTCGCAGTCCCAATAAAAAAATCGCAGATCGCCGCCATTAATAGTAAAAAATAAAAATAAAAAAATGCCATAAACTATCCCCTATTTTGTAAACACTATAAATTTTGCGCAAACCAATCGATAAACGCTTATTGCATTTTTTTTTTTACCAAAAATATGTAGAAGAATACGTATCGGCCTAAACTGAGGAAAAAAAAAGTAAAAAATATTGCATTTTTTTAAAAATTGACACTCTATTTTTGTTTATAGCTCAAAAAATAAAAACCACAGAGGTGATCAAATACCACCAAAAGAAAGCTCTATTTGTGGGAAAAAAAGGACGCCAATTTTGTTTGGGAGCCACGTCGCACGACCGCGCAATTGTCAGTTAAAGCGTCGCAGTGCCGGAAGCTTAAATTTTGTCTGGGCAGGAAGGGGGTGTAGGTGCACAGTAGGCAAGTGGTTAAAGAACCTTCCCGTAACCCTCAGGAACCATTAAAATCCCAGGGCACCTTTAAAAACCATTAAACCACTTTAATTTTGCCTTCTCCATTGACTCAAATGCATTTCCTAAAATGACAAAATTTCAACAAAATCTCCCAGTTTACAACAAATTTTCAGTAAAGTGAAAACACTCATCCCCAGTCTCTAGTAATATTGCTCTGATGACTAGGGTATAATGACTATTTTGTCTTTGGTGGTATGGTCATGATGTTACTTTAATAGTATGGTATTTTTACTTGTCTTCTTACATGGCAGCCACTCATTATGGGCTCATTATGGGGTATCATTTTGAAAATTTTAAGAATAATTGTATTTTTATATAAAGCTAAACACCATGGCAGGCTGCAGCTGGTCTGTTAAAGTGTAATTCCACCCAAAAATAGAACTTCCACTTTTTGGAACCCTCCCCCCCTCTGGTGGCACATTTGGCACCTTTCAGGGGGAGGGGGGGAGCAGATACCTGTCTAATACAGGTATTTGCTCACATTTCCTGGCATAGATCACCTCGTGATCTACACCACTTCATGCACCTACTCTGTGCCCCCGCTGTCTTCTGGGAGACACACAGCTCCCAGAACACAGCGGGGACCACTGAAGATGCACATCGCGATTCGTGCATTAGAAGTAGGGAACCGGGAAGTGAAGCCGCAACAATTCATTTCCTGATTCCCTGATTTCCTGATTCCCTCACTGAGGATGGCAGTGCGGGCAGCCGAGAGCCAAGCAATTGCTCCGGTTAGGTTGCCGACAGTACGGGCACCATGGATAGCAGCGCGGGCAACCGAGAGCCAAGCAATTGCTCCAGTTAGGTTGCCGACATTACGGCACCATGGACAGGTAAGTGTCCATGTATTAAAAGTCAGCAGCTGCTGTATTTGTAGCTGCTGGCTTTTAATATATTTTTTTAAGCGGGACCTCCGCTTTAAGGTAAGTATGAAGAAGCATCCTAAAACTTATTGAGTTCTCTTGTGATAGATTCTCCTCTTGATTAGAATTGAAACAAAGTACCTAGGTTCCTTTCGCTGGAGGCCCACCAAATTTCTCCTGCGATCTGAATGTTAATTTGAACCCCACCAAAGTCAATAGGCACTGGATCTTTAAAAGCAGTTCTAGTCATTTTCATAGCTAATAGGCAAGAGGTTGTTAAAAGGGGGCGTGGGGGGCTGTGCACTGCTCTAGGAGACATGTACCAATGCAAAATAAATGTTTAAAAATATTGTAACGGAATTGAACCGTGACAGACTGAGATATTCCTATGTCTAGGGTCACCTTATGTCCACTAGGGCCATATGGTGACAAAGAATCATTAGTCATATATTACATGAGATGGGACATTAATAATAATTCATATTGCAGGATTAAAATATTACAAAGTGGATGTCTTGAGATATCACAAGCTGTTGCCTATTCAATATAGACACAATTGCATCAGAAAGACCTTTTGATGGTGTGATTCATTGTGTTTAAAACAATGTGTTAAATTCTCCATTCAGATGTACTGAATTAGCATGTCATTGTCTACAGGAATGTCATGCTCTCTGAGTACTGTAACTCTATTGATGATGCGGTGCCGACGTGTCTACATAATTAGCTTACCTGAATGCCTTTTAAGGTGATTGAAGCCCCCCATGGTGTGAAGGGGGGTGGAGACTACATTGTCCTGTGATTAACTGCCTTATTCTTGAAACTGTATAAGAAGCTGAGAAAATATCAATAAATGGGTCATATCTTTGGAAGCAAGTACGGAGCTCTGTCTCGTCTTATTCTGGCAAAGGATATGGATCGTGTATGCAAGATTGTCGCAGTGTGTCAGATAAGCTGTCGTGGTTGGATGGAAGGTCATAAGCGGTGGTGACCGTTCCAAATATATTTTTGCAGGGCACATCTCTTTTAATAATGCTTAAATGACGACATTAAAAAATAAAAATTCCTTGAAATAATATGCTTGGGGAGGTCCTAAACCTACCTGTGAAGTGGTGCATCTGTATGATGGATGCAACGTGCTACAGCCATAATGACTCAAAGAAAAAAATAAAAGAATTTACAGGTAAATGACATTTCCCAGCTGTTTGTTTACAAACAGAACAAAGTGGCTGGAAAATGTCATTCCTATAATTTATACCATACCCGTATCCTAGATGATAAATGTAATATAAATACCCAATGCAAAAAAAAACGGCACAAGGTTCTACCTAAAAACACATACCAGATTCTTATCCTTGATGAAGGTCTGGTATAGATTTTGGAAGGGAACCAAACACAAAAAAAATGGGATCCTTATCCCAAAATGCAGCCTGGCTGGTCAGGAAAGGAGAGATACTGAGTCTGCAGCCCCCCCACTCCTGAACCATACCAGGACTTCAACATTGGTAGGATACCCGGAAAAGTATGTTGTCCCCGTGTTGATGAGGACTAGGGCCTCTGCCAACACAATCTTGGCCTGGCTGTTGTGAAAATCTTTGTTATATTGGGGCCCTCAGATACTACCCTACCCTTACATGAATAAACAAGGGGGGAATAGTCCAACTGGTTGCTTATTCCTTCCAAACATTTAAAAAATTAAATAAACACACACCTTTTACAAGTCCTTTATTTAAGAAAGGAAAATGTCCCACACTGTAAATCCATCACATCATTCAGTGGTGAAAATCAATTGTTAGTCATGATGTTTGATGCCAAACCAACAAAACAATAAATGCCTACCCACCGACATGATCCATTCCAGACAGAGACTTATGGCAATCGACACTTTACCAGCAGGCAACTTGATAGTAAACAAAGAAGTAGGGAAGCTGGATGATATCTTTAACCAAATATGTCAACGAAAGCCAGCATCTTGCCCCTTAGTTTGTATTCAACTGCTGGAAAGATGAACAGACAAAGCTCACACAGAATCTTACATCAATCTGACTCTAAACCTAATCCTTAGATCTGATAGTGCCTGTCTGTGCATATACTGTACAGTATTGCATATTTTGTTTTTCTGATCTGTAGTTATTTTGTGTACTTCTGCATTCATCTTTTTTAAATGCTATTGTTAACTGTGCATATAGTGCAATAACTGCATTTTACTGATTTGTATTCATTATTTTAGTGTCTCTTGACTCCTTTAGAACTATTGCTTTGTCATAAAAAAATGTATGAGCTTTTGCTATGTTTGCTAGATATGCTGGTGGGTCAGACTCAGCTATGATGTGCATTATTGAACAATTGTTCACTTTTAGGGGGTTTAACAAAATACCTTGAGGATACTCATGTTTAAGGGGTAGATACTCTTATACATACAGTATATTATGTACATTTAGCGTGGCAAGGTCCTTACATCCTGTAAATGGTGGTCATGTTTGGCACTGGCAGCTTTCTTGTAGGAATGATTCACCTTTAAAGCCAAACATGATTTGGCATATAGATAACATACTAACTTTCTAAACAATAGCAGTAGACTGCCCCTTCCCTCTTGTAGACCAGGAATAGACGCCAACAAGGTGGTGTGCTGCTAGTATGAAAAATTGTCCTTGGGTATTAGGAATATGATCTGATATATGCTAAATACAGAGACTAATAATGGCCACCATTATTTTCCAGCATTGCCTTAACCCTCTTGGGCATCTAGTTCACCAACCCTCTTACACTCCTTGATGAAGACATCACAGAGCTGGCGGATGTTAGAGACCTTGTGCTCCTCCACCTTCAAATTGAGGATACCCCATAGATGTTCAATAGGGTTTAGGTCTGGAGACATGCTTGACCATACCATCACTTTTACCCTCATCTTCTTGAGCAAGGCAGTGGTTGTCTTGGAGGTGTGTTTGGGGTCGTTATGTTGGAATGCTGCCCTGTGTCACAGTGTCTGAAGGGAAGGGATCATGTTCTGCTTCAGTATGTCACAATACATGTTGGCATTCATGGTTCCCTCAGTAAACTGTAGTACCCCAGTGCAGGCAGCACTCACGCAGCCCCAGACCATGACACTGTAGGCAAGACACACTTGTATTTATACTCCTCACCTAGTTGCCACCACACACGCTTGACACCATCTGAACCAAATAAGTTTATCTTGGTCTCATCAGAGCACAGGACATGGTTCCAGTAATCCATGTCCTTAGTCTGCTTACCTTCAGAAAACTGTTTGCAGGCTTTACTGTGCATCATCTTTAGAAGAGGCTTCCTTCTGGGATGACAGCCATGCAGACCAATTTGATGCAGTGTGCGGCGTGTGGTCTGAGCACTGGCAGGCTGACCCCCCCATCCCTTCAACCTCTGCAGTAGGGATGAGCCGAACACCCCTGGGTTCGGTTCGCACCAGAACCTGCGAACAGACCAAAAGTTTGTGTGAACTTTAGAACCCTATTAAAGTCTATGGGACTCGAACGTTTGAAATCTAAAGTACTAATTTTAAAGGCTAATATGCAAGTTATTGTCCTAAAAAGTGTTTGGGGACCTGGATCCTGCCCCAGGGGACATGTATCAATGCAATCAGGAGCAGTGATTTTAATAATGCTCAAAGTGTAACAATAAAATTGAAATATTCCTTTAAATTTCGTACCTAGGGGGGTGTATAGTATGCCTGTAAAGTAGCGCTTGTTTCCTGTGTTTAGAACTGTCCCTGCACAAAATATAATTTCTGAAGGAAAAAAGTCATTTAAAATCACTCACCTTCGGGTCTGGTATGGATATTAAGGGAAACCCTGTGTCAAATATAAAAAAAATGATGCAGGGTTCCCCCAAATATCCATTCCAGACCCTTCAGGTCTGGTATGGATTTTAAGGGGAACTCCACCCCAAATTTAAAAAAAAAATGCCATGGACCCCCACACATTTTTTTTTTTATGAATGACTTTTCTCTGTGTTGCCGGGAGCCGACAATTCATTATAGCCGCAAGTGATTTTAAATTACTTTTTTTCCTTCAGAAATGACACTTTGTGCAGGGACAGTTCTAAGCATGGGAAACAAGCGCTACTTTACAGGCATACTATACACCCTCCCTAGGTACAAAATTTAAAGGAATATTTCACTTTTATTGTTTCACTTAAAGGAATTATTAAAATCACTGCTGCCAAAAAAACTGCAGTTTTTAAAACTTTTTTTTGCATTGATACATGTCCCCTGGGGCAGGATCCAGGTCCCCAAACACTTTTTAGGACAATAACTTGCATATTAGCCTTTAAAATAGCACTTTAGCTTTCAAACGTTCGAGTCCCATAGACTTTAACAGAGTTCTAAAGTTCACAAGAACTTGCCACGAACACCCCAAATAGTTCTAATCGAACATGAGTTTGACTCGAACTCGAAGCTCATCCCTACTCTGCAGCAATGCTGGCAACACTCATACGTCTATTTCCCATGACAACCTCTGAATATGAGACTGAGCAAGTGCACTCAACTTCTTTGGTCCACTATGGCGAGGCCTGTTCTGAGTGGAACCTGTCGACAACACCACATTTAACACACCTGCTTCCCATTCACACCTGAGACCTTGTAACACTTATGGTTTAGACATGACAGGGGACGGCAAATTTACACTGTTATACAAGCTGTACACTCACTACTTTACATTGTAGCAAAGTGTAATATTTACAAAAAAGAGAAGGGTGTACACACTTTTATGAGATACCGTATGTGTTTCACTTTCAGCACAAATTAATACAAGATCTTGCAGTTGGTAAAAAACTAAAATAATAAAATAAAAAATGTAAAATTCTGCCTTTATTCTAATATATTCTGCCTTCACTCTGATACCATGTCTATGGTTAAATTTACTTCCAGTTCCAAGATTGATTGAAATAAGATAAAACCTTTGTGGTGCAATTGAAAAACAATCACATAAAATACCTAAAGTCAGAATTTATAAAACAAGCACACAAATCCCCCATTAATGTTAAAATCAAGAGTACAATTAATATCCACAGAAACCTATGCAATATGTGCAGACCCAGTAAGAGAATTGATTCCCAATTGATTACATAGCAATTATAGCACCATCATATGTACAGTATATTTGATTAAATATCCTCTGAACCCTTTCCTTAACCACTTGCCCTCCAGGAATGACTAGGTGTTACTTTAACTGACAATTGCATGGTCGTGCGACAATAAAACAAATATAATTGTTTCCCATAAATAAAGCTTTCTTTTGGTGGTATTTGATCCCCTTTCCTTTTTTTTTTTTGCACTATAAACAAAAAAAGACACACATTTTGAAAACACACCGTGACACACACCGGACTCTGTGAACCATACAGTGCGTTCTACCGACCACTGGTTTCTTACTTTGTATACTCACCTTGGGATTGCTACCAACAACCCATGTCAGTCATGCTTCAGGTTTGAACCATGAATATGGTTCACAGGTCCCTATCCTTCCTTTTTCCTACACAGGGATAAGCGCCTAGTGCGGTTCCATCTTCCATCTACCCGTTTTAGAGAGGTTACCTTCCTCCATTTGCGGCTTGTAGCTCCAGGTGGTCATCTCTAGCTGTGCATACCTCTCCTGACGAAGCAACTATTGTTGCGAAACTAGTCGAGATTCAACTGGCATGACCTTTGTGTAGGGCCCTTTAACATCTCGGTGACATGTTTGGTTGGTCATGCACTGTGTCACGTTTTTAATGTTGTTTTTGTTTTTATAATCCAATAATGTGTGTTCAATTTGCCCATTATTATGTATAATAAACGAATGTAATAATTTTTTACCTTATTTCATCTTTCCATTGTATTTTCTTATACCCAGTACTGCTATAGTCCACTCGCCCACTCCCTCCTTTCCAAGTTGTTCCTGGGCCATTTGGGGGCCCCAGGAAAACTTGATCTATTTAATCGATATTTAGGATGATGGTACTTTTATGTTTATTGTTTCTGTGTTTACTTTAAGAGGCTCCAATTCAAACATTTTGAAAAAACAAAAAACACCTTCTGCTGTAAACCACATCCAATGGAAAAAAAAAAATCGAATTTCTGTATCAACTTAGGCCAATTCTGCTACATATTTATGGTAAAAATGACCAATAAGTGTACTGTATATTGATTGGTTTGCACAAAATTTATAGCGTCTGCAAACTATGAGATATTTTTTTAAATGTATTTTTAATTTTTATATTTTTACTAGTAATGGTGGTGTTCAGCGACTTTTAGCGGGACAGCTATATTGCGGTGTAAAAACTGGACACTGACACTTTTTGGGAACCAGTGACACTAAGGCCGCGTACACACGATCAAATCTATCTGCTCTAAACGGTCGGCCCAACCGTCCCAGCAGACAGATTTGACCGTGTGTACGGGCGAGCCGACGGATTTGGCCACCCGACAGATTTCAAAGCATGCTTTGAAATCTGTCGGCTGGGAACCCGTCCGCCCGACATGTCTGCTGGTTAGTACGCTAACCAGCAGACATGTCTTCTCGCACACGTGCTGAATGGTTTCGACGCATGCGCAGAAGTGTTTTACTTCCTGGTGCAGTGACGTGGCGGCATCAACGTCACCGCCACGTCAGCGCGCCGTCTGGCGGCGGGGATTTTGGTTTGATCGTGTGTACACGATCAAACCAATATGTCCCCAGCAGACAGATTTGTTCAAATCGGTCGGCCCGACCGATTTGAACAAATCTGTCTGCTCGTGTGTACGCGGCCTAACACAGTTCTAAAAAATAAGCACTGTCACTATACTAATGACACTGGCTGGGGAGGGGTTAATATAAGGGGTCATCAAAGGGATAACTCTGTGCCTAGTTGTTTTTTTCTTACTGTGGGGGAGGTGCTTGCAGTAGGAGAAGGCATAGATCCTTGTCCCTTTGCAGGAACACAGGATCCATGCCTTTTATACTGACAGAACAGCGATCTGCCTTGTTTACATATGCAGACCACAGTTCTCCTTCTGTACATGCGGACTCCAGCAGACATCGAGTCTGCGGTACCCACCGATCAGCTCCCACTGTGTATAATCACAGCAGGAGTGGGCCTCCAGCAGCGCACATGCGTGCCCCAGACCCAGAAGCGTCAGATCATGTACTAAGTATGTGATCCGGCACAGCCATTCTGCTTTGCCTCCGTATATCCAAGTTATACGGTCAGCAAGTAATATGCTGCCCGACTGTAAATATCTGAAATAGCTAATAGTGAGAATTTCACTAAGCAGCATATATATAGGGTTGCCATCTTTTCTTCAAGCCAAACCCGAACACTTTTGCGTCCTGGGACACCTTTGTGTGCCCCAAGGAGAGTAGAAATGTGGTGCACATAACATGCAGCAGCAAACAGTGGGTGTGGTCAAATTGTTCAAGCTGACATAATAGCCCTGCCCCCCAATGATGCCGCACCTTCCATCAAAAGCCACCGGCTGCTTCTGGTTGGCAACAGATTTGTGTGTAACTATCTTGATTATTTTGGGAGCCACAGCCCGGTCTGAATAATGTGTCTGGGTTTCAGTCCGCCTCAAACCCAGACAGGTGATTCAAAACCCTGACTGTCAAGGTAAAACCCAGACAGATGGCAACCCTAAGTGTATATACAGCAACAACATTGCTTGCAGGACATATCTATATCCATAGCAGACAATGCAACTACTATAGGGTCCAAAAGAATTGGGAGTCCCGAGGTGTTGCAGCAATTTACATAGATAGCAATTGCATTTGATTAACATATTTAGGTTAAATTAATATATTTTAAACTTGGGAACCTTTAACCACTTCCCACCTGGCCTATGGCAGAATGACGGCGGGTGGTGGTTCAGTTATCCTGACTGGGTGTCATATGACGTCCAGCAGGATAACTGCTGGCGCGTGCCCATGGGGGGGAGGGGGGCGGGCATTGCTGCAATTGGTGGTGTGGAGTGTGGAGTGTCAGTCTGACTCACCGATACACCGATCTTGGTAAAGAGCCTCTGACAGAGACTCTTTACAACGTGATCAGCCGTGTCCAATCATGGCTGATTGTGATGTTAACAGGAAGAGGCGTTTATTGGCTATTTGTCTACGCTGATTGTTTGTCAGTGCATCCTGCCCATGGATGCCCACACTGGACTATCGGGGATGCTCTCAGGACCACCAGGGAAGCCCCCAACACATGGATGGCCAGGTATGTCCCCCATGGCCACCAGGAATGCCACAGTGGTCCCAATATATGCCGATCAGTGCCCACAAATGGTGCCAGTCAGTGCTCATTATGAATTCCTGCCAGATCAGTGATGCCCAGCAGTGCCACTCATCAGTGTCCATGAGTACCACCTAGCAGTGCCACCTATAAGTACCCATCAGTGCAGCCTTTCAGTGCTGCCTATCAGTGCCACCTATGAGTGTCCATCAGTGCTGCCTATGAGTGCCCATCAGTGCTGCATACCAGTGCTACCTATCAGTGCCCATAAGTGCCACCTATCAATGCCCATCAGTGCCTGTCATTGAAAGAGAAAACATACTTATTTCCAAAATTTTATAACAGAAACAAAAAAAAAACAAACATTTTTTTCTTTCTACATTTTCGGTCTTTTTTTATTTGTTTGGGTACAGTATAGCATGACCGCGCCATTGTCATTCAAAGTGCGACAATGCTGAAAGCTAAAAATTAGACTGGGCAGGAAGGTTGTGTAAGTAAGTGCCTGGTGTTGAAGTGGTGAAACCATTGCCTTCAAGATGAAGATTAGAGAGATGGGGGGAGTCTTAATAGATTTGCTCTTAAAGGGGCCCTAAGACGCATTGGTAAAGCACACCTGCACACAATTCCTTATCATTCATGGAATATCAATACCATCTTTCCTTTCAAACTCAATATATATGATCACATGTTTGAAATGTCTGACAGAATTTAGGTATAGGTAGCTAAACGCTACACGCCAATAAATTATTCTGTGCAGGACCACGCTGTACGCCTGGCAAAACAGATTTTCTTGTAGCGGCTTTGTTCTGCATCAGCGGTCATGTACTAAAGGGTCTCAAGGGTTGTAGTGCAGATGGGATATTTAAAACACAAACAAAAGTGATAGAATAGAATTGCTTTTACATTTTTAATTTACATATACAAATTATTTGGTATCTATCCTGATCCATAGCTTTACATTTAAAAAATGCCAACAGTCAACAGCACCCTGGCGTGGCAGTAAAATAACGTTGTTTCGTATATGTTTTTATTTTTTTTCAGATTCAGCATTACACCCTACCTGACAAAGAACGAAACGTCTTTAACACCAACCAATTAGAATTCTCTTTGATGAAGTCAGACAAGATACATTTTGATGTTAGAGGTTACTGCATTTTAAAATGATGGTAGCCAACAAATAGCCTCACTTTAACTCCAAAAAATTTATTCTAGTCTTTAACCACACGAGGGCTCCCATGACTGTAAATTCAATATCTTTTCAGACATACAAAGATCTGTTCTTTTTTTTTTTACTAAAGCAAGACACCAGTACTGATAACACGAAGATGCACATGCACAAAAGCAAACAAAACAGGATAATTGAATGGGAAATAGCACAGAAAGCCTTTACTCATCAAATTATCTCGGTCTTGTGCTTTTTTTTTTTCGAAACAGTTGTCAGAATTATGAGTTTGTTCAATTTTAAGGCAAATATGTGGATAAAAGGACATACAAAACACGTTCAGCAGAGATACATAATTATGGCATCTATAAGGTAAAAGGGATTGTTTATTAAAATACAACGTTAATGCACCACCATATTTTCTTTTAAAATATGGCTTCTAACCCTTTTATACTGTTGCTATGGGGGTATTCTGCACTTGTTAACCTCTTCAGCCTCGGAAGGATTTACCCACTTTCTGTCCAGGCCATTTTTTTTGCGATACAGCACTTTAAATGATAGTTGCGCCATTGCGACACTGTACCCAAATAAAATGAATGTCCTTTTTTTCCCCCCCAAAAAAAAAAAAAAAAGATTTTGGTGGTGTTTGATCACCTCTGCGTTTTTTTTTTGTTATAAACAAAAAAAGACAGACAATTTTGAAAAAAAAAAAAAAACAATGTTTTTCACTTTCTCCTGTAAAACATACCCAAAAAAAAAAATCTAAATCAAATTTCTTCATCTTCATTTCTTTTTTTGTATAAACAAAAAAAGACAAACAATTTTCAAAAAATAAATAAAAATCTAATTCAAATTTCTTCATCTTCATTTCATTTTTTGTATAAACAAAAAAAGACAGACAATTTTGAAAAAAAAAAAAAAAAAAATCTAATTTAAATTTCTTCATCTTCATTTCTTTTTTTGTATAAACAAAAAAAGACAGACAATTTTGAACTTTCTCCTGTAAAACATACCCAATAAAAAAAAATCTTAATCGGATTTCTTCATCAATTTAGGGCAATTTGTATTCTGCTACATATTTTTGGTAAAAAATAAACAAAAAACAAAAAAACAATAAGCCAATAATTGATTGGTTTGAGCAAAAGTTATAGCGCCTACCAAATAGGGAATAGATTTATGGCATTTTTATTATTATTTTTTGGTACTAGTAATAGCGGTGATCTGCGGGTTTTTTTCAGGACTGCAACATTGCGGCGGACAGTTCAGACAATTTATGGCATTTTTATTATTATTTTTTGGTACTAGTAATAGTGGTGATCTGCGGGTTTTTTTCAGGACTGCAACATTGCGGCGGACAGTTCAGACACCTAACTGACATTTTTGAGAACCAGTGACATTATTACGGCGATCAGTGCTACATTGTATTAATGGAGCTGGCAGGGAAGGGGTTACTATCAGGGGCAATCAAGGGGATAAATGTGTTCCCTGGGAGGTGTTTTCAACTGTATAGGGGGATGGGCTGCCTGGGATAACACACAAATCAGTCTTCCTGAATAGCAGAAAAATCGGATCTGTGTGTCATCCTCTGACAGAACGGAAATCTGCCCTATTTACCTTGGCAGATCCCGTTCTGTCTTTAAGGGAAATGATCGTGGGCATGCTGATTGGCTCCGGCCTCCAGCGGTGTGCACATGCGCCCACAGATCGCTGTGTACGAACCCGACATACACCTACGGTGTTTTGCCCAGCCAAGCCAACCTGCAGTGGCTGGTTGGCGAGCCTTTAACAGTATATTTTGTCAAAGCTAAAAACAACCCAGCAAAGTATACAGTATTATCTGATTTTTTGTATCCCACTCAAATTCTGGCTTTTAAAGTGGTTGTAAACCCTTACATATACCCAGTGAAGTGATTGACCCTAGGTGATACACAGAGCCTAAAACAAATCCTCCTACATAGGTTGTACCTCTTTATCTGCAACATTCTCTTCTCTTCATCTGTTCAAAGTGCTGAATCATAACGTTTGTCTGAGAGCTCAGAAAAAAGAGGGGGGAGGGCTGAAGTTACACTCTGCAAAGTTCAGTGAGGAGTAAGGTTGAGCTTTATGTTCGAGTCGAACATGAGTTTGACTCTAACATTGGCTGTTCGCCCGTTTGGCAAACAGTGTACAAATTTGGGGTGTTCATGGCAAATTAGAAAAGCCGCGGAACACCCTTTAAAAGTCTATGGGAGAAATCAAAAGTGCTAAATTTAAAGGTTTATATGCAAGTTATTGTCATAAAACATGTTTGGGCACCCGGGTCCTGTCCCAGGGGACATGTATTAATGCAAAACAAGTTTTGAAAATAAACGCTTTTTCGGGAGCAGTGATTTTAATAATGTTTAAAGTGAAACAATAAAAGTGAAATATTCCTTTAAATTTCTTACCTGGGGGGGGTGTCAAGTATGCCTGTAAAGTAGTGCATGTTTCCCGTGTTTAGAACTGTCCCTGCACAAAAAGTCTGAGGGACACACCACCCTTTACACCACACAGGAATAGAACTGAGGCTGTCACCATTTTTCTCTTGGTGTCAGGAAAACTTGTCAGAAGTGATTCATGCTGATAGCAGAGGAACAAAGACCAGACAAAAGTGACACAGAGATAAATATAATAGATAACACATAAACATAAACATTATAACTATCATTACTATATATATATATATATATATATATATATATATATATATATATATAATCTATTACAGGGGTGTCAAACTGGTGGCCCTCCAGCTGTTGCAAAACTACAAGTCCCATGAGGCATTGCAAGGCTAACAGTTACAAGCATGACTCCCACAGGCAGAGGCATGATGGGACTTGTAGTTTCGGAACAGCTGGAGGGCCACCAGTTTGACACCCCTGATCTATTACTTTGTTTCAAAGAAGAACAATTGTTTTTCGTTTGTTTTTGCATTTCTTGTTGCCTTACACTGCAGTCACTTCTTACAATGCTTAAAGTATATGTAAACTCAACATTTCATATTTCTGATAAGTGCCTGCTGTACCATGTGCTTGTCTGAAAATGCATCCTGTTTTATTCCAGGTGTTTCTGCCAGTCTCTCTGCTTTCCTATTAAAAACTGACTACACTAGGCACGAGAGCTCAACGTGGTCAGTATTCCAGCTGTGCTGGGAACTCAGCCTGTTTTCCCCCAACAATCAGACTTCTGCTGACACCCCCCCAGTGGCGGGACAAGGTCATCCAGTGCCCAGGGCAAAGATGACAAACTGTGCCCCCCAGGGTTAGGGTCAGGGTGCCCCCCATCCCTGCAATAAACCATTGAGCCAGGGGCAGCCATCCCTCCTGCCCACCCCTTGTACCAGCCCTGCATCCCCCCCACACAGCCATTCACTTTGAAAAATACATGTGCTGCTATTTCTCCTCTCCTAGCTCTTATGCAGCTGAGAACAGTATTTAATCACTTATAAAAAAAAAAGAGGAAAAGGGTGCATATAATGTTTTTCTTTTTTCTTTTTTTTTTATGCCTAAGCACGAATGTTTTGCCTTTTATTTCTATTTTAAACCAAATGGGTTATTTTATAAGGTGAGGGTTTGCTACACATGCTGGATCAGCTGGACCAACAATGCAACTTTCCATGTCAAAATTGAAAAAGAAAAGCACTGAAAAACAAAAATGTATTATTTTGACGGCCATCAGAAGTATGCATCATTGTTTTTTCTCAAATTTGAGGTAAAGCACTTCTAAAGTAAGATCACAGTGTGCACAGTACCCTGATACCTTAAAGAAATGTATTTTTCTTTTATGATTTCTGAGGTTATTGCCAGTGGCGTATCTAGGGTCAGGTGTTGAGGTGCACTCTGCACTGTGTATAACCACTGACAGGGTGCGATATAACTGTGTTCTCCTAACTAAACCTTCATAGAAAAAGCAATATTGTGGAAACAGGGAAGTTGTTTTTTGTGGGGCTTTTTTCTGCCAGGAATTTGACAGAACTGCTAGTGTGACATGAACCAAGGGGGCTGAGCAGCAATATAAGAACACATTAATTTTTTTATTTATCATCAATAGAAGAAATATTCAATTACATTAGCAGGCTGTGGGTGGAGTGCCCAGCATGGGGAAACTCTGGGAAGATTGTTCCTCACATTGGGGGTCAATGGAATTCTTTCCACTGACCACCAATATAAGCAACAATCTTCCCACTGCCCAACAATGTTGGGGTCAATCTCAATGACCCTCAATGTGAGCAGGAATCTGAATGTACCTTACATTGGTCTTTATTGGAAGGAATGCCCCATTGATGGTCAAAGCGAAGAATGACCACCAGTTTAAGGGACATCCATCACTGTTTTCCTAATGTCCCATACACACGATCGGAGATTTCCATCGGGATAAAACTCTGACAGATTTTTCTGATGGAATTCCCGTTCAAGCTGTCATTCATACACACTGTCACACCAAATTCCGACCGTCCAAAACGCGGTGACGTACAACACTACGGCGAGTCGAGAAAAATGATATTCAATGCTTCCGAGCATGCGTCGACTTGATTCTGAGTATGCATGTTTTTTTCCCCCGCTGGAGTTCCATACGGATGAACAGAATTTCCAATATAATTTTTTTTCATCAGAAAAAAAGAGAACATGTTCTCCTTCCAAGTCCGTCAGAATTTCCAATGGAAAAACTCAGATGGGGCACACACACGGTCGGAATATCCGATGAAAAAATTCCTTCTGACTTTTTCCATTGGAAATTCCGAGGCATTCGTTTTCTGGGGCAAGCCTCCTTCCACTAGCCACCAAATTTATTTGATTGATTGATTTTTAAGTTTAGTTTGGCGCCAAATGCCCACTGGGGAGTGAGCGTCTAAGCGCTGCTGGTAAGATGTTACCTTGAATCAATCCACAGTATAAAAAAAAGAAGAAGAGAGTGAAGAGAACGTGGAAAAGGGAAAAGGGTATCCAGCCCTTAGTTGAGCAAGAGGAAAGAGCCGTGAAGCAAAGGAGAAAAAAGAAAAGGAAAGGAAGAAATCTAGAGAGAGGGTACATGACTTCATGGGTGTCTGAATAGTCAGGGCCGTTCCGGGGTCATGGTGACTAGAATGGCAAGTGGCCCCTTCAATGGAGGGGCGGAGAGTAAGGAGAAAAAAACTAAATTTATCCGTAAGCCTGGACGAACAGCTCCATCTTTAGTTTTTTTCTGAAGAGGAGCAGGTTGGGTGTTATCTTAAGATCCAAGGAGAGGGCGTTCCACAGCATGGCACCCCTACTCTGAAGTCGTTTGCCTCCCATGGAAGAAAGTTTAGACGGGTCTTTCCACTGATGCCAATATAAGAACATTGTTCCCCCTTACATAGTTACATATTTATTTTTTAAAAAAAGACACACATCCATCTAGTTCAACCAATTCTAAAAAACAAACTAATAAAAAAACACCATATATACAATCATATGCCCACAGTTGATCCAGGGGTCAGCAAGAGGAAGAATGCCTTTTATATTGATGGTCTGTGGGAATAACCATAACATTGGCTTCTTTGCTGATCAGTGTTACTTATTTGTATAATTTCATTAATTTTTAATATACAGTAAATACATTTATTTTATAGAGGCAGTAGGGTTCAAAAGTGATCTAACCCTGGTGTAATATATGCCAGTTATGCAATTGAACCTTTGTCAAAGTGAACCTCACCTGACCTAATCCTAACATGTTTCGAAGGTGTTAAGGTGGAGGCATACTGTATTGTGGTGAAAGTAGGTACCTGTATTAGTCTTCAAATCAATCACTTTTTTCTTGTAAAGCCCCATAGTACCCAAGAATGGGATGGTAAAAGGTCCACTATATGGTATCCTTTAAAAAAAGTTTTGTGTACAATGCTTTGGATGGAAAACTATCACCTACTCTTATCCACAAATGCACAGTTAAGGTGGATTGATTGAGTTGTTGCACTGATTCTAAGCTGTCTGTAAGAGGCAAGTGACCACCAATGTAAAGGGGCATTACAGTGACCACCATAATTATAGAGGAACTTATCCAATAAGAAACAAAAAATTAACTTAATGGTCACTACATTGCAACAAAATCCACATTCATTGTGTTTATTTTAATGTATATGTACAGTATACGGTAGTTCATTAGATCCTTGTTATCCAGTTCAATGAAATAGTATTGTCCCTTGATATATTTCATAAGCATGCATAGGCGTGCGCACAGGGTGTGCCAGGTATGCCTAGGCACACCCTAATCTCTCTGAGTGGCAAAGATTCCCCCTGTTTAGACCCCTATATTTCACTAAAGCCCCCAAAGGGGTTTCTAAAAAAAAAAAAAAAAAAAAAAGGATTAAGAAAAAAAAAAAAAAACTACTGACACCATCCACTGCCCTACTGACACCAATATCTGCCCTACTGTTACCATCCACTGCCCTACTGACACCAATCTCTGCCCTACTGACACCATCCACTGCCCTACTGACACCAATATCTGCCCTACTGTTACCATCCACTGCCCTACTGACACCAATCTCTGCCCTACTGACACCATCCACTGCCCTACTGACACCAATCTCTGCCCTACTGACACCATCCACTGCCCTACTGACACCAATATCTGCCCTACTGTTACCATCCACTGCCCTACTGACACCAATCTCTGCCCTACTGACACCATCCACTGCCCTACTGACACCAATCTCTGCCCTACTGACACCATCCACTGCCCTACTGACACCAATATCTGCCCTACTGTTACCATCCACTGCCCTACTGACACCAATCTCTGCCCTACTGACACCATCCACTGCCCTACTGACACCAATCTCTGCCCTACTGACACCAATCTCTGCCCTACTGACACCAATCTCTGCCCTACTGACACCATCCATTGCTCCAATGACACTGTCATAGGGATATGTGTTTAAGCTTTGGGGTGCACACCCTAATGCAATAGGCTGCGAACACCTATGTAAGCATGGTTCCTCTCAATGTTGTGATAGTATTTTGGTAGTCCTTACATTCTTCTCAATCCTTTTTTTAGTTGACTTGGAGGGGTCTGGAAACTTGGAGTTCAAGCTTATTTACTAGCTACTCACAACTTTTCTGTAACATATACATTTAATTCTTCTTGTAACATTGCATTCTTCATGTTAATGACCCCATTCACTGTTCTTTGTGTTTGCTGACCTTGTTTTGGCAGCTTTATAAATTGCTGCCAAAATAGCTGATGACCTAAGCAATAAACATTGGATAATATATCTGAATCAAATATGCCTTTTTTTTTTTATAAATAGGTTTCTAAGTGATTGTGTAATTTCATTATATATAAAGCGGGTATATTTTCTTTTTAATGGAAACACTTGAATAATAGTGTTGAGCAGAATATGCCATATTCGATTTTGCGATATATCTCGAATATATAGTCGAATATTCGAGATATATTCGCTAAATACGAATATTCGTGATATTTTTTGGAAATGAAATGATTGCGAATTTTCGCTATTGCGAATGCGAATGCGAATTGCGAATTGCGAATGCGAAATTTCGAGAAATGCGGAATGGAGCACTCTGATTGGCTCAGAATATTCGTGATATTTTATAATACAAAATAATTGCGAATATTCGAGAAATGCGGAATGGAGCACTCTGATTGGCTCAGAATATTCGTGATATATTACAATACAAAATAATTGCGAATATTCGAGAAATGCGGAAGGAGCACTCTGATTGGCTCAGAATATTTGTGATATTTTATAATACAAAATAATTGCGAATATTCGGCAAATGCGGAAGGAGCACTCTGATTGGCTCAGAATATTCGTGATATTTTATAATACAAAATAATTGCGAATATTCGAGAAATGCGGAATGGAGCACTCTGATTGGCTCAGAATATTCGTGATATATTACAATACAAAATAATTGCGAATATTCGAGAAATGCGGAAGGAGCACTCTGATTGGCTCAGAATATTTGTGATATTTTATAATACAAAATAATTGTGAATATTCGGCAAATGCGGAAGGAGCACTCTGATTGGCTCAGAATATTCGTGTGATATATTACAATACAAAATAATTGCGAATATTCGGCAAATGCGGAAGGAGCACTCTGATTGGCTCAGAATATTCTTGATATATTACAATACAAAATAATTGCGAATATTCGAGAAATGCGGAATGGAGCACTCTGATTGGCTCAGAATATTCTTGATATTTTATCGTAATTTCGCAAAAATGCGAATGAGAAATTTATTGCGGAATTTCGACAGTAACACTCTGAAATCGAATATATGTGTTATTTTAGCTAAAAACAATATTGCGAATTTCTCGAAAATAATCGCGCGATATCGCTATTGCCGAATAATCGCATTGCGATTTATCGGCAATATAAATTGATCATACCAGCAATGCTTTTAGACGTCGATGGGGATCTCTAGGATGTGATCTGTTCTAAAAAAAAAATTGAAAAAATACGAATATTCGAAATAGCGAATATTCACCGCGAAATTCGGAATATATCGCGAATACTCGAATATGCCATATTCGAGCCGAATATTCGCAATACGAATATTCGTGAGCAACACTATTGAATAACAGCCAAAAGCAGTTTTTTTTTGCCTATAGCAAAACACAGATAAATAAGATAACGGTTTATTTACAGTATAGTGAAAACATTTACATCATTTTGTTTGGCAAGGTGAATTGGAAGACAATATTTTCTGAGAAAATATTCTTACTTTGATTACAATATTATACTTGTTTTCTATCACTGAAAGTGAAAGTAAAAGATCATCACACATTTGCGTTGTCACCAGAAAAGTAATAGAGTGGAAATCTGAGATTTCCTCTCACTTTCAGTTTTGTATTTGGCACAGGAAGTGAAGGTAAATCTGCCGATGAGACACAAATGGCACAAAAAAAAAAAAAACTGACAGGGGTTATAACCCTCTCTTACTCAATCAAAAATTAAAACAAAAAAACAGTGAAATATGTCAGCGCTATCAGTGTAAACAACCAGTCGCATGCAATAGGTATAGATAGATTTTGACCCGATCATTAGTTTGGGCCAAACATTGGCTGTTCGCCTGTTTAAAGAACACCCGAATTATCGGGGCGTTCGACAATTTGTTTCGGCCCGCCGAATGACCACAATGCAATGCGCCGTCGAACAGTGCATTGCAAGCCCTGGTTAGCTAAAGCAATGAAAGCTTTTCCCAATCAGGGCACAGAGCACTGCCAGAGCCATTATTGGAGAAATGAATGATGACTCTATCCAATAATGGCTCATTGCTCTTAGTCCCACCCCACACCATAAAAATATTCTCCATAGCGGCCATTTGCAGTGTGATATTGGCGTAGAGATAGATAGAACAGGGCTCTGTTCAATGCTGCTAGCGAGTTAGTATGACACTGGAGTCCTTTTCCGAGATGACATCACAGAGCTGGAGGATGTTAGAGACCTTGCACAACTGCCCCTTTCATTTGAGGATGCCCTACAGATACTTAATAGGGTTTAGGTCTGGAAACATGCTCGGTTCAGTCCATCACCTTTACCCTAATTAAATAATAATTTTCTGAAATTAATGATATGTTGTTCCCAGCTTTAGGCTAATGACATAGTTATTTTATCATAATTATGGCAGCCACATTTTATACATAAAATGAATTCTATTTAGGGCTGACAGCAGGGGCGGACTGACAACTCATGGGGCCCCCGGGCAATAAGGAGATTATGGGGACCCCAGGCTTAGAGATGGCCGCCATCTTTTTTTGATGCAACATGAATGTGGGCAAACCCATGCGGAGAGGCACCAAGCTCCGTGACATGCTGAGTGGCTTAGAGCTGGTGACCCGCTAAATTCACCAGAAGCCTCTCATGGGCAAACAATTGCAGCCTCACTGTGCCCCATGAAATGCAGCCAACTGTGTCCCATCAAATGCAGCCAACTTTGCCCCATCTAATGCAGCCAACTTTGCCCCATCTAATGCAGCCAACTGTGCCCCACCAAATGCAGCCAACTGTGCCCCATCTAATGCAGCCCACTGTGCCCCACCAAATGCAGCCAACTGTGCCCCACCAAATGCAGCCAACTGTGCCCCACCAAATGCAGCCCACTGTGCCCCATCTAATGCAGCCCACTGTGCCCCATCTAATGCAGCCAACGGTGCCCCATCTAATGCAGCCAACGGTGCCCCATCTAATGCAGCCAACGGTGCCCCATCTAATGCAGCCAACGGTGCCCCATCTAATGCAGCCAACGGTGCCCCATCTAATGCAGCCACTATGCCATCAAATGCAGCCCACTGTGCCCCATCTAATGCAGCCCACTGTGCCCCATCTAATGCAGCCCACTGTGCCCCATTAAATGCAGCCAACTGTGCCCCATCAAATACAGCCAACTGTGCCATCTTAGTGGCAGGTCAGGCAGTGGATGATGGCGGTGAGATGTGGGACGGGCAGCGGCGAGCATGAATCTATACATTCTACATAGAGGGGGTGGTACCCTTAATGGATGGACAGCTCCCTGGTATACACACACACACACACACATGCACAGTATACATACACAGTGTGTATATATATATATATATATATATATATATATATATATATAGTGAGAAGTGCCATGCTTTTGGGAGAAGGATGTGCTAAACTTCTCCAATCTCTGCTACATCTCCCTACTCATCACCTGCCCACCAGTACACAGGCACAGCCTCCTCTCCTGTATTACCACATGCTATGTCTGTAAGCTGCTGGGCACTACAAGTACCAGCATGGCAGAAGGGGCAGCAGTGTGTTCTATCAGGATGATTTTTGGGGAAAAAAGTGCTGGTGTGTGTATATATAGATAAATCATCCTGATAGAACACACTGCTGCTGCCCTGCCCCTTCTGCCATGCTGGTACTTGTAGTGCCCCAGCAGCTTACAGACATAGCAATGTGGTAATACAGGAGGAGGAGGCTGTGCCTGTGTACTGGTGGGCAGGTGATGAGTAGGGACATGTAGCAGAGATTGGAGAAGTTTAGCACATCCTTCTCCCAGAAGCATGGCATTTCTCTTACACACAGAAAAACGATCTAACAGCAAGAGGAGTCCTGCTACACAGCCTCCCCCCTCCCCCTCCTCACCAGGATAGGAAAGCACCGATAATACAATTCTTCCAGCTCGGCCAGCTTACCTTTTATCAGGCAGCAATCCACCCCACACTGCAGGCTGTCCCCTCCTCCCTCTCCTCTCCTGCAGTCGGCATCTCCTGCTCTTATGTCAAAAAAGCCGCGCTGGAGAAGGGGGCGTGTACACTGTGCTCCCATTGGCTGAGAAGGCAGTGGAGAGGCGGGGCAGCTACAATCTCGAGATTTGCACATCAAAATAATGTCGGTAGTGGCCATTTCACTAATAGATGTAAAAATACACTGATTTCAACAAATTGTCCCTGCTTTTACCAAGGCTGGCAACCCTGATGGGGCCCCCTAGTGGCCATGGGGCCCTCGGTCCGTGCCCGACGGACCGAATGGTCAGTCCGCCCCTGGCTGACAGTATTCATACTTCAAATTATTACTCATCATCTCATAGAAATAAAATAGAATAACTTGCATTAAACATCAGAACATTTTTATATATGAATTCCAGATTCATACAGTATATAGACTGCTCTGTCGCCTTTGTTTTAAATGATTATACTATGGCTGGTTAAAGCTGAACTCCAGCTAAATAGCTAACTGCACAAATAATATTTAGTAGCTATTTTATCTGCCATCCAGTCCAAAGAGTTAAACAGTTGCGTAAAGCAGTACAGCCTGGTTTATGGCTCTGATTGGACAGTCAAGGAGCTAGAGCAGAATAATGAGGTCATTACTCAACTCACTCTGGTCCCCAAAGGTGGCTCTAGGCTTTGTGAGGCCTTAGGCAAAACTTGACATGGGGCCCCACTCATGCCCATGATGGGAAAAATAATTTAAGGACAAGAGCCTCTTCCCCACAACCCTAGCTGGTGGTTTTGGGGGTCTGCGTGTGGGCAGGGGACTTACCGGAATCTGAAAGCCCCCTTTAACAAGGCGGCCCCCAGGTCCTGCTCTTTAATAACTAAGGGGCGTGGGCCACCCGGTGATGTCATTGACTGAGGGCATGCTGGGTCATTGACATCACAAGGGGTGGTGTCACCGATATTCACTGGTTGTTAGGGACACTGGGCTCTTAACGCTGCCTGAGCACAGCAGCGTTAAGGTCCCCTGTCCCTCAAAACTGGAGTAATGCATTGGGTAAGTTTATTAGGCCGCTAGGCCTCTGTGAGTGCGAGGCCTTAGGTTACCGCCTAATTTGCCTCTGCTGGTCCCTCTTGTGCCAACATGTGTATTCTGCTCCCTATACTTCTAGGTAGTGTTATAACAAGCATGGGGTTACAAGAGGCTGATACTATAGCTGGCCATTCATGGATCAAAATGTGTCCGGTTTAGCAGGGACAAGTCATAATTCGATCTGTGTATGGGCATGGAGGTTTCACAGAAGTCGATCTATTGATCAATTAATCAACTGCAGTACAACTACTGGGGTTGATTTATAAAAACTGGAGAATGCAAAATCTGGTGCAGCTGTGCATAGTAACCAATCAGCTTCTAAGTTCTGTTTGTTAAATTTAGCTTTTGAAAAATCTGGAAGCAAATAGGTTTCTATGCAGAGCTGCACCAGATTCAGGGCTGCAGGCTATAGCCGGCTGTGCCAATCAGTGCTGTCAAACTATAATAGCTCATTGGGAGGGAATTGAGTAATTTTTTTTTGTTCAACCTGCTGGATGAATGAAAAATAAAATGATTTACAGTTGGGGCTGCCTCAAGCCCTGTACACGCGATCGGATATCTGATGGAATCTAATCCGATGGATTTTTTCGTCGGATATTCGATGAAGCTGACTTTCATCAGTCTTGCCTACACACCATCAGTCAAAAATCCGACCGTACCAAAACGCGGTGACGTAAACACTACGACGAGCCGAAAAAAAGTAAGTTCAATGCTTCCAAGCATTCTGATTCTGAGCATGCGTGCATTTTTCTCCAATGGAGTTCCACACAGACGATCAGATTTTTCTATCAGTTTTTCATCCATAGGAAACATTTAAAACATGTTCTTTTTTTTTTACACCGATGGAAACAAAACCGATGGGGCCCACACGATCGGTTTCTCCGATGAAAACAGTCGAATAGAAAACATCCTGCCCAACGCCTGCTGATGTCGTCTGCAGTTCATTTAGGCAGGTTGTGAAAGCCCGGGAGTGGGAGTCCAGGTTCCCCAGCGTATCCTTGATGGAGGACAGGCTCTCCTCCATTCGCACCAATGTCTGGCTGACCTGTCCCAGATGGCGGGTCTGGAGGAACTGGTCCCTTCTCAGGGTGGCGGGCAGGAGATCGGCCAACCCCCTGGTGGTCTGGGATGACATCCTGCCTCCAGCTGATGCTTGTGGCTGGGGAGAAGGGGAGGTCCTTGTGAGGGGAGCCATGTTGGGGGAGGAGGGGGGGCTCCCCCTTAGGGAGGCCTGCCTGCTGGCAGCCAGAGGGGAGGAGTCCTCAAAACCCAAACGTCCAGTGCCTGACATGGACTCCTCCTCCTCATGATTCTCCTCCTCCTCATGATTGTCCTGCTCCTCATGATTGTCCTCCTCCTCTTGAACCTCCTCCGCGGACTCCGGCCTTGTTGGGGGGCCTCATTAGGCTGCTGTCCTGGGGTTGGTGGAACGGTCAGGCCAGATGGCCCTGCACCCTCCTGCACATCTGTGGATGACACAAAACATTCACAGGTTGGAGGATCCACACACTTGCCACATATTCCCTTTCACCCCCTCCCCCACACATGCTACACACCACATGATATTTCCTCCCCCAAAAAATTAAAGAAAACAACTTACCTGGCACCACGGGCTGGGGACTGGAGTCAAAGCCGGGCAGGCCCTCAACTTCATGCCGATGAAAGGTCAGGGCCACCGCACGCTCCTCCGCTGTCAGGCTAATACGGCATGGTGGGACCCCTCCTGTGCCCCTGGCATGAGCATGCATTCTGGCCAACTTCTTTTTGACCAGACGCTGGAGGTCATTGATTTTTTTGTCAATCCCAGACCTGGTCCGTGTCTCCCCCTGCCCCGCAGAATTCACCTGGTCAGTGATCCTATCCAAAATCTCCCTCCTCCTGGCCGGGGTGGTGTTGGCACTCTCTGGGCCGTGGAGGTAACGCCCATACTCGCTAATGGCCCGGGCAAGAATCTGTTTTTCCACAACTGTAAAATTAAGCTTTCGTTTTTTCTCAGTCATCCTTCCAAAAAAAAACAGTCCCAGTCAACAAAATTCACGCACACAAACAAGCACAACCAATCACAAAAAAACACACACACAGAGAGAAAACTACTCACCAAGAAACAGTCCCCAAAAAACAAAAAAAAAATACAGCAGGAAAAGAAACAAAAATAAATATATCAATCAAACAAACAGTCTCTCAAACACTTATCAAAAACCACTTTCAAAAATCTACTAACAACCACTTGATCACACAGAACACTAATCTGACAACTACAAAACACACCGCAACGAACAACAAGAACAAAAGCACTTTGGTAAATGGGAAGGGACAAAGGGATGTACTTTTGCAAAGGAAGTGCGTTTGTGTGTGTCTATTTATGCTGTTTGCGTAGTTCACAACGTTGCCCTAGTCCATTTCCAATTTCACTGATTGCGCCGCTCCCGAGTTGTGAGCATGCGCACATCGGAGCTGACATGGTCTCGTTCAAGAGCGCATGCGCGAGCCGGCCGGCCCTTCATTTGCATGGGGTCACGGCTCATTTCAATGTAACACGCCCACGTCCTTCCCAATTTGTATTACTCCTCCTTACGCCTCTGGAAAAACGTTACGTATGCGCAATTTCCTGCGCAAAAGCTACGAGAATAGGGTGATTACGCGGCAAAATTGCGCAAGTCTAACGTAAAGGCGGTGCGCTACGCCGGTCCAATAATGCGCAGATGTACGTGAATCTGGGCCATTGTTTCTAATTTACAAATTTTCTAAAATTTACAAATTTTCTAAAATTTACAAATTTTCTAAAATGTACTAATTTTCTATACATGTCCCCTGCATGTATCCTTACTTGTCATATTTCACCCCTTTAGCTGTGTGGAGCCGCAAAATATTGTCACATCTGTTGGTGTATCTGCTGTCTAGCACTCAGTGGGCGAAGTCGTGACATCAGAGGACTCCTCCGCCAAGCAACAACACACTCCCTGGCCAGCCAACATTGCAAGGGTGAGCCTTGCGCCAGAGAAGACTAAAGTACACGCACAGGAGTGGCAAAGCGCATTCTGGCCCCATGTCACTCCTGTACAAGTGCACAGAGGACGATTGTACAGAGCTTTGTGTGAGCTGGAAAAGAAATGAGGAGGGGATGATAATTACACAGAATGCCTCTCTAAGGCTGGCCATACATGTTCACTTTCCTTGTACAATTTTATTTTAGATTTACCCTAAACCTATAATATGAGGTCAAAACTAAACAACATTACATAGTTGAAGGTAAATCTAAAGAGAATTGTACAGAAAATGTTATGAAAATTGTATAATGTATGGCCAGCCTAATGCCTCGTACACACCATCACTTTATGTCATGGAAAAAAACAACGTTTTTAAAAACGTCAATTTAAATGACCGTGTGTGGGGGAAAACATTGTTTTATGTTTTGTGAAAAACGCCCAAAATGCTTCAATTTTTTGTATCGTTTTTCAAAACGTCGTTTTTTTTTTTTTACAAAAAATCACTGTGTGTAGCAAAAAATGACATTTAAAACAACGTTTTTCATCCCGCGCATGCCCAGAAGCTAGTTATGAAGCGAGCTTCAATGTAAAAGAGTGGTGAAGGTAACCTCGCTTTGCTAGAGCATTGTGAAAAAACGATGGTGTGTAGGCAACAGAAGTTTCAAAAACGTTGTTTTTTACTTTACAGAAAATGTATTTTTTTTTTCCATCGCATAAAGTGATATAAGGCTTGTGCATGAGATATGTAAATCACCTGTCACTCACAGCACGGGGGAAGAACTGACTGGTATTTCTCTGTCTGTCGTTTTTTTCTCACTGAAAAAAGATAAGAGGATTGCTCAGAGCTGAATTAACTCGTTGTGGCAAGACTGGGCACAGGTGACATGAAATGCTATACAGTACAAGTTACAAGCCTTTTTTTTAAAAACAAAAATTTGGGGTTTACATTCACTTTAAAATGGTTCTATAGGCAGAAGGTCTTTTATCTTAATGCATTCTGTGCATTAAGATAAAAAAACCTTCTGTGTGCTGCAGCCCCCTAATACTTACCTGAGCTCCCTCTCGATCCAGCAACGTTGCACAGGAGCTACAAAGCCTGCAGACTCTCCCTCTTGATTGGCTGAGACACAGCAGTGAGCACCATTGACTCCTGCTGCTGTCAGAGAGCCAATACGGAGAGAAAGGGGTTGGACCGAGCCACGGACAGAGCCGTGACTGGGCTCGGGTGCCCACATAGCAAGCTGCTTGCTGTGGGGGCAGGAGGGAGGGGTCAGAAGTGCTAGCGAGGGACTCTAAAAGAGGAGGATCGGGGCTGCTTTGCGCAAATCCACTGCACAGAACAGATAAGTATGACATGTTTGTTATTTTTAAACACACAAAAAAAAAAAAACTTTAGTATCACTCTAATGCTATCAATAGACTGCATTACATACGTAATTTTTTATTTTACCCATATTTCCACTTTTAGCTGCTGATGTCACAGCAGAATTCAACTATAGTCAGACGTGGTATTATTTTTCAAATCTTTAGTTATTTACCGGTAAGTTTTGTAATTCTAAACCCACAGATGCTTTACTTTCCTGAGCTGATGGAACAGAAGTGGAATGTAGTACAGTCTTAAGCTGCTATAGCCCTTCCTCTTCAAGGTTTACCATGTTTATCTGAGATGCCCTTCTCAATGCCACTAAGCAAAACGTGGGTATCTGGCAGGTTTGGGCTTGCTCTTACCTTAGGCAAGTTTGGCAATTCTCTGAGTTATCTCATTACCAAGCTGATTTTTCCATATAACTGCAGCACATACTGTATACATTTTTTTCTTACTTTTTTGTTTCTGTAAACTACTGTTACTGTATTGAGATGTCAGCAGATTCTAAGACGCTGCATGTTCTGTTCTAAATGCTGCTTTATGCATTGACATATACTGCATCCTTAAACCTAGTCTGTCCAAGCATTATGGTCACCCGCTGAATTGGCACCATTAAGAGGCAGCCTAACTCTATTGCCTTGTACACACGATTGGTCCATCCGATGAAAACGGTCTGATGGATTTTTCCATCAGTTATCCGATGAAGCTGACTGATGATCAGTCGTGCCTACACACAAAAAACGATCGTGTCAGAACACGGTGACGTAAAACACAACGACGTACTGAAAAAAATGAAGTTCAATGCTTCCGAGCATGGACGTGCCTACAGATGTTTTTTTCTATAGGTTTTTTTATCCATCAGATAATTTTAAAACAAGTTCCTAATTTTTTAACCGATAAATAAATAACCGATGGGACCCACACACGATCGGTTTAGTCTGATGAAAACGGTCCATCAGACCGTTTTCATCAGACAAACCGATCGTGTGTAGGCGGCATTAGACACAGAAGTTGAATCCAACATAACTAAATGAGTTATTCAGTTTGACTCAAAAATGTTTTTTCATGTTTTAGACTTAAATTTCTCAAAACAAATACATTTCCAATGTGAATTAAAGTGCATATACAGTATCTCACAAAAGTACACCCCTCACATTTTTGTAAATATTTTATTGTATCTTTTCATGTGACAACACTGAAGAAATTATACTTTGGTACAATGTAAAGTAGTGAGTGTACAGCATGAATAACAGTGTACATTTCCTGTCCCCTCAAAATAACTCAACACACAGCCATTAATGTCTAAAAGGCTGGCAAAAAAAGTGAGTACACACCTAAGTGAAAATGTCCTTATTGGGCCCAAAGTGTCAATATTTTGTGTGGCCACCATTTTTTTCCAGCACTGCCTTAACACTCTTGGGCATGGAGTTCACCAAAGGTTCACAGGTTGCCAATGGAGTCCTCTTCCACTCCTCCATGATGACATCACGGAGCTGGTGGATGTTAGAGATGTTGCGCTCTTCCACTTTCCATTTGAGGATAACCCGCAGATGCTCAATAGGGTTTAGGTCTGGAGACATGCTTGGCCAGTCCATCACATTTACCCTCATCTTCTTTAGCAAGGCAGTGGTTGTCTTGGAGGTATGTTTGGGGTCGTTATCATGATGAAATACTGCTTAGTCTCTGAAGGGAGACCAGACCATGAAACTCTCACCACCATGCTTGACTGTAGTCAAGACACACTTTGTTCTCCTCTTGGTACTCCTTACCTGGTTGCCGCCACACATGCTTGACACCGTCTGAACCAAAAAATGTTATCTTGGCCAAATCAGACCACAGGACATGGTTCCAGTAAACCATGTCCCCAGTCTGCTTGTTTTCAGAAAACTGTTTGTGTGCTTTCTTTTGCATCATCTTCTGGGATGACAGCCATGCAGACCAATTTTGATGTAGTGTGCAGCATATGGTCTGAGCACTGACAGGCTGGTCCACTTTTCATTCAACCTCTGCAGAAATGCTGGCAGCACTCATAAGTCTATTTCCCAAAGACAACCTGTGGATATGATGCTGAGCACGTGCTCTCAACTTCTTTGGTCAACCATGGCGAGGCCTGTTCTGAGTAGAACCTGTCTTGTTAAACCGCTGTATGATCTAGGCCACCATGCTACAGCTCAGTTTAACGGTCTTGGCAATCTTCATATAGCCTAGGCCATCTTTATGTAGAGCAACAATTCTTTCTTTTCAGATACTCAGAGTTCTTTGCCATGATGTCCCATGTTGAACTTCCAGTGGGAGTAAACGATGCCCTAGGGTGGGTGGTCAGTTGGAGAAGAAAATGGCCTTGCATCAGTTGGAGGAGGACCATTGCCGTATGATTGGTGTCAGTGGAATGAGTAGTGCCCCATCATTGGTGTCAGGGGTATGGAACTGATCTTCATTATCAGTATCAGTATGAGAAATAGTGTCCCAAAGGCTGGTTAAATGCAAGGAAAGAGCTTCAGCTTGGAGACCACTGCTGGTCTGGAGTGTACTCTTCATAGTAAAACAATATTAAAGTGGTCATGGACTCAAAAAGTTAATATTTTAATATCATAGGCAAAAATTTGAAATGTTAAATGTGCCTATGCAATAACCCAAAAAATGTCTGGAATTCCTCCTGGAAAAAAAACAGTGCACTTTTTCGTACATGAGGGTTTCTAGGCACACCCATTTATTCTGAATATCTCCAATGTAAAAATAGGGTACTGTTGTCTCTGACTTTTAGTGTCATGCGATTTGAAGTGAGATTTAGT
Organism: Rana kukunoris; assembly: GCA_029574335.1. Taxonomy (NCBI): domain Eukaryota; kingdom Metazoa; phylum Chordata; class Amphibia; order Anura; family Ranidae; genus Rana; species Rana kukunoris. The sequence goes on along the minus strand of CM056050.1, from coordinate 380,102,639 downwards.
GATGTCACTATTGCTTTGCTCACTGTTGTTCGTGTTGGAGGCCCTGACATGAGTAAGCAAAAGCTCTGCCTTGACCAAAAGGCTCAATCCATACAGAGACACAGTGCAGAAGGAGGCACTGTATGTCAGAAATGGAAAAAATAATCTGCAAGGAGTCCCTTCGCTGATTGTCTGACTTTTTTTTATATACTGTACATATACAAGGCCCAGGATTTTTGGGGAATCATACAAAAAATCATAAAAATCTTATGCTTAATATTTGAATATTAAATACCTATTTGCTCAAAAGCTTGACGTTGTATAAGCTTATATCATACTCATAATTCATGTATAGAGGATGGCTCTTTCCCAGTATGTTTTCCGATTACGGGTGTTAATACAATGTAGAACATAAATTGAATAAAATGGAGCTAAACCTAACACAGGCAGTCCACTATACAAGGAAAAATTATGGTTTTAGGCTCAGTATTTTGGAGGTGTTTATTTAAATACAAAAAATATTTTTATTAAGAATTTTTATCATAAGCAAAAAAAAAGTTAAGAGATAGAAAAAACATTTTTTGCCATATAAAGTTTGTGAACATAGCTCACTGAATATTTAAATTCACTGTTCCTTCTAGCTCCAAGAAATTAACAATTGCACATTACTTATTTATAAGATTTCTTCGTTTTGCTGCTGTGAAAGGTAGAAAAAAATTTGTAATAACTGGTAAAATCTTGAAAAAATATCTATCTAATGGCTTCACAGCCATTAATTTGTAAAATAAATAGGGTCGTATTTTGCAAAGGTTGCGGTATCATTTTATTCAATTTTGCCAGCAGCATACTTTTTGTGATACAGCTTTATAAAGAATTTTTACATTATTCATTCATTCAATTTGATTTAGCTAGTTTTTGTTCTTTATTTAATTGCCAAGTTGGATATGAAAAAAGTGAGAGGTTAAATGCTGATGCAAAAATCAAGAGAATGAAAACAACCAAAGTAAATGACTGTATTGAAATATTGTTGAAGCGCCAGCTGTTTTAAAAAAAAAATGGATGGCTTAATACAGGCAGACATCTCACCAAGAATAGCCAGTTCGTTGTCCTGAACAGCTTGTGGGTGGGACCAGGAGATATTGTACTAAATAGCGGGGGAGCACTCACAAAAAGACCAACTGTAGGTATAAGTTCTTGTATTTGAAAAAGTAGTATAGTACAGAGTCACAAGAACACTTCGGTAACACTAATGGTAACACTGGCACTTGCAATAACACTTGCAGTTGCACTTGCAGAGGTAATACTGATAATAGTAAATAAATTATTCAGCGCTAGAAGATAACAAAACAAAAATAATAAAATAATAATGCAAGCCAGCACTGAAGGTAAATTCAAATAAAACACCCCAATAGTCATATAAACAGAGAAAGTGCAGCGCAAACAATTAATAATTACATAAATAACATAAGTGACACCACAAAGAAAAACAGTGTAAAATGTCCATAAGTGCTTAATAATCCAATGTAAATGTGCAGGACCGAATCCAGAATGTGTTTGAAGCAAGCAGAAGAAAACCTCCACCAAAAAAGGTAAGGATGGCCTCTCACCTTAATGAAAAGGTTAAACAGCATGTATAAACAGGAATCTCCTCAATCATCCAGTTAATCCAACAGTGGTAGAACAGCATATAGAGACAAGGATCTCCTCAGTCATCCAGTATTCCAGCAGCAGATCACTTAATTAAGGCATCAATGGACTCAGCGCCAAACAATTAAGCAAAAAAAATAGAGAAAGAATCTAGTGCTCTCTGAAGCATAACTGAATTTATTGCATAAAAAAGGTAAAAAACTCACATAAAAAGCACTCGTGACTGAGTGCTAGGTATACAGGCAGGCAGACAGGGATCAACCAACAGGTATCCAGAAACACAATGTGCAGTGTGCAGTCGCGGGTGACGTCACGCCAATCACTCCCCCCTTGTACGTCGTTACGTCCCCTGGACGGGACTTCTTCAGCGTGGGGTAGGAAGGAACAACGTAGACGTCCCGCTGATTACATTAAATAGCCGACGGTTGCCAAAGCAACCGAAAAACAAATTGAGCTTAAACGACTCATCATGGTGAAAAAACTCCGCCCAAGAGTCAAAAAAACCAATTAGACTAAACATCTCACACCAGGTGATCACGCCTCCTCTCCAGTGTCAGGCTAACAAAGCTTCTGACAAGGATAGTGAAACAAACGCAATAGAGGACTGACAGAACACCGGACTTAGAAAAAAATTCACATTTAAAATATACATGACCCAAAAAAGAGATCCTTACCCAAAAAGACCTCATATTAGATCACAATTAAAAAAGAGACGTCATCCACGATTGCACAGACTGCCCACTAACAAATGCATTTGAAATTGTAACATATCAGATACAGTAATTAAAAATTACCAATTACCAGCTATGTAAATATACATACTAGACACAAAATAATAAAATAAAATGAAATAAAATAAATAAAAGTAAAATAGATAAATAGGAATAGGAATACAAAACGCATAAGACCAACCCATATCAAAAGACTAAGATTAAATATTGATACTACCTATTGGATATGAAACAGTTAAGGTCAAATTTAACGTTGAGGCCAAAAGGTGAGGAGACCTTAGTCTCATATATCCAGAAGGACTCGCGTTGACTTATGCGACGAATATAATGCCCACCCCTCCAATGTTTATCAACTTTCTCAATGCCCCAAAATTTCAACGCACGGGGATCCCTATGGTGACATTGTCTAAAATGTTTGGAAACACTATGGCTTCTAATTCCTCTTTTAATGTTACTAATATGTTCACCAATACGCACATGCAACGCACGGGAGGTGCGTCCAACATACTGCAGACCACAGCTGCACTCCAGCATGTATACTACACCTTCAGTAGCACATGTAATCAGTTGCTTGATTGGGTACTCTTTTTGTGTAACATTAGAACATAACCTTTTTCTCTTCTTAATCGTCTGCCTAACGTGTTTGCAGGTTGCACAACGCCCACATGCATAGAAGCCAGAGAGAAAGTTAAAGAGTTTGGGCTGAGCCCTAGTGGGGGGGTCAATCACTCCAGGGGCCAAACTGTCTCTCAATGAGGGGGCCTTTTTATATATAAATTGAGGACGGTCCGGCAGGACAGGGCCCAACACACCATCACCCTTTAGAATTGGCCAATGTCTGGCAACGATTCTTTCAAATTTTTTGTGATGTATGTTAAAGTCCAACAGCATTTTGTAGTTAGCTTGATCCTTATCTATATTGGCCACTTTATCAGCAACAATGGTATTCCTGTCTAAAGCATTGACTTTCTCTATTTCCTGCAGAATCGAAGGACGAGAGTAGCCTTTAGCTATGAATCTAGTAGCAAGCTCCTGAGACTGCTGTAAATAATCAGTTGAACTAGTGCAATTCCTACGTAGCCGTACAAACTGCCCACGTGGGATATTGCACAGCCACAAACGGTGGTGACAGCTGGTGATAGGTATATAGCCATTGCGGTCTACAGATTTAAAATAGTTCTTAGTGCATAGCCTATTATCGGCCTTAAATATTTCCAAATCCAGGAAATTAATCTTAAGATGGGACACTGTCCAAGACAAGACTATGTTCTTGTTATTGGCATTCATTTTGTCCATAAAGGACTGCAGTGATAATAAATCACCCTCCCATATTAGGCAAAGACCGTGATTGGTGATTGGTACGGGTATTTTTAACCTTAGTGGTGTACCGCTTACTGATAATGAGACACGTGTATTGGATAAGGGTCTTAAGTTTGCCCCTATACGTAATTTGAATAAATTTCAGACTTTTATTAGTGTCCAGAAATACATAAGGGGTCTCAATATGAAGAAGTATTTCCTCTCTAATCCTATAGAGAGGAACTCTGCCCCTATGAATTCTGGGCACTCTAATCAAAGGAACCGATCGGTTTTTAACCCTCAGTATACGGATACTAGACACCTAGATGTCTTCCGCAATATGGTGTGCAAGGACCTTGATGATCTCCATATAAAAAAGGTGAAAGATTCCCAGTTGATTCAACAGGGGATCAGATCACTTGAACAGCGGAATGATATTGTGATCCGACCCGCGGACAAAGGGGGTGGTCTCGTGGTATTGAGTAAAACTTACTACCACGAGGAAATGAATAGATTACTTAGTGATCATCATACCTACCTGATACTACGTGGGAATCCTATGGTTAATTTTAAAAATGAGCTACATATGTTGATAGAGGATGGTAAAAAACGAGGCATTTTGAATAGTAAGGAGGCGGCATATTTGGATCCCCACCATTGCCGCACCCCTTATTATATACTTTTTACCCAAATTACATAAAGATGCTTTACGCCCCCCCGGCCGTCCTATTGTGAATGGGATCGACTCAGTGACTTCGAGGCTTGGCCAATACCTGGACTGTTTCTTGCAACCGTTGGTGGGCAATATGCCTGCGTATCTGAGGGATACTAAGCAAATAATACAGATTCTTGAGGCCATTCCCTGTACACGTGACACTATTTTAGTTACAGCCGATGTGGGCTCTTTATATACAATCATTGGACATGAAGCAGCACTCTCTTCAGTGCAGTGGGCATTGGAGTCTACTGAACTGAGCCATGAACATATAGATTTTTTGTTGGACAGCTTGAAATTTTGTCTGCTTAAGAATTATTTTTGGTATGGCAAAGAATTTTATTTGCAGCAATGTGGTATAGCCATGGGAGCCCGTTTCGCTCCGAGTGTGGCCAATATTTTTATGGCCCACTGGGAGCGGGATGTGGTGTTCCAGAATAGACCTCCTCAGCTTGTCTGCTATAGGAGGTATATTGACGATCTGATCTTAATATGGGAGGGTGATTTATTATCACTGCAGTCCTTTATGGACAAAATGAATGCCAATAACAAGAACATAGTCTTGTCTTGGACAGTGTCCCATCTTAAGATTAATTTCCTGGATTTGGAAATATTTAAGGCCGATAATAGGCTATGCACTAAGAACTATTTTAAATCTGTAGACCGCAATGGCTATATACCTATCACCAGCTGTCACCACCGTTTGTGGCTGTGCAATATCCCACGTGGGCAGTTTGTACGGCTACGTAGGAATTGTACTAGTTCAACTGATTATTTACAGCAGTCTCAGGAGCTTGCTACTAGATTCATAGCTAAAGGCTACTCTCGTCCTTCGATTCTGCAGGAAATAGAGAAAGTCAATGCTTTAGACAGGAATACCATTGTTGCTGATAAAGTGGCCAATATAGATAAGGATCAAGCTAACTACAAAATGCTGTTGGACTTTAACATACATCACAAAAAATTTGAAAGAATCGTTGCCAGACATTGGCCAATTCTAAAGGGTGATGGTGTGTTGGGCCCTGTCCTGCCGGACCGTCCTCAATTTATATATAAAAAGGCCCCCTCATTGAGAGACAGTTTGGCCCCTGGAGTGATTGACCCCCCCACTAGGGCTCAGCCCAAACTCTTTAACTTTCTCTCTGGCTTCTATGCATGTGGGCGTTGTGCAACCTGCAAACACGTTAGGCAGACGATTAAGAAGAGAAAAAGGTTACGTTCTAATGTTACACAAAAAGAGTACCCAATCAAGCAACTGATTACATGTGCTACTGAAGGTGTAGTACACATGCTGGAGTGCAGCTGTGGTCTGCAGTATGTTGGACGCACCTCCCGTGCGTTGCATGTGCGTATTGGTGAACATATTAGTAACATTAAAAGAGGAATTAGAAGCCATAGTGTTTCCAAACATTTTAGACAATGTCACCATAGGGATCCCCGTGCGTTGAAATTTTGGGGCATTGAGAAAGTTGATAAACATTGGAGGGGTGGGCATTATATTCGTCGCATAAGTCAACGCGAGTCCTTCTGGATATATGAGACTAAGGTCTCCTCACCTTCTGGCCTCAACGTTGAATTTGACCTTAACTGTTTCATATCCAATAGGTAGTATCAATATTTAATCTTAGTCTTTTGATATGGGTTGGTCTTATGCGTTTTGTATTCCTATTCCTATTTATCTATTTTACTTTTATTTATTTTATTTCATTTTATTTTATTATTTTGTGTCTAGTATGTATATTTACATAGCTGGTAATTGGTAATTTTTAATTACTGTATCTGATATGTTACAATTTCAAATGCATTTGTTAGTCGGCAGTCTGTGCAATCGTGGATGACGTCTCTTTTTTAATTGTGATCTAATATGAGGTCTTTTTGGGTAAGGATCTCTTTTTTGGGTCATGTATATTTTAAATGTGAATTTTTTTCTAAGTCCGGTGTTCTGTCAGTCCTCTATTGCGTTTGTTTCACTATCCTTGTCAGAAGCTTTGTTAGCCTGACACTGGAGAGGAGGCGTGATCACCTGGTGTGAGATGTTTAGTCTAATTGGTTTTTTTGACTCTTGGGCGGAGTTTTTTCACCATGATGAGTCGTCTAAGCTCAATTTGTTTTTCGGTTGCTTTGGCAACCGTCGGCTATTTAATGTAATCAGCGGGACGTCTACGTTGTTCCTTCCTACCCCACGCTGAAGAAGTCCCGTCCAGGGGACGTAACGACGTACAAGGGGGGAGTGATTGGCGTGGCGTGACGTCACCCGCGACTGCACACTGCACATTGTGTTTCTGGATACCTGTTGGTTGATCCCTGTCTGCCTGCCTGTATACCTAGCACTCAGTCACGAGTGCTTTTTATGTGAGTTTTTTACCTTTTTTATGCAATAAATTCAGTTATGCTTCAGAGAGCACTAGATTCTTTCTCTATTTTTTTTGCATAATTGTTTGGCGCTGAGTCCATTGATGCCTTAATTAAGTGATCTGCTGCTGGAATACTGGATGACTGAGGAGATCCTTGTCTCTATATGCTGTTCTACCACTGTTGGATTAACTGGATGATTGAGGAGATTCCTGTTTATACATGCTGTTTAACCTTTTCATTAAGGTGAGAGGCCATCCTTACCTTTTTTGGTGGAGGTTTTCTTCTGCTTGCTTCAAACACATTCTGGATTCGGTCCTGCACATTTACATTGGATTATTAAGCACTTATGGACATTTTACACTGTTTTTCTTTGTGGTGTCACTTATGTTATTTATGTAATTATTAATTGTTTGCGCTGCACTTTCTCTGTTTATATGTAATACTGATAATGACTGTTATTCCACTCTGCCACAGTATAGGTTAAGATATTGTACTAGTCCAGGCAATAATGGCACATGTTGCAGCCTACTTGGAAATGAAAATTAAATGATTCTCACAGGTACCCAGTAAGGCACTATTGCATGCAGAGCCACTGTTAGAAATCACAGGGCCCTGTACAGCCTACCTGACGGGGCCCTCATGCAAGCATTTCCAAACAAAAATCCACCCTCCTAGCACAACCCCCTTTAAATGACCCCCCCTGACCCCACCCTCCCTCTATATTCTCCTCCCAGCACATATCCCCCTCCCCAAAACCCCATTACATTTGCCAATGCCAACACATCCAGGAGGAGGTGTGCTGTGTTCTGTCCTCCCATCCTGTCAGAAGATCGCTGGTCTTTACAGTACACAAGACCGGATCGCTCTCACAGTAGATCGCATTGCACTACAAAAGCTGCTCAGAGCTCACCTCTTGGCATCAGCAAATGTGGATATGGGACCGGAGTTTGTGTGTGTACAGTGCCATGCAATCTACAGTAAGGGGGATCCGGTCTCAAGTACTTTAAAGACCAGCACTCTTCTGAAAGGGAGGGGAGTACAAAACACAGCCTCCAAGCTGCCATCTCCTTGTCCCAGCTGTGAGTGCGGGCAGGGGAAGGAGCTCAGCAGTGGCCAGCCAAGGAGGGCATCCCCTAAATCCAGCCCTGTGTCTCTCACCTAGCAGTTGAAAGCCGGTGGGAGGGAGAGAAACCAGCTTTAAAGAGGCTGTAAAAGTACATGTTTTTTCACTGTAACGCATTCTATGCATTAAGGTGAAAAAACACCTCAGCATTAGCGGCCCCCCTGAGCCCCCGTTTACTCACCTGACCCTTTGAAAGTCCCACGCCGTGAATGCGCAGGCTTCTCGGTCGGCTTCTCGGCTCATTCGTTGGTTGATTGAAAGCAGCACAGCTATTGGCTTGCGCTGCTGTTAATCATATGCAATGACGCGGCACACCAGTAAGAGGCTATAGCCGCCGGCTGTATCACGGGAACACGCCCGCAAGAACTTTCCACCATGTGAGAGAGCTTGCATGAAGGTGAAAAGTTGTGGGGGGGAGCCGAGACATCCGCCAAGGGACCCCAGAAGACCAGGTTTGGGGCCACTCTGTGCCTGGGCCCCCTACAGGAGGGCTGGTGGTCCTCCCCTATCAGCGACCCTGATTGCATGCAGGACCTACTTTACCAGGATGACATCTGCTGACTGTCAACACAGCTAGCAGTTTGTTTAAGCTGACTAATAGACTTCAGCAGCAGGTCCATTGACCAGCAATATTAAGAAGATAGTGGTGTCCCTATTCTAAACCTCCCCATGCAGGAATATTTCCCTAACACTGCACAACTCTCCCTAGCAAGTGGGGTTCCTGTCCCTATTCTGTCCACTCACAAATGCATACCGAACCCAGCAGGGCACTACTATTTATTAGCACTGCCCCACCTAAGGTCACCAGAGATTGCAATTGTCACATACCAGATGGAGGACAAATGTCTGTTGCCTTTTCAAAAATCTCTGCAATCAACAAAGATCACTTACTATGTTTAGAAGCATTGCTAGTATGCCTATAAGTGGCCAAGCTGTGGCAAATAAAGCTCAATATGGACATGATGTTTGCTTATACTGGGCCATGTATAACCAAACTTAGCACCCATTTTATTGATTATGCAAAACCCTATCTGGGGGTGAGATGGAGGGAAGAAGAAAATCTCATACTGCTAGCTTCTTTCTCTGAAAATTTCCTGTGGATACACACATATTGCATTTTAGCTTCTACCCATGGTTTTTCCACAGTTTGCACTTTTCAGTAACAATTAGACATGTGCACACTGAAATATTTTGTTCCGGAATTTCGTTTTTGTCTGAAAAATAAATGTATTTAGTTACTCCCGAAATTAGTTTTTATTTATTTTGTTTTTCGTTAGAATTTGCATTCGTCCGAAAATCTGAATGAGTTAAGGTTGAATCTGTCATTGAAGGCTTATGGTGTCTGTCGAATATTCAAAGAAGATTTGACAAAGCAGTGAAACTGTACGCCGCTAGGATCGTACATTTCCGGTCGAATGTTCCGCCTACAAGCTAGCTATAGTAGAATTCTAATGTTGTATGGTTAGTAATAATTATATTTATTAATTATTATTACTAGTCAACCAACATTAGAATTTTTCAATAGCCTATGGGCCGAGCATTTGACCGGAAATGTACGATTGCAGCGTCATACAGTTTAGCTACTCCGTCGAGTCTTAGAACTTTCGACAGACAACATAAGCCTTCAATGACAGATTTGACGTTTGTATGTTTGTATGTTTTTTGATGCTTTGTCGAATCTTCATCATTCATGTTAAATTATCAAGTTAGATCTAGCTATTTTACTGCTCCTCCTCTTTTACAATCAGTCAATAATATTTATCATTATTTTTATTTTACTTCCCCCAACCAATTCCAGCAGTGATCTTTTCTCTCTATAATGTCGAATCTTTTCTCTCTATAATGTCGAATCTTTTCTCTCTATAATGTCAAATCTTTTCTCTCTATAATGTTGAATCTTTTCTCTCTATAATGTTGAATCTTCTCTCCCTATGTTGAATCTTTTCTCTCTATAATGTCAAATCTTTTCTCTCTAAAATGTAGAATCTTTTCTCTCTATGTCGAATCTTATCTCTATGTAGAATAATCTTGAACTAATAGAGTTAGGCCTTGTACACACGAGGCAATCTATCTGTTCAAATCGGTCGGACCAACCGATTTGAACAGATCTGTCTGCTGGCATTTTGGTTTGCGCGCTGATGTGTCGGTGACGTGGCGGTGACGTTGACGCCGCCACGTCACCGCACCAGGAAGTAAAACACTTCCGCGCATGCGTCGAAATCATTTGGCGCGTGTGCGAGAAGACATGTCTGCTGGTTAGCATACTAACCAGCAGACATGTCGGGCGGACGGGTTCCCAGCCGACAGATTTCAAAGCATGCTTTGAAATCTGTCGGGTGGCCAAATCCGTCTGTTTGCCCGTACACACGATCGAATCTGTCTGCTGAAACGGTCTAGCAGACCGATCCAGCAGACAGATTTGATCGTGTGTACGAGGTCTTAAGGTAAGGCACATTCGACCAATGAAAACGAAAATAAAGCATTTGTTTATGTTGAATCTTTTCGTATTCTGCGCTTTCATTTTGTTTGTTAAAACGATAATGAAAATACCTGAAATTCGGACGAAAATTTATTCGGACGAAAACGAATGCACATGTCTAGTAACAATGTACATTTCGACATTGAATACAAGATAGAGCCAACATACAGTATGATGAGCACAGACAATTATTTTTCAGCATTATCTTAAACCTTGGGTGCTTATGTAGTGCTATGCATGTTCATAAAAAACACAAAGCACCTGCAATCCTCATAGAAAGTTGTAAATGCCACTTTCTACAAAGCAATCAGCCAGTCATTCATAAATTAGTAGTACATTTATCATACAGTGGACTTCGATAATGTTATTTTTTTTCCAAGCACTGATCAATAATTTTTTTCAGGGTTTAGGTATCAAAATCATTTAACCTGGGTTTCTGACTAAAACTATGGGAAACCTTGTGGGACAGTACATTGCCATTAGTTTATAATATTTTTGTGATTTTGCTGCTTGTGAAAAACCTACCTGTGACAATTCAACCTTATTCTATGAAATTGGTCCCTTGCTAGTCAGACAAGATATTGCTCTTTCAGTACTCCTGTGCTAGTTCCTCACTAGTCATTGAAATTCCATAGTGTTTCTGTACAATCGAAAGAACAGTTCCATTAGGTAAAGTTGTTCCTTTGACTAGGTACTCCTGCCAATATAAGTGAGATTCTTTAACAACAGACACTCTAGTTGAGAATTACAACTTCATTAAAACAGTTTAGAATGCAAATAGCTACTTGAAATCCTCCTTATAAACTGCAGCTCTCTCAGTGAAGTCTAGGATAGCTCTAGTAACACAGGCAAACAGCTGGAGGGAACCAAGGCTCGAAGAATAACAATTGTTTTTTGTCCTCCCGACAATAGCTGTGTCTTCTGGAGAAGCTGCATGCAATTAGGCTCCTGCTTGGTGACCTGCATGCTAGTTGTGACAATGGAGGTCCTCTCAACTGGCTACAAATCACTTGCCGAGCTACCTCTGTTTCACCAGGTGTTGTCTCTCTGAGCTGTTGAGAGTGAAAAGCTAAGGAACCCATCTTCCTTGGGCATGTCTAGGAACTAAGGTATTTGTGAGAAATGGAGATCCCTCCACCTGCATCTCAGCATAGTGAGTAAATGGGCAATCCTCTACAGTAGCACTAGCACAGTAACGCTATATAAAAAGAGGCAGGGCTAAGGAAGGTGAGGAAGAAACAATTGCACCCCCCAAATATCTGCTGGCCCCTAGGCATTTGCCTAGATCCCATTGTGGGTGTTTCAGCTCTGGATGTTATGGTATTTACATTTTTCATAATAAGCTAATTTTTTGGGATCTGTAGCAATTATTGCACCCATAATTTAGTTTCTATATGTATGTGTGCCAACTTATCGACAAATTGTTGAACCAAAAATAAAATGTGGAGAAAAGACTAAATGGGATAAAATCATTCTTTTGATATTTTTCAGTTTTTTTTCTGCAGTTGCAAATGTCTATACTGATAACAACCTTCAAACATAGTTCATTAGGAAACAAGAATCAGTAGATTTCTAGATAGAGTTTAAATGGACGCATTATATACATGTACTATATTGTTATTATCTTCCATGTATAAATCATAAATCAAGTATAAAACATATATCACTATACACGAAGGAAACATATAACAAAATGACATACAATGAGAGCCGACAGAAAAGGGGCCTCAGGGCTCTATGCATGAGAACTTTCAATCTAGAAGAATTGTTGAGGGACAGACAAGGAGCCTGGAATATTTCTACAGATTGGTGTGTTCTAATTTAATTCATAAAAAATACGACGACAGTTATCAAGGAACTGCACTGACACAACAAACTGCCCGTATGGAAAAAAAAAGATATTTTTCCAGGAATGTTGATATTATGTTTTCTGCTCTATTATATTACTGACAATATAAGGGCAGTGAGCAATGCACTAACCCATACTAGCTAAGGCTAAGCAAATTTCTAAATATATGCTCTGCTGCAGATTCATCAAATTCAAAATCATTCACCCGTTTTGATCCATTTAGGTTGACAAGCATTAAAAACGTAGGACTTCATTTTTTTTGTAGAAAAAAAAAAAAATGCTACCTTCTGACATTATATGCAAACACTATATACACAGACGTTGAGTTTGTATGAAGTTTAACAACAAAAAATGTTTTTTCTTCGGAGCAGTAACATTGGGAAAAATCAGGGGTAACATTATAAGCACAACAAAAGAGTCCAAACAGACCTATGGTTATATCCATTCTTAACACATCCTTTATATCGTCTTTTTTTTTCTAACACTAAACACTTATCCGATCACTCTGATCTGTTCCCAACTATCAAAAGTCTCTGTAGGTACTTTCATGACTTTTGAATGTTTTTATGATCATAGATATCAAAGAAGTTCATCTCAAGTTCATATCACTGGAGCAAAAACGAGTGTAGGATTTAGATAAGTAACTGGAGGAGGAACTAGTAGTAAGGTCAAAGGCTCCATGTTATCTTTCAAGTCAGTTGCTGTTGTTACATTGAAACTCCAGCTTTGAGACCTGTCTGAAAATTTTTTCAGAAGCTTAAATTCAAAAGATTGTGCTCTACCCCACTCTACTTCAGTTTTTATTATGAAATATATCTTCTCAATAATCATTGAATATCCTTGTGTTTGGTACATACTGTAAGTCTATGAACTACAAACTAAATAAAGTCAATTTAAAGCATGGTCATGGCATTATTATTGTGAAATTATAAAAAGCAGAAAGCCATACTTAACTTTGTTTAGCTTCAAGTCTAGTAAAGCACAAAAATGGTTAAATCGGTAATGGCAATATTTAAGCTCAAATGTGAAATGTTTAGAGATATGTCTTAATGAAAACCAAATAACCAACAAGTAAGAGACCCAAGCCATTTTATCAGACTCTACAGGGGAAATTTTCCAGAAATATTGCAATTTATTCAAGAGAAAAAGAGAGTCTCATTTGGGAATAGATTCAATCTCCTGCAGAAGTTATTTTAATGGAGAGGGGCTTTTGGCAGCAATAAACATCATATTTGGGTATGTTCATCCTGACAGCAGTTTGCAAGCGTGTTTCGCATACTGTCTGTTTTCTGTATATGGTTAACTTTGATTATTAGAAGAGGCACTTATTGTGCAGTGTGACTGACAATACAACCAAACGATGGATTCAGGACACGTATTAAAATGCCATATGCAAAAACACTTCAATTCTGCCATAACTCTTTTATTTATTATACATTTCTTTATTGCCTATACATATGTGTGTACAGGGTATAGGTAAAATGAGAGCAAGTATTTACCTTAAAGGGGGACTCCAGATTAATTGAAAAAAGCAGTATACATGTGCATGACCATTCTATAAATATGTGCAAATATATATTATACAACCTTGCTGATATAAAACCACAAAGCACCTGATAGAAAGTTGTAAATGCCACTTCCTCAGTATGAAAATAAGCTACCTAGGCAAACCCAAAAAATCTAAATGATTTGTTTTTGGCATATGAGTCAATACTTTTTTCTGGACAAATGGAAAAAAAATGATCTATGTTTAATCCAGCATCCCTGCAATTTAAGAAAGCATTTAAAAAAATAATTCTGCTATTGTTGGTGTATGTCCCTGGTGCCCAACCTGCAGCCCAGGGACCACCTGTGACTCTTTGACACTTTCTGTGCAGCCCTCTGCAGACACTATTCTGTGTTTCCCTGTAGCCCTGTAATAGCAGTGATTTCTACCAATCTCATGTAATGTGCCTCCAGAATGTTAATGCCCTATGAAGCTTTTTTTTTTTTAAATTAGTGTATCATCCATGTGTGCAATGTATGGAGTGTACACAGGCCCTGAGGATAGGGGGCCCCACTGTGCACTAACACATCATGTACACATTGAGGAGCTGCTATCGCTCTACCTGTGCTCCAAAATGCCTCCTCCACTAAAATGTGAATAACTTAAGTGCTAAATTCATAAAAAAAATCTGTCTCTCGCCTGTATTTAGCCTATGGTTTATCTTTTGTTGATTATACAGAGTGCTCTTCTGAGATGTACGTTGCTATCGGCTTGGGACTTCCTCCTTCTTCGATATTCATCGTATAGGACCCTTGTTGGTAGACCCACGGTCCACTTACCTCGATACATTATCTCCGTTATTTTTTCTTTTTAGACATTTGTTGTTCGTGTCCTGAATACTATGTTATTGTCCCTATGTACATGCTTGACTCCTCTGGATTGTACCTTAACGTACTCTTAAGTGTGATAATTCAAAAATGCTTGTCACTGTACTCTGTGTTCTATTATTCAATAAAATACTTGAACAGAAAAAAAAAAACTGGCTAAATTAAAAGAATACCAAATGAAATTAGCTGCAACCATTCAAACAGTGATCTGACACCAAAAATATTAATAGTAACTGTAACGAGACCCTTGCTCGCTCGTTTCCACTTTCCCGACACTCCTCTGCTACTATTGGATCAGATTGCAGATCGCAACGTCTGATGGTTCGGCCATCTGATGGTCCGGGATTCAAGCTACAGCTATGTGCCATTCAAATCCATTTGTGTTACCTCAGAACAAACATCAGGCAGGCTGTATGTAAGTTCAAACAGGAATCTCTTTTATTGGATGCACACACACTTTTATACAGAGCAGTTTGAACACCCTGCCCCCAACAACCACTTTCCTAGTGGTCAATTATAAAGTACATTGTAGTTCTCAATTAGGTCCTCTTGGCCATGCAAATGAAGACTTGAAACAGGGTCAGCAGGGATTGGTCCGATAGCTTGAATAGGAGGACTGATATGTGTAATGAGACAGAAGCCCCAGGGGGTAATTAAAGTACATAAACAGTCAAACACAGAACAATGCTTTTCTTCCAGACCATGGAGCCATCTGGAGGGGAGAGTTAGCCTTAAGACAGGGCAGAAGACCCCCCACTGTGTAACAGATTTAAAGGAGAAATACTTCAGTATTCCAAGGTTCATGTATTCCAAGGGTCAACTCGTGAATGTTGGAAAAGTAGTCTTAAGGTTCCAAGTCCGTCTGTCAGGATGACCCATCCGTCCTTCCTGTTTTGAGGCCCTGGCCCATAATCCGAAGGCAAGAGGCTCGCATTCAGTCCTCTCCAAAAGCCTCTGTCCCGGCTAGGTCTGTCGAGCTCTGATGAAGAGGCCCTAGACGCCTCGATAATGTGGCAGCCGGCAGCAACATATTCCCCGTATCCCCCCATTGTGGAGTGTGGTCCGAAGGGAATTCACCTTTATTTTGTTGACAAGCCTGTTCAATCTGCTGTTTGTGAGTAGTTTTTAATACTATTACTATTGAATAAAGTGTTAAGTGATAATGCACTAGGCTGGTGCGCCTTTCTTTTTCTTTTCTTTGTTTGTGCCAGGACTTATCCATCCACGAAGGGCAGCAAGGTCACTGCTAGCACCACTCTTTTCAATTTTCTGACTTTAGATGAAGATCCGTTGATCAATTATTGGACAACCCACCCGTGCGCAGGAGTTTGCGTGTTTTCTGTAGTACTGTCACAGTAACAATTATAGTCCGCTAATAACAACCTCTTAAAGTGGTTGTAAACCCCTTTAACCCACTTTAACCCACAGGTAAGCCTAGATTAAGGCTTACCTGTAGATGCAACAAATATCTTCCAAACCTAAAAGGTTTAGGAGATATTAGCAGAAAAGGCAGTCACCAATGTCTACATGCCGCTTCTAACGGCGATCAAGCCATTAGTGGTGGCACCCATTAGTGGTGACGTCATCGCTGCTCCGGCCAGTCACAGTGCCGGAGCAGCGATACCCGCGTATCATGGAGGTAACGAATAAGGTGTCCGAGGACCGTTGCCGGAGCTTCGATCTCAGGTAAGTAATTCATAATGAGCTAGTATGCTATGGATACTAGCTCATTATGCCTTTGTCTTGCAGGTTTTTTTTTATATTTTTTACCGATCCATTTGACTTTTTTCATTGGAAAAAAACGATTGTGTGTACAGGGCATTAGGGAAAGAAAGAAAGAAAGAAAGAAAGAAAGAAAGAAAGAAAGAAAGAAAGAAAGAGCAAGGTGTCTTCCAGGAAGACCTATCAGGTTTGGCAAAAAAAGAGACCCAACTTCTGATGTAAATAAAAACTGTAAACAACTCACAATCGTAAAGTACATAACCCAGGGGCTGTGTGGAAAACCCAGGTCCCTGTGGAGGCATCTCCCCCCAGGCATCAAATGACAGCCCCCGATACCAAGATTGTCTATTTTGGGGTACCCCGTAACCAAGGTAGTGCTGTCCTCTAGGTTTCGGAAACATTCATTCCATGGACACCCCAGGACCCTAGTTCAAGAGGATGCAGGGAACTTTCATAAGCGCTCTTCAGAGTTCTTGAAGTTTATGGGCATGAAGGAGGAAAAAAACTAAATAGAACAATCAAAAATCGAGCAATCAAAAATAATTAAATGGAGGAAACCCGGCGGGCGAGACTAGATTGAGAGAGAGTCCATTCAGTGTCTAGACTTCTGAACTTGCCGGTAACAAGCAACTGAAGAAGACTAGATAAGTAAAAAAATTGAACAGTTGTGTAACCCAGGGATCCTCAAACTACGGCCCTCCAGCTGTTGTAGAACTACACATCCCATGAGGCATTGTAACTCACTGACATGACTAGGCATGATGGGAATTGTAGTTCCTGAACAACTGGAGGGCCGTAGTTTGAAGACCCATGGTGTAACCCGTGTGGAGGTGGGAAAGTCAAAGGGCCACTAGGGCCAGGAGCTTCCAGCTCCGTCAATAGGTGAAACCACCCTCAATGGTGAGGAAAATGAAGGAGAGAAGGGTAAATTGGAGACTTGATCACTGTCTTATGGAGGTCTGCTGTCCTTTGATCGTTTGTGCATACCTTTGTTCCAGACCGGGGAGATTGGGCTTGTGGGAGGAGGTCGCTTAGAAGAACAAGCGGATGCATTGGAGAAATCCATGGGGGCTTCCTGAGTGATGAGTTTGAGGTTAAGGAAGTTCTTCTCGCCTTCCGGCAAGTTTGAGAAGGAGTGCGTCTTGCCGTTCAAAGTGAACTTCACAGCAAACGGAAAAGCCCATCTGTATTTAATGTCCCATTGTGAGAGGACTTAAAGAGATCTCCGCTTGTGGATTGTTGACAGGGAGAGGTCAGCAAATATTTGTACTTGGTGGGTGGCCCTGGCAGGTCACCTTTGGTAAAGAACGTGATGAGGGGGGGTATTAGGGCCTTGATGAGGGACTGCAGAGGTCACCTCTGTGACAGTTTCGGACAGGCCACGTAGTTTGAAATGATATCTTCTGGACTTATTCTCCAAGTCATAAATTCTGGAGAGGGCTGTATCATCTGGTCTTGTAGGATGTGAATATGGTCTGAGTTTTGATTGGTTCTGGATATCGTGAAGTCCAATTTGTTTTCTATGGCCTCCATTCTGGATCCAAGATTCTGGAAATCTTCCTAGTTTGATATCCCTAGTAATTTGAGCAGTCATGCTGGCCAGTCCTTACTCCAGGAGGTCAGAGAGTCTGAGGAACAAGTCTGCAGGTGGTGTGATGGAATTATTACAAAATTATATTTGATAAGTTGAAGCTAATTTTTATTAGAAGCCACTAATGTGTTTCTCCATTATATTTCTTTAAGATTTTATATTCTTTTATATAATCCTTTTTATATACCTGTTTATATATACATTTATGCATGTATGAGACTATGAACCACAATAGTGCCTTATCTTCCTTGATATTACCTAAAGAGATGTGATAATGAAAAATGTGAACGAGCATGGAAATACAAAAAGGAGAGCTGTTTGTTCAAGAGCCTTCAAGCCATTTTCTCTCCATTCTCCCCTCCCCCACTTCCTGCAATCAAGAGGAAAGAAAAGGAGAAGCTATGCTGGACTGTTCTACCCTTATATGGAAGGTGTTGAGGGACTGATCTAAACAAGGATATTTTGGACTGTCCCATATTATATGTCAGAACCCCTGGAAGCTGAATAAGGGTTTTGTATGGGAGACCCCTTAGAATAAATTGAAACAAAGCCATCCTACATGTGCTCTTAGGAGATGCGTGAATGAGGGAGGGAACTGGGTGTGCCAATGGTTGGATGGGAGGGAACTGGGTGTGTTTTTATCATGTGAGGGTGTGTATCTGTATCATGTTAACCAATGAAAAACACTCTGTGTTGTTTAATAAAACTGAAGCTGCCTATGCTGCAGCCATTCATTTTCTTTTCCTCTACTGAAGACATCTCCTGCCTTTTTCTTGATTGCAGTAAGATAATGCCAGCCTCCCTGAGACTGTAAGAAGAGTAATTGATTAATTAATCGGGGTCTCTAATAGTTCTATTACAATTTGGCGCTCAACGTAGATTTTTTGAATTCGAAGCAGGACATCAGCGCTGCCCACACGAAACTGTTTGAGAGCTGCGGGGAGCCTGAGGCGGAGGAGAGCGTCATGAACTCTAAGCACCAGGTAAGTCGGTTTTTTTGTTGACTAACTTGCCTGTGCGGCTTCTGCCTCTGAGCCCCCTCTCTTCTCATTCGGTTTGTATGCGCATTCTTAGCTTCGCTAAGGCGGTTCCTTGTTCAAAAACTTCGAACCATCGGGCTGGGTTGTCTTACTGCGATCTATTGTCTTGTGTGTTATCGTGTTCTGTGTTGCCTGAATGTGGCCATGTTACTCGGTGGTCGTCTGTAGGGTGTAATAGTGTAATAACCCCCCTTTTCGGATTCCTGAGCTGGAGGCGCACAGACTAGGCGTGTCTCGGGTTTCAATATATGTCCATCTGTATGTATGTTTTGCAACATACACGTGTACATATGTTTGAGCTGAAGAGTGGGGTCTAGGTTGACTCAGATTGGACGGCTGAGGGTCTCATGTTGAGAGGCAAATAAGCTGATTGTTAAGACAGGGCGTTATGGGAAAAGTCCAGTGAACGCAGTAATATCTTGGTCAGTTTATCGGATCTGTTGTGTGTATGCGTGTGGTATACATAACAGATTATTTTTTTCGTTTTTTGTTTTTATAATTAGTTGCGGGGTTTTGAGGTTTTTCCTTGTCTGAGTGAAGTACAAGGCGGGGGGTTAGGGTTTTCTCGGGGGTTAGGTTTTTTTTTATATTACCGCCCTGCAGACGGGGTTGCTGAGCATGGCCATGTTCTGTTCGTATCTTGCTTAATTTTTTTTGTGTGCCTGAATCTTTTTCTTACACTTTTGTGCCTGTTTCTGCTCACTTGTCCTCCCCACCCCCTTCCTTTTGTTCCTCTAAGTTTTCTCTTTGCTTAATTCCCCCCCCCCTCTTTTCTGCACGTTTAACCCTTTGCTTGCTGAGAGATTAGCTTGCATTCTTCCTGCTGGCAGCAATGTGTCCTGCTGTGCTATAAGTAATTAGACTATGCCTAAATAACCTATTGTGTCAGTAGCTACACCCTTTTCTCTTGATACACTCAAGTTTAATCGCTATCTTTGCTCCAGTCTATGCCATCTGTGCTGGATAAACTTTTCTTCCCCCCCTCTCCTCCCTTTTAAAACGTCATTGATTCTTTTTCCAAATTCCTTGCTTGAACAAAAACCATGAAACTAAAAATGGTTGCCTGAATCTCCCTCCATTTTAAATTATTCCCACCTCTTCTTGGCCCCTCCCTTCTTTTTCTTCTCCTTCTTCATCTCCATTCCTGCCTCTTCTTTGGTTCCTCCCCTTTCTCCTTCACCCACTATTACACAAAATTACCCTTTCCTCAGCTTTCACTCAATTTTAACTACTACCTTTTCGCCTGTAACCATTTTCCTTTTTTAATGCTGGTGGGCAATACTCCTGCTGTAACACAAGTAACCAACTCGCCCTTTTGCTTAATCTCCCCCCCGTGTTTTGCATGATGTTCTGCTTTCTGTGCAGGAAGTAATTTGTTTGTCTTGTGTTTAAGCTCCATTGTGTAGCATATTGTGAACTTTCTGCTCTACTTGTTAGACAGTGCAAAACGTTATATATTCTTACATCTTGTATTTTCTTTTCTTGAGCTCTGCTTTTCTATTACTGCAAATAAAACTTTCTCTTTATTTCCCTCTTTCTCTCTCTCTTGTCCTCTCCTATCATACCCTTTCTTCTTCGTACTCCATCTTGCCCCCCCTCCTCTCTGACTGCCCCCCCTCCTCCCTGATCGCCCCTCCCTTCTCTATTTTGCCGCCTTTTTGTTTACCCCTCCCTTTCTTCTTTGTACTCCATCTTGCCCCCCCTCCTCTCTGCTTGCCCCTCCCCTCTTCTCCACAGCCCACCATTTTACTTTTCTGTCTTTCTGTCTTGTCGCTCATTCTTGGTACCCCCTCCCTTCTTCTCCCGCTCTTTCTTGATTGCCCCTTCCTCTTCTTCTTCTGTTTTGAACATCGGCCTCCATTTTGCTCTGCGCCCCTGTACCCCTTCCCTACCTTCCCTTTTCTTACCTTAGTTACTTCCCTCTCTTCCTCTCTCACTTCTCTCCTGTTTTTGCATAACTTCTGTTCCTGTTAGGGGTGCGTGCATTTTTGGCCCAGTGTTAGGGCACCTACTGCAAAAGGGTTGGCATGGGTCCCCGGCTCACTAGGCCCACCGAGGGTACATTAGCCTATGACCTTGTGCTCCAACGAGAGGGCCAACAGGGTGTGAAGGGCTGGAAAAAGTTAATGAAGCTTGCCAATTTCTCCGGTTGTGGCGGTCGCCTTCAGCCGGAGCAATGGAGAATTTTATTGATTGAAAAGAAGGGTTTGTTGGCTGGTAGTAATTTGGTTTTAGCTGCTGAGGCCTGGTTTCGGGTTTCTAAGGCTTTGATGAATGAGGGATGGGTGGAGCAGGAACTGCAGAACAAGGAGGGGCCGATGTATGTATATCGCAAGGATGGAATTCAGCCTCCTCCTTATGATCACGGTACAGACTGGACGTGTAGGGAATGTGGGAAGTCCGGACTCTCACATCCTGAACACCCTGAGCTCTGTCACGATTGCGGCTGTAAGTCAAGAGACCTTCCTCAGAAGTCTCCTCTCTTGCAACCAGACCCGCCTCCTGTCTCGCAACCCCCTCCACCCACGCCTCTTTATCCCCTCTGTCCAGTTCTGAACGTGGATGGCAGTTTTTACTGCCCTCCGGCTGTTGCTACTGTGATGTCTTCAGTTCCATCCTCATTTCCCCAGCCATCTGCCGCTTCTGCTCAATATGCTCCAGCATCGGGACCCCTTCAGTCTACCCCTGCTAGGCCTTCAGTCCCTCCTCCAGCACTACCGCCCCCGCCCCCCAGTCAAACCCTCAGCCAACCCTCCTATGATCAAGCTGGTTCTAGTTGGGACGGTCCTGATGAGAGGGGTAGATTCCAGGACCTACAGGACATGACGACCTGGAATCCGGGGCCCGGCCGTATGTTGCCGGATGCCCCACTCAGGTATGCTTCCTTTACCCCCTCGCAAGCATCCACCCTGGTAGCTTCCCTCCCTGACCCTGAGCTGCAGCCTATGCCGTTCTATCGCCGGATTGCTCAGATCCAAAAGACGTACTCGTCAGCATGGAAGGACTTGGCCAGCTTATGTGAAATTAAGGCAGGGGATGCATTTTGGCCCATAATGGAGAAACATTTTAATAATGCCCGGCTGGACAGTGAGGTCACATATCATTCGGGGGTTGTGTTTTGTGAACAGCTTCAGGAATGGGCTAGGGGTAAATTAGCTGATCAGGCAACTAGCATCCAGGATGTGATGCAAGCCCCGACAGAGTCTGTGGAAAAGTTTTACATGAGACTCACTCAGGTCTTTACTGATCTAGGATTCTCTTTACATACCAAAGCCCATTATTAAATGCTGTTGAGTGCTTTCGTGGCAGGTTTGAAAGAACCAATACGGAAGGGCTTGATAGTGGCCCGTCCAGAGTATAGGACACTACCCTTGGATGCTTTATTGCCTGTTGCGAAAGGTTTAGAAACACAACAGCCGCTCCCAGACGTGACGCCCTTGATGGCTGTGAGTTCCTACTCGACCATGCCTGTGGCCCCCACCCAGCCCATAGCTGCACCCCCTGCACAACCAGTTGAGGTGCCGACCGACCCACCACTGCCTGTGGCTCCCAGCCAGACCCGAAGAAGCCAGATTCTTTGTTTCAATTGTGGGATTCGGGGTCACTACAGGAAAGAGTGTAGGGCCCCCAGACGGTTTAGCCGTGACCCCCCCAGTATGATCGCGGGTATAATAGGAATCAGGACTACGGGTATGGCCAGTACCAGGACTTTGGGTATGATCATAACGGGAACTTCAGAAATGATCAATACCCTGACTACAGGTATAATCAACGCCAGAATGACAGGGCCTTACCACCTCCTCCTCCCCGTGGGGAGCGCCCTCTACCCATCGAATAGGAAAACGGCAACCCTGTGTCCTCTGCCTCACCCCCTTCCCTTCCGATTATGGCCGCCAAATCCCGGTCAGGGGTGGGTCCTCTAGCGAACATTTCAATTCCTATAGACGGGCCGCCCAACCATCTTTCTGATAGACACGGGAGGCAGATATCCCTGACCCCTCCTACCTATCCTCTATAGATGTGTCTTGTGTGGGAGTGGATGTCAGTCTCGGTCCAGCCCCCTCACAAGACCTCTACAGGTGCGTTGTTGGCAAGAATCGTGGTTTCGAACACCTGTCCCCTCAATCTCTTGGGGGCGGATGTTCTTTCCAGGCTTCAGGCCTCCATCTCATATAATGCTGATGGGTCCATCTCCGTGTCCACTGCCCTGAGTGAGGGTGACACATCCGCATTATGTTCCCTCCCCATCCTGCTGTCCCTACAGGTCACGCCAGAAGCTGTTCCTGACCATTTCCTTGCTCAAATTCCTTCCTGCCTCTGGTCCACTGGCCCGGAGGATGTGGGTAGGTTGTCAGTTCCCCCGGTAGTGGTCCTTTTAAAACCAGGAGCTGTTCTTCCCAAAAGGGCACAATACCCCCTCAAACCTGTCCAGACTCAGGCGATTACTGAGCAAATTGAAGTTTTGTTGGGGAATGGGGCCCTGATACCCTGCACTTCCCCTTGCAATACCCCTTTGTTCCCTATTAAAAAGAAGACCCCCAAGGGTCACCCGGATAAGTTCAGGATGGTACAGGATCTTAGAGCAGTGAACGAGGCCACCATTTTGGAGACACCTCTCGTCCCCAATCCACACACTCTCCTGTCGGGGGTACCCCCATCTGCAAAGGTTTTCACTGTGATTGATTTGGCAAACGCGTTTTTCAGTGTGCCTCTGGACCCCTCCTGTCAGTACCTGTTTGCATTCACTCACGCTCAAAAACAGTATACCTGGGCTGTTCTCCCTCAGGGCGCACAGAACTCGCCCAACCAGTTTACCAGGGCCATGTCCCTGATCCTCTCCAACTGGGATAATCCCCACATGGACCTGGTGGTGGTTCTCCAATATGTGGATGACCTGCTCGTCTGTGCCCCCTCCCAAGAAACGGCAGAACAATCATCTGTCAGCCTGCTGGTGTACTTGGCTCTCCAAGGCTGCAAGGCCTCGAAAGAGAAATTACAGTGGTGCTCTCCCCGTGTTGTCTTCCTGGGACATTGCATTTCTCATGGAGCGAAGCACATTACGCAACAACGCACTGAAGCCATTCAAGCCATTCCGCCCCCCAGTAGTGCCAAGGCCCTACATGCATTTATGGGGCTGATCTCTTATTGCAGAGCCTGGATACCTGTGGCTTCCCTTCTCATGCAGCCACTATATGACAACCTGCCATGTGTCCCCTTTGCGCTTACGAACTTTTACCTTTTGAAAAAGGCAATCACTTCCGCTCCGGCTCTTGGAATACCCGATTATGGAAAAATCTTTCGCTTGTTTATTTCTGAGACACAGGGCCACGCCTCGGGGGTGTTGACGCAAAGCTATGGACTCCGTAACCGTCCCATCGGCTACTATTCTGCCAGCCTGGACTCTGTTGCCAGAGGTGGCCCCTCCTGTCTCCGAGCTGTTTTTGCTGCCCAGGCCCTATTGGACAAGACTTCTGATATTGTTCTGGGTTATCCCCTACAGCTGCTTGCCCCTCACGATATTTCTGCCATCTTGAATCAAGTGCAGCCCAAGCATGTTTCTTCCGCACGTCACCTCCGGTTGCAATGTTCTCTACTTTTGCCAGACAATGTCACTCTGCTTCGCTGCCAGCAGCTGAACCCTGCTACTCTTCTTCCTATTGTCCAAGGGGGGAATCGAGATATGTCTGTGGACGAACCGGAAGAAGAGAACACAGACTCACCTGCTCCTACCTTAGATGAATATGAACATGATTGCTTTGAACTCATGAAGGCGGAAACCACCCATCTACCTTCTGTTCTTGATGCCCCGATCCCAGATCCTCAACTCACGTTGTATGTTGATGGCTCCAGATTTGCAGATTCATTTGGGAACTACCATACAGGATATGTGGTTACCACAGAGACTACAGTTATGAAAGCCGCCTCGCTCCCAGCATCCATGTCCGCTCAAGAGGCTGAGCTTTATGCCCTTACAGTAGCCTGCCAGCTTGCAGAAGCACGAACAGCGAACATCTATACAGATTCACGATACGCAATGGGCGTTGCGCACGACTTCGGAGTTATATGGAAGACTTGCGGCTTCTTGACTACAGCCGGCACCCCAGTGAAGCATGGCAGAGCAATAGATGCACTCCTGACAGCACTCCATCTCCCAGAACAAGTAGCAATACTCAAGATTAAAGCCCATGGAAAGAGAACCACACCAGAAGCCAGAGGAAACTACCTTGCCGATGAAACAGCAAAACAAGCAGCCATGACCCCCCTACAGGCCCAAACCACAGACTTTGTAGGGATATACCATCCACAACCAGAAGCGGTGCACAAAGACCTACTTAAAAAGACTCAAACAGATGCTGCAGACCAAGAGAAAACTACATGGAATAAGATGGGAGCAGTACAGATGAATGAACTTTGGACTGTAGGAACCCGCCCATGTCTCCCCAGAGCTCTGTACCCAGCTGTGGTACAGTGGGCCCATGGGCCCACCCATCTCTCAAAGACTTTGATGAACTCACTCATAAACAAACACTATGTAGCTCCAGGAATCACTACTTTGACTAATCAGTACTGCAGGTCCTGCCACACCTGCCTGGCATGCAATCCTGGAAGGTTGGAGAAACCACCCCCAAAACATTCAGCCAGACCACTCTACCCCTTCCAGAGGATACAGATCGACCACATACAAATGCCAAAGAGTGGTAGATTCGAGTATGCCCTGGTAGTGGTAGACATGTTCTCAGGATGGCCCGAGGCTTATCCAGTTGCAAATCAGACAGCGAAAACCACAGCTAAAAAGTTACTTTTGGAGGTGGTTTGCAGATATGGGGTACCTGAGGTGATAGAGAGTGATCAAGGTCCTGCGTTCACTGCTACAGTTACAAAAGAAATATGGAAGGCCCTAGGTACCACATTAGCGTTTCACACACCTTACCATCCTCAGAGTAGTGGGAAGGTGGAAAGAATGAACCAGACACTTAAAACCCGAATGTTGAAAATGGCCAAGGACACAGGTCTGTCCTGGCCGGAAAGTTTGCCAATAGCCTTGTTTAGTGTAAGGTACTCCCCGAGAGGGAAACATTCTTTATCCCCTTTTGAAATCTTGTTTGGAACAGCTCCTAGGTTAGGATGTTATTACCCACAACAATTGCAATTACAGTCTGATACTTTGGTTGATTATGTGACGGCTCTGGCCAAAGAATTAACTAATATCCATGCACGAGTGTTTTCTTCCATTCCAGATCCTGATTTAGACACTGGGACACATACTATACTTCCTGGTGATTGGGTAATGGTTAAAAAGTTCCTCCGAAAACA
Source organism: Rana kukunoris (assembly GCA_029574335.1). NCBI lineage: Eukaryota > Metazoa > Chordata > Amphibia > Anura > Ranidae > Rana > Rana kukunoris. The sequence goes on along the minus strand of CM056050.1, from coordinate 380,076,422 downwards.
TTCTCTGGAGCCAAGATATGATGGTCCGTTCCAAGTGTTGCTGACAACAGCTACTTCAGTAAAGTTGGCTGGAAAGAGCACTTGGATACACGCATCCCATTGCAAAAAGGCTCCAGCCCCTGAGGACGGTGTACTACCTGCATCAGAATGAAGTTATATATCCTTCTTTTTACAGTGACAATTGTGTATACACAGGAAGTGGCTATTAGAAAAGCAAAACAGATGATGCAATTTTGGTATAATTCATCAAACACACACGTGGCTACTTTTATGTTTGACTACTGTGATTTATATCTTTCTGGTCTTCCAATTACGTGGCAGTGGTGTGTGGCGTACCGACGGCTGTTTGTCGCCCGTGGAAACGTATATCTATGTGATGCAGCTGAGGATTGTGACAAGTGGGGATCTGTGGGTTGGAATACAGATGAGGACTGGGGAAATAGACCACAGAGTGCCCTGAACAAAAAAGACAAATATGGGGAGACATTACTTGATAGACTGACCTTGAAAAAAACAGGCTTATGGTCAGGTAGCGAGGGGGAACATATCACAAAACTTACCCTAACCATAAGGAATCCCAGTCCTGCGGATGCAGGCACATATGTTGTGGGGTTACGGTATAGCGAAGGGGATAGGCCACCAAATGTAGGGGAAAAGGGACCAACCATACAGTTCCAATTTAAAGACATGTATAAATCATCCGAATGGCAGGCCCTTCAGGCAGCAAGTGGTTCCCCTGGACCCCAGGAGAATATGCGTACCCTAGTTGAGATAGTGGCCATAGCAGACCCCACATTCGAGGATACGATGGCAGCAGAGACTGGTCTCTCAGAGGTCAACATGTGGCTCGAATGGATGAGGTATAGTGCAGGGAAACATAACAGGTCCAACTGCTATGTGTGTAGTGGGGCTAAACCCCATTTGGTAAAAGTGCCATTGAACATACCTCCCACTCAATAGGAGTGTTTTCTGAGCCTGTTTACCAATACCACTACTGATTACTCCCAGTGTGAAACATGGAAAAAGGAATACCCAATAATAACTAAGTCAGCAAGGCCCGGGGAGAGTATCACTATATATACTGGTAATTACACATGTTATGGGAAATATCAGGGAGAAGGGAGGTTCTTGAGTAACTTCTCTGAGGGATATTGTGCCTCATACAGTAGTGTATCCGCAGATTTAGTCCAAAATCAAGTCCAATCTTTGGGAGATGTCTATTGGATCTGTGGTGACATGAAGATTAGAACTAAATTACCTGGAAGATGGACAGGGGAATGTGCGCTTGCAAAAGTCATAATGCCCCTGCACATCTTTTCCGTAGAAGACCTAGTAATAAAAGGGAATCATTCTAACAGAACGCGTAGAGGTGCCCCAGCTGGTAGTTTTGACCCCCATGTTTATATAGATGCCATAGGAGTTCCTAGGGGGGTACCTGATGAGTTTAAGGCCAGAGACCAAGTGGCTGCAGGTTTTGAGTCCCTGATTCCTATAATCACTATAAATAAGAATGTAGATTGGATTAATTATATTTACTATAATCAACAGAGGTTTGTTAACTATACCAGGGATGCGCTCCAGGGAATAGCTGAACAACTAGAGGCCACCTCACAGATGACTTTCCAAAACCGCATGGCCCTAGACATGATTTTAGCTGAAAAGGGGGGTGTATGTAAAATATTGCCTGGAACAAGTACATGCTGTACGTACATTCCGGACAATACAGGTCCGAATGGCAAGGTAACATTGGCCATTAAGAAATTAGAGGAACTCTCCAAAGAGTTAAAAAGAAATTCAGGGCTGACAGATCCCTGGGATCAGTATTTTGGGTGGATGAAAGGGTGGCAACGCATTTGCACTCAAATAGGTATAGCAATTTTGTTTTTGGTTATATTGGTTGTGGTGATGTTTTACTGTATCCTGCCCTGTATAAAGAAGCTGTTAGGAAAAGCAGCTGAAGAGGTAGCTCCTACTTTTTTGAATTTAAATGATATAGGGGATTCAATGAAGGAAGTAGAAGAGGGACCGTATCCTCTGCTACCGTCCTTGCCCGTTAAGACCACTTACAACATTCTCAAGTGAGAAAAAGAATAAGAGAGTGTAGGGCCGTTTCTTTTCAAATATACATTTTTAGGGGGGAATTGTGATGGAATTATTACAAAATTATATTTGATAAGTTGAAGCTAATTTTTATTAGAAGCCACTAATGTGTTTCTCCATTATATTTCTTTAAGATTTTATATTCTTTTATATAATCCTTTTTATATACCTGTTTATATATACATTTATGCATGTATGAGACTATGAACCACAATAGTGCCTTATCTTCCTTGATATTACCTAAAGAGATGTGATAATGAAAAATGTGAACGAGCATGGAAATACAAAAAGGAGAGCTGTTTGTTCAAGAGCCTTCAAGCCATTTTCTCTCCATTCTCCCCTCCCCCACTTCCTGCAATCAAGAGGAAAGAAAAGGAGAAGCTATGCTGGACTGTTCTACCCTTATATGGAAGGTGTTGGGGGACTGATCTAAACAAGGATATTTTGGACTGTCCCATATTATATGTCAGAACCCCTGGAAGCTGAATAAGGGTTTTGTATGGGAGACCCCTTAGAATAAATTGAAACAAAGCCATCCTACATGTGCTCTTAGGAGAGGCGTGAATGAGGGAGGGAACTGGGTGTGCCAATGGTTAGATGGGAGGGAACTGGGTGTGTTTTTATCATGTTAACCAATGAAAAACACTCTGTGTTGTTTAATAAAACTGAAGCTGCCTATGCTGCAGCCATTCATTTTCTTTTCCTCTACTGAAGACATCTCCTGCCTTTTTCTTGATTGCAGTAAGATAATGCCAGCCTCCCTGAGACTGTAAGAAGAGTAATTGATTAATTAATCGGGGTCTCTAATAGTTCTATTACAGTGGTGTGGCAGGGTCCTGGTCTAGGGTGGCCAGGAGGGTGGCCAGGAGGTGTGTGTGAGTAGGCCCGAGCGGGGACAGGGCAAAATTCTCGATGGTGCGGCCCAGCAGGGATTCTGTGGAGGCCGGTGAGGGGGCCGGGGGGCTGGTTAACCCCTTGTGTCACTTGGGAGTAGGTAAGGGTGGCTGGAGCTATGACTTGCCTCTGTTTCAGTGCCCCCTTCATGTGGGCCGCATGTGGCTTAGGGGATGTGGAGACCGCGACCATCTTGGTGCAACCTCCCGTTGCTGCCAATTCAAACTGAGGCCCGAGATCACACTGGCAAGCAGGGCCGACATCCAGGGGTGTGCACAGGGGTCTCCGGAGCTCTGTGGTCCACGTTACGGAGCTGGTCTCTGGCTGTGGAGGCTGCTGTGTGTGCCAATGGTCCGGGGTGATGCAGAGTTCCTGGCTTATGTGACCATCTTGGAGCTCGGGCACAAGCGCACTCGTATTTAAAATTTTTAACATGATTTATTTAATATTTTTTTTATTCACTTCTGTTGTCTTCTACATATGATGTTGTTCCTGTATTGCATTACCAGAGAAGCCAAGCCAAATGTTGTTTTTTCACCCATTCATTCTAACTGACTATCAATTTCCTCTTATTTAAATGTGGCTGTCCTTTACTCCCATTAAACTTGAGAAAGGAGTGCGCATGCTCAGTGAAGGGTGTTGCACATGCCCTGAAACGCGTTATCTTTCCTATCCCCTCTGATCCTCCTGGTAATGTCCCATGCCATCTCCGACACTGCGCTCTACGCTGCTATCCAACGATCTTATCCAGAACCACATGGACTCTGCCGAATTTCCTCCCTGTGACACCATGGTTGTGACACATCTCTGGAGCCTCTCTGGAGCAACGTTGGCATCTCCTCTATCGGGACATTATTACTACACACAGAAGATTATCCACAACATCTCCCTCCTGTGAGTTTACTGTATATTGCTCTTATTGCCATGTCTAATGAATGCTACACTTAGAGGCACTTTTTGTTTTTCATGCATCCTATATACAGTAGAGCTGGAAAGGGAGTCACCGCTCCAGGTGGGTCTTGTGGACTATTAAGGAACCTCTCAGGAACCAAGGTGCTGGCAATGCACTAAGCAATGTAGAGTTTTCAAAAGGAGATGGACAGTCGCACTCCAAGGAACTTCAAAAGTCGTCTTTATTGATAAAAGTCAAGGACATGCATCACAAAAACCACAGCCAAATGGGGACAGCCGACGTGTTTCACACTAAACTAGTGCTTAATCATGGCCTATAAAGAGCTGGCTTTGCTCCTAAAGAAAAAAATTTAAGCTCTGAGTACTATAGCATTACAGACTTTTGTTTGTTGCCCACTCCTTCATAAATTGTTCCAGTAATTGGCTCCTACTTATTTCATTTGGACGAGCAAATGAACAACATGCAAACATCGATGGATAAGGGCATGAGGCAGTCGTGACTGAACAAATACACTTGGAGATATCTGTCCAAACGTGCCTAATAACAGGGCATTCCCAAAACACGTGTATAAATGTAGCAGGATCTTCCGGATAATGCCAACAATGAGATAGGTGGAAGGGAACATCCTGTGCAGTTTTTTGGGGGTAATATATATTCTATGGATGATTTTAAATTGAATAAATCGGTCTCTGGCACAAACCAACTGTTGCATGGGCTACTCCCAAATGTCCTCCCAGTTCTCCAAATTTAGCTCCAGAACCTCCTCGCGCCAGCAGGATAAAAATGTATTCAGGCCTTAATGTATACTAGTCTGAAGGGCTTTGTATATGTTAGAGAAAGGCTTTACTAGGGAGCCATCCCACAATAGAGACTCAATCCCTGAGACCGTTAAGGATACAGGTTGAGTAGAATGGATATGAGGTAGGGGGAGAACAATGTGATTTCAAGAAGTTAAAGGATTGAAGGGCACATTATGTACACATTTGATTAAGGTACTTAATTCCCTTCGAAGGCCCATGTACTGGGATCAGGAAAGATATAGAACTGATGAAGCAAGGTATTTAGCCAAAGGGGTATATGGGGTGACCATTGGTGTAAAAGCACAGGGTGTTGCAACTACAAAAACCTTAAGAGCAGCCTTCATTGATTGTGTGATAGGGAAGGGGGCAGAGAAACCTCTATAAAAGAGATTGCACAGAGCCTCATAGAAAGGGCTGTAGGTTGCTTCCAGTACTGCAGCAGCATTAGTGTCATCTGCCAGCAACCAATTATGTGCTTGTGTGTACAAAGCGGCAGTTCAACAGGCATACAGATCTGGACAGGCCAACCCTACCATGGTCATTGTATTGTCACCAATTTGAATCTGGGATGACGAGGAGGAATGTTCTCATGGCAGAATTAAACTGTTGGAAGTATTTCTTTGGAATCCATAATGGAGCATGTGCAAGAATGTACAATATAGGGGCGATCAGCTTAATTTTAATAAAATAGATCCTGCCTATTATGGAGAGAGGGAGATGTGCCCATGCTGCCATGCATTGCTTTGCCGTTTGCAATAATGTTATGAGGTTTAACAAACAATAATCAGGGGCCCTCGATGAGATTGTCAACCCCCAATTTTTTTGTAGTGGATGTCAACCATAGAGGCAGATCGGGATCAGATGCAGTATGTGCCTCTGGATCAATGTACAGTATTTGGGATTTATCCCAATTAACCTTTTGACCAGATTGTGGGGAGAAGGAGGAAATTAAGGCTGTATAGCATTATTCACATAGAGGGGACGATAGATGATTCATTAGGTCATCACCTAAGTTTAATTGTTTAGCGCTGCTCATATTTTTATTTTTATTGTACAATGAAAACTATTTGTAATTATCACCCAATCGCCACTAAGGACACCACATTTTGTTTTCCAAGCAATGGAGCCCAACTTATGATCTTGCACACAGGCCCACTGATTTCATAAAATGCCCTTGTTTCTAAAAAAAAAAAAAATATTATATAGTCACAAGATTATTTTTACATATACAGCCGACATCTCCATGAGGCGAACACACGGCACTCGTAGATCCCTCAATAGGGACTTCCCACCCGCTCTAGCATTTGGCTCCAACATTTTTCACGCAAATTTTTTGTGTTGTTTTATACTTATATACGGTGATGGTGAGACTCTGTTCTATGTGAAAGATTGCTGGTTTACGCCAGGTTTTGGAGAGAAAGATACATTAATTGCACAGCTGTGTCTTGGGCTTTTTAGTTCTGACCTGACATGGCTTGGAGCCCCACCCAACAGACAGGAAGTCTGTTCCTGGGAATCAGGTGGATTCCCAATCCCTCTGAGAGGAGTCAGACGTTGCATGGGTGCAGCTAGAGCATGCATGTCTGTAGGAGGCTAATGTTATTTGATGAATGAGCAAGCTAGGAGATCAGGAGAAAGCTAGGTTTAAGCTTATTCCTAGGAAACTGTTTGTTCTGAGGAAAAGAACTTAGACCGAGGCTAAAGACCTGAAACAGCCGGATGGCAAGTATGAAAGCCAGGAGGCTAAACTGTTGAGTATGCAAGATGCAGAAATACTGTTGTATTTGTGAACTTTTGTGCTTTTAAATAAAAGTGGGCTACCAGGCCCTTAAAAACTCAGTTCTGGACTGGCGTACTCACTGAAAAATGCACCTACCGCTGGAGTCTGACCACCCCAATCTTACATTACTGAATAAATTCCTAAGCTGTTTAAAGGATTAGCTTGGCGCTTCTCTCTCCTCCTTATGCACTGTGCACTGCATACTTAACTAAGGTGACCTAATCTGTGTACAAACAGACCCACCCCCCCATTTGCTCACCTGCCAGGCTCAGCCCTCCACACAGTATATCTTGGGCTCTGCCTCTCCTTCACTGAACAGCAGCTGTAGCGGCAGTGAAATCATCCAGCAGGGGGCGTCGGCATCCGAGCAACCAGGCTGTTTCTCAGCCAGCATGGGATGTCCTGCCTACTTTAGTCCTCCCCTGAATCCGGGGGGGAGAAAACAGGGACAGACTTGGTCTGGGGACAGTGTCCTCAGTCTGAGGACTGTCCCTGGAAACCAGGAATGTCTGGCCATCCTATACTTAACATAACAATGCATGATTGACATTTTTTATTTGATCTACAGTGAACAATGAGGATGTAGTTAAAAGGTTGGTGTTTACCATTATAACACATTCGGATGTTGGTAAATCTCTTCTTGCAGGGGTGAATAATGATTTGCTTTGTGACTTTATTAAACGCGTAAACTAATTGGGCCAGATTCAGGTAGCGTATCTTTGTGCGGGCGTAGCATATCGAATATACGCTACGCCGCCGCAACTTAGAGAGGCAAGTGCTGTATTCACAGAGCACTTGCTCCGTAAGTTGCGGCGGCGTAGCGTAAATCGCCCAGCGTAAGCCCGCCTAATTCAAAGTAGGAAGGAGGTGGGCGGCATCTATTTAAATTAAGCATGACCCCATGCTAATAAATGGCCGGTCGAACTGGGCATGCGCGCGCTTGCTCAGAATCACGTCGCATAAACTCCCTAAGATACATCGGCCTAAATGCCTATGACGTGAACGTAACTTACGCACAGCCCTATTCACGTAGTACTACGTAAACCGCGTACGCAATGTAAAAAAATTGACGGCGTCGATCCCTGGCCCATACCTTTGCATTAGCTGCGCCTGCTATAGCAGGAGTAACTTTACGCCGGACGTAAGCCTTAGGCAAATCGCGTATATGAAGCGGCCGGGCGCATCTACGTCCGTGAATCGACGTATCTTACTCATTTGCATATTTCTAATGGGAACGCCGAATGCTAAAGCCATGATTTTCGGGGGTATCTCGCTTTGTGAATCTGGCCCATTATCTGTAAATATGAGTCTGGCCCATTATCTGTAAATATGAGTCAAACCTTGGGTAAATCGAACATTTGAGTCTTAAAAAAAACAGTTCCCTAAATACAGGCCGGATTGCTGACTTCCTTTATCTTCCTAGATAAAGGACATTATGGCTTAGTTGGAATATATTATTTATATTACCTGGTAATAGTAAATTATCAATATAAAAATCTAAAACTATACAATATTATACTAGTATAAAAGTTTTAAATGTTGTCTGCATTCAAAAATGTACTTTACAAATGTAAAGATAAAATCCGGAATTACATGCGAGATTCGAATTGCTTGCTACTAGTAATGCCCCCCCGTACACACAATCACTTTTTGTGATGAAAAAAAAATGAAATTTTTTAAAATGTCATTTAAAATGATCGTGTATGGGCAAAACGTCATTTTATGTCTTCTGAAAAACAACCAAAAAAAAGTTTGAACATGCTCGAATTTTTTATGTAATTTTTAAAAATGTAATTTTTTGTGTCATAAAAAATGATCGTGTGTGGGCAAAACGACGTAAAAAATTACGTTTTAAACCCGCACATGCCCAGAAGCAAGTTAGGAGACGGGAGGTAAAACTACCATTCATAATGGAGATCGCACATTCATCACGCTGTAACAGACAAAAAAGCACAAATCGTCTTTTACTAACAAGTAACCAGCTAAAAGCAGCCTCAAGGCAAATAGAACTTGCCCTCACCTCCAAACGATAATAGTCACTCACATCCAGGAAAACAAAAAAATGCCAATAGTGTAGTACCATTAAAACAGGGGGGTTTTATTAAAACAATAACTGGGTACTCACAAGGTTGAAATAAAAAACAGGCATAAAAACACAGGGCGTCCGCCAACGTCACCTCTGGTACCTCATATGCGCATTCGTCACTCCACGTGAGCGACTATTATCGTTTGGAGGTGATTACCAGGAAGGATCCATTCTCACCACATTTACCTATTTGGATGACACCACAAGTGGACTCAACCTGAAAAGTGCTCCTGGGCTTTGTTTTCTGCTGTTACCTTACAGCAGTAAGGTAAGGGGACATCTTTACTTATTTTGGAGACAGCATCTGCAACTGGCCATCACGGCATTTTGGCTTTTACATCAGCAATCTTTTTGAACTGTATATCCATATTGCATTTATATATTGCATTGACCCATTGTTACCTGTTGTATGGACATTCACCCTGAATAACACTGTTGTGTGCTATTTCTGGCACTTTGTGCACCAGATTGTTATAAGGAAGTTACACTTTATGGGCCAGATTCAGGTAGAGTTAGGCTGGCGGATCAATGTATCCGCCAGCCTAACTGTCACTTTAGCTTGCCAGCCGGCGTTTTTGCACGCCTTGGAAGCATTCTGTAACCAGAAAACAAGAAACGCCGGGTTGGAGTTCCGATGCGATCGGCGTAATTGAATTTCGCCATCGCATCGTTACTTCAACTTAAAAATGGTGCCGGGGGCGTTCCCGCCGATTTACGCTCAAAAAATATGTTAATGAGCGGAAATCGGCAATTCACGATCTTTTTCGGGCGCGACGCAGTGACTTTACGATGTTTCCGGAAGCGATACGCGGCGTATAGATAAAGCAGCCCCCTAGTGGAGTATCCTATGTTAGGTATAGGCGTCGTCATCGCGTCGGAAAAAAAACAAATCGCGTTGTTTGCGTAAAACATTCATGAATGGGGACGTGACGTCATTGACGTTCACTGACAGAACTTGGAGCATGCGCACTGGGATGCATTGACCCTCGACGCATGCGCAGTACGTTCGCCGCGGGATCGCGCATAGTTAGAATACTACAAGCCCCGTACCCGCCCAATTTGAATTCCGCTGGCTCATTTGCGATGCGCTGCCGCAACTTTAGGAGCAAGTGCTTCCTGAATAACAGCACTTGCTCCTAAAATTTCTGCAGCGTAACGCAAATGAGAAGCGTTACTCCAGAGCAAAGATGCTCTGATCTACCTGAATCTGGCCCTATTTGTTATTTTGCACTGTCATTGGTTTGGCAGCCGGTTTAGGCTGCATGTAGCATGTTTAATATATATTTCTTATATAGTGTTAATATATTATATTGCGCTAACTAAAGATAAAAATAAATCAATATATAGGGTAAGGCAGCCAACACAGCAAATGGAGATTTGTAAATGTGAATGTGTATAAAGTGTAGCGCCAATCGGGAGCCTTTTCCAGAGAGGACTCTCCTGTAGGCTCAGTGATTAAAATCAACAAAAACCTAAAAAAATTATATATATGCAGTGGAATGACCTGTGCCTACAATTAGCTTTTGAAAGGGAGAGGGTTATTCAAAACATTCTCTTCTTAGTTTCAAAAAATATAATAATAAATAATCAAAATTGTGTAAGTGTATATAAGATGGGTATATAAACCCGTCTAAAAAATCAAATAAGGAGTGAAAAGACCTCACAATGTATGACAGAATTAATCTGCATAGGTGTTTAAACACTGAAAACAATCTGTGATAATAATCCGTGACCGTGAAAGTAATAATGATCATAAGTGAAAAAACGTATATATCATAATGTCCACAGTGATTAATATGGAAGCAATCTTCATTGGAAACTCCATCCCTGTGTGGGTGGATTTGAAGCTAACTGTCTTCCTCCTCCCATTCGTGTTGTACCTTGCACCTCCTACAGGGGTGAAAGCCTTTTGAGAGGGGGAAGAAGGAGGGTTTAACTGGAGGATCTGAAATATTGGGTGCCACCTGATTCTTTAGAGATGTGGCTCCTCTATAGGTTACCGTCGCATTGATGGGGAGTGTTGGTCCCAGAATGCAATCTATTTTTGTCCAATTATTTTTACTCCATTAAATTGGTGGTCCTACACTATGAGAAGCCGTCTCTCTTTTTTCTTTTCTTCCTAAATGCTTGGGAGTAAGTGTATACCACCACGGAGCTATTGCATTTACCCTTGAACTTCCGGATATCTTTCTTGCCTGGAATTACCATCTGGACACCAACTTGATTGGGCAATCTGGTCATTCCTGCCTGGAACCACCGCCTGGATACCAACCTGATTAGGCAATCGGCCTTTACAAGCCTTAAAGACCCCCCACCGTATGGTGAGTTGAGGGTCCATCTGATCTGGTAAGGGTACCGATTTCTATTCTTTGGATTATCTGCTCCATTCAAGTATACATTTACTACACTTTCCTGAGTGTATGGACTGATACTTATCGGATTGATTGCTTCCATATTAATCACTGTGGACATTATGATATATACGTTTTTTCACTTATGATCATTATTACTTTCACGGCCACGGATTATTATCACAGATTGTTTTCAGTGTTTAAACACCTATGCAGATTAATTCTGTCATACATTGTGAGGTCTTTTCACTCCTTATTTGATTTTTTAGACGGGTTTATATACCCATCTTATATACACTTACACAATTTTGATTATTTATTTATTATATTTTTTGAAACTAAGAAGAGAATGTTTTGAATAACCCTCTCCCTTTCAAAAGCTAATTGTAGGCACAGGTCATTCCACTGCATATATATAATTTTTTTAGGTTTTTGTTGATTTTAATCACTGAGCCTACAGGAGAGTCCTCTCTGGAAAAGGCTCCCGATTGGCGCTACGCTTTATACACATTCATATTTCTTATATACACCACTGTCATTTTCTGACATTACTATGTATAATAGTTAGGTTATTCCTTGTTTTCCACATATCTAGTTTTTTGCCACACTTCCTCTTCATTTTATCCCATCCCCACTTTCTTCCTTACAGCGCAGCACTACACCCCCCCCATAAATCACATAATGCTGCGTACACACGATCACTTTTTGTGATGAAAAAAAAACTACGTTTTATGTGACGAAACAAAACAACGTTTTTCAAACTTCATTTTCCAAAACGACGCTGCATGCACACCATCGTTTTTCCAAACTGCTCTAGCAAAGCGTGGTGACGTACACCACGTTCGACGGCACTCTGTTCCATTGAAGCTCCGTCTCATAACTTGCTTCTGAGCATGCGCAGGTTTCAAAACGTCATTTTCAACGTCGTTTTGCCCACACACGATCACTTTTTATGACACAAAAAATGACATTTTGAAAAACGACACAAAAAATTCAAGCATGTTCGAATTTTTTTTTGTTGTTTTTTTGAAGACATAAAACAACGTTTTGCCCACACACGATCATTTTAAATGACGTTTTTGAAAACGTCTTTTTTTTTCATCACATAAAGTGATCGTGTGTACGCGGCATAAGAATTGACTCTTTTTGGTAATTGCTTTGTTTGTAGTACATTCATTGTAAATGAGGCAGTGTTCAGCAAGGGGTTAAGTATTCTGCTAAAAAACGACTCAGATTGGCCATTATGGCCCAAGCCACAAGAAACAAATTAAATATTAGTTTCCATAGAAACAAAGTTAATTGAAAGTTATTTCAAATTACTAAATGTTTACTGAAAGCTTTAGAAGCATTCACTCAACCTGTAAGACACCACTAATTCTACTTAATGGCATCCAAAAGAGAATAACACATGCTACATACAGTTTAGGTGTATGCTTTTACATATTTTTTTTTTATGCTTATAAATTATTAGGAATTATCACGGAACATTCATCAATTGTAGACTTAAAGCGCTATTAAATTCAAAAACAAATATGAAATATCATGCAGCTTATCTATCGTTAAATGTGGAGGTTGCATTTGTTTTCTTTTTTTCCTTTATTTCACCTGGTCATCAAGTCAGTAACACACTTCCTGCCTTAGAATGTGTGCATTCTAGATGAAGTAGTAAAGCAGACACGCAGACACCTTTAGACACCAGTATGATCAATCTGGGGAGAGGGTAACGTTATGCCGCATACACACGATCGGAAATTCAGACAACAAATGTTCGATGCAAGCTTCTTGTCGAAAATTCCGATCGTGTGTAGGCATTGTTGGAGATTCCGACAACAAAAATTTGAGAGCTAGTTCTCAAATTTTCCGACAACAAAAGTTCTTGTCGGAAATTCCGAACGTCTGTATGCAATTTCGGACGCAAAAAATTCTACGCATGCTCGGAATTATTGAACTATATTTTTCTCGGCTCCTTGTAGTGTTGTACATCACCGCGTTCTTGACAATTTCAGACAACATTCCTCCAGAATAACATTCACGCTTTTGCTGGCAAAATTTTCGATCATGTGTACACGACACTGGACTAGTAGATTTAGACGGACCTGACAAAAAATGTAAAAAGCTTGACTAGTGTAGTTCTAATAGGCCAACCCTCCCTTGACCCCTTTAGATTAACCTCCCCACCCCCTTTTGCTTAACCTCCCCAACCTTTTCCCATTAACGAGATCGACACAGATATTGGAGTAAAATTGGCCACGACAGCCATTTATTTTATATAACCAAATTAAATATTTTAACCAAAATTAAATACTTTCAAATAAATTCCAACTTTTACTTTATTAACAATACTTACAAAACTGTTATTATTAAACACTAGTCTCTTGGTCTTTTTGACAGTACCCCATTAACCATTCCACCATCACACTGCTATACCTTTTTCATCCACGGTCCCCAGCCGACTCCAGCCCGGAGACACCCCTTTTTAACCCGCAGTGTACCACAACCGTAATACAGCGGACACCGTTCCACTGCAAATAACCCCATCATGGGCCCATCCCAAGATGAGCCCCCAACCATTTTCCATTCCATCTGTAAACTGCCACCATCCAAAGACCAAGGACACCGCCACAGCCCGAAAGGGAAAAACCTTTTCCTTAAGGGCCCCTCCACACCCGCAGGGCCCTCTGGATACCCTCCTGTATCCCCATTATCCACAAATCTATACCCACATCAGTTAGGTGAACACCATCCCTGAGCAGGTATAGCCCCACGTTTAACTCCAACTCTCTGTGTCTCACTACCAACCCCCCATGCTTTGCCACAAACCGTCCCAAAACCTTATTAACCTTAATCCTCCCCTTGTTGAGCCGATCCACCGACCTTGCCATACGCCAAGTAGTACGTGCAACAATGTCGGACCACACCAGCAGCATCCCTGGGAAAGACGCCCGGAATGTCAAGACGTCCGCCTTAACAGCCGAGATCAAGTCCCCTATAGGCCGTATCCCCAAGTCGTTCCCCCCGACGTGTAACACCAACACATCTGGGGGACGATCGAGCAGAGCATAGCGCTGCACCTCCGGCAGCACCCTGCACCACCCCATCCCAGGGATACCCAACCACCTCAATGTTGCCTCCCGCTGGAAATCCCCAGCTGCCTACCATTTGGCCTAGCCTCAGCTCTCCTGGCCCCCCTACACACATACGAATGCCCCATGATCCACACGAGGCGTGTCTGACCTCCATCTGAAAGACAAAAACAGCAGCCATAATAATCAGAAATCACCCCCCAACATCATAACCTGGGAAAAAACCCCGCCCCACTCAAACTTAATCCAACACCATATGTGGGCGCACATAAGAGCGGAATCTCCTTGATTCCCACCTCCCAATTCTCTTAACTGCAGCCTCATCCAACCCACACCGGGCCGCCTCAGTAGCCGCCCCGATACGGAAGGAGTGCGAGGCAAACAGCCGCTCATCCAATCCCACCTTTTTTAAGCACCTCCTGAATATCGCCACAAATTGAAACCTCGACACAAATGAACCATCCCCATGAATCAAAAAGGGGCCGCCCATCCCTGGTCGCACTAACAAAAACTCCCGTACCACCCGCACCGGACACACCTCCGAACCCGGCAAGGGATATAAAAACACATCCACCCCTTTTCCTCTCTGATCCGTCTTCGACCGCCGTAACCGAAAAACCACCCTGTCTTCCGATGCCCGTACATCCTCAAATAAGAGGCCCCCAGCCACCCGTTTTGACGGACTGACCAGCTCCCCCACCCGAAATGCTCCAAAAAACGCCACCGAAAAACTTGCCCGGAATAAACTCACCTCATATCCGGATGAACATACCTCCCCCAGGACTCCAAAAATCCTCTGCAACACGGAAAAGGACACAGGCCTACGCGCATCCTTGCGTGGGTGTCCCTTTTTGTACCCTTTAACCGCTTGTTTAACCCAAAAGCTCTTAGTGAAATCAGTCCCGCCTTCCAACTTAAACAAAAAGGCGAGACCCGCCAGTTTCTTCTCCAAAGCCGAAACTGACCCCTCACTCTCCATATGTCTGACTACAAAGTATATGACCAACCATCCCGTCTCCACCTCCCCCAGTTCAGTGTCCGCCAGTCGTTTAAAACATGCCCAGTCCTCCCATACCTTCCTGTATGCAGACCACGTCGGCCCACTCACCGACTTCCTGATCCAACCTGCTGCGATTCCAACGCAATTCCCCACATCCAACCCGGGCATGGGACCCCTTCCTTGTCCGCCTGTGGAGCCAGCTCTCTGAATCTGTCCCACTGAAAACGAGACAAAGCGTCAGCGAGTCTGTTGTCCACTCCCGGAATGTGCACCGCATACAGGAAAATATTCCATTGTAAACAGCGCAACACAAGGTGGCGCAGCAACCGAACCACCGGCAACGAAGACCCGGAAATCCGGTTAACCACTTGCACCACCCCCATGTTGTCGCAGTTCAAACGTATTTTCAAGTTCCTGCACTCTGCCCCCCAAAGCTCAATTGCCACCACCACCGGGAAAAGTTCTAACAGCACCAGGTTCTTTTCAAAACCCGCTGCCAACCATGACTCGGGCCACGCCTCCGCGCTCCACCGTCCCTTGAAGAAAGCCCCATAGCCTGTGGACCCGGCCGCATCTGTAGCCAGGTCCAGGTCAAAATTGCTGACCGGTCCCGACATCCAAATCGCCCGCCCATTAAATGCCTCCAGAAACGTGTGCCACACCTGCAAATCAGCTTTCAGTTCCCCCGTCAGGCGAATAAAATGGGTCGGAGACCTCACTCCCGCCGTTGCTGCCGACAGCCGTCGGCAGAACACCCTGCCCATAGGAATGATGCGGCAGGCAAAGTTCAACTTGCCCAACAGGGACTGCAACGCCCGCAACTGAACCTTGTTCCGCCCCATCAAACCCCGAATCTCCAGCCGAAGATTCTCCACCTTGTCCACCGGGAGCCTGCACTCCATCTCCTCTGAATCAATCAATATTCCTAAAAAACTCAACACCGTGGTCGGGCCCTCCGTCTTGTCAGCTGCCAATGGCACCCCGAACCTGTCCGCAATGTGTTGCAACGTTGCCAACAAAATCGCACACACATTGGAGGACGGAGGGCCCACGCACAGGAAGTCATCCAGATAGTGAATGACGGAATCCGAACCCGACACCTCCCTGACCACCCACTCCAGGAACGAACTGAACGTTTCAAACAATGCGCAGGATATGGAGCACCCCATTGGCAAACATTGATCCACATAAAACTCCTCCTGCCACCGGCAACCCAACAGCCTAAAACTGTCCGGGTGAACCGGCAACAATCGAAACGCGGCCTCAATGTCCGATTTCGCCATGAGAGCTCCCTTCCCGTAGCGCCGAACCCACCGCACCGCCGCGTCAAATGACGTGTACGACACCGTGCATTCTTCTGGATCAATCCCGTCATTCACCGACCCCCCCTTTGGAAAGGAAAGGTGGTGAATGAGGCGAAACTTGTTCGGTTCCTTCTTGGGAACCACTCCCAGGGGCGAAACTACCAAATCCGGCAAAGGCAATTCAGTGAATGGCCCTGCCATCCTACCCAACTCTACCTCCTTTGCCAACTTTGCTGACACCACCCCAGGGTTCTCTAAAGCAGACCGCAGGTTCTTCGCCAAGGGAGGCACCTTCGACAAAGAACACGGAATGACAAAACCCTCGGAGAACCCTGACGCGAGCAGCTTCGCTGCCGCCCTGTCCGGATACCTATTTAGAAAAGGCTCCATCCTTTCCCACCTCACCGGTGTCGTCCCTCTTTCCAGCAGCTTCCCCCCCCCCGTTTTCCTCTTTTGAAAACACCGGGACAAGGGGTGGGGCACCCCCGCAACCGGAGCACTCATGCTTAAAACGACAGGTTCCCCCAAACTTGCAGGAACCCTCGTTATATTGCCAACACACCCCCCACTTCTTTCCGGCCGGCGATCCAGAGGTGGTTGTACCCCCGGCCCCCCCATGAAAAAAACGGGATATTAGTCCGGGGCGCAGACATCATCCGCATCCACAGAGTAATCTCCTTGTGATCCCACCTTAGCGTAGGCGGACAGCCCGCCGTTGGCGAAACTGCTCGTCATACCGCAACCAGCCTGTCCCCCCATATGCCCGATAAGCCTCCCCTATCGCATCCATGTAGCAGAACAGCGCAGCACAGTGTTCCGGATTTTTCTCCCCTATGACGCTGGCCATAATCGCAAAACGCTTGCCACCAATTGCTAAAAGTGCGAGGGATCAACCTATACCTCCTTTTTTTCCTCGTCCTCCTTCTTCGTACTGTCTGGCTTCACCCTATCTAGGTTGAACTTTTCCAGTGGCAGCAGGGAAAAAATCTCCACATACTCACCTTTTACGATTTTGTCTTTGACCTCCTGCTTCAGGTGAGCCCCTAACGGCCCATCAAAACAAACATATACCTCACCTCTTGCAGCATCATCCAAACGCACAACGTCAGACCTACCCGCCGTCGGCTTCTCTCCCCCTTTTTCCACCCCCGCACCACCGTCAGGTACCACCCCTGTATCCCCCGCCACCGTGGACTGTGCCCCCACTGATGTTGCCCCCCCACCCACGGCCGGGCCAACCCACGGCGCCGCCTGCGGCGGCGTCCCAGGACCCCCCGCAAATCGTTGCAACAGGTCCCTCAACCCCCCCAACAACTCCTGCATCCCTCCCGGGGAGCCCTGAGCAGCAGGCACCCCGCCCGCCCCCCCGGGACCCCCGGCTGCCGTCCCCACATTTTGCCCATCACCCACATTAACCGGAGCACCCCCGCCCCCCCCCCACCCCCAACAAAGCACATAAAGCAGAAGCTACATCCCCAGAAGAAGCAAGATTGGACTTACCGAGCTGGCCGGGAACATCCCTCACAGCTGTCACAGGCGTCTCCATCGCAGGCGACTCCTCCGGGCGACTGTCGTCCTCCGATCCTGATGCTTCACCTTCAGACCGATCTTCCAAGGCCGGCGTCATCGGCGATGTCAGCCCCCCAGGCGAGGAAGGCCTGGAGGCCGAAGATCCCAGCCTCCCGGCGGATCGTCCTCTCACACTTGACCCGGCCGTGGACGTCTCAGCACCCCCACTCCTACTGGCAGGGCCCCGGTTGGACCCCCCGCTGCGACTTGGGGACTCCGGCCTCCCCCTGCCCTGGAACTGGTGGCCGCGATCCGGGACGGCCCCCCAGCCGTGTCACTGCGCCTCCCACGCTGAGTCCCCCCCCTCGCCGATCCTGTAGTGGAGGGGGTAACCGATCTCTCACCGCTGCCACGCCGATCGGGCACGGAACGGGCGCCATTCCTGCCCGTAGCTCCGCCCCCCGAAGTCGGCCTACTTGCTGAGTCCCGACCGCCTGCTCCCCCACCCGATGTAGATGCCCGTTTTGCAGGAGGGGGTGACTGCACCTCCAGGGGACTCCTGTTGCGCCGCTGTGTCACCGCCGCAGGCCCAGGCGAATACCGATCTGGCGGCCGCGATCGGCGGCCGCGTGGGGACACCACCCCGCTGTCTTGGGACCCCCCAGCTTCCTCTACCAAAAGGCCCCAACCTGTTCCTCCAACCAACCTGGCCCCCGTGAAGCCGCCGCTGAGCGCAACCGCGCCAAAATAAAGTCCACGCCGTCCATGCTTGGGCCTAGTTACAGGGAGCAGAGAACAAAATCTGCCTCCCTGTGTGAATTCCTTCCGATTTGTGCCACGTGGGATGCCCCGCCCCTGTATATATAGGGCTCCTCCCCCCACACTCTCCAGCCTCACAGCCACTCCCCTGGAGCACCTCCTTCAAAATTTAACCCCTTCTGCTGTCCATCCTCCACTCTAGTCATGCCTGGCCCTCCGTTATCCTTTTTGTCCTGTCACTCTGGGCCTCCCTGAACTCCGGCTAACACTTTATACAACAGTTGTATTTCACATAAGTGAATAAAAGCTGACCGTTGTAAGCACCTCTGTTAAAGTTAAATGCTTTATCTCACCCCTCTAACTGCTACTATGTCTTGATAGCTTTGTCTGTTAATGTAAGTTGAAAAATAAACTTACAGGATCACCAGGTGAAAATAAAGGGAAACACCTAACAATAGAAAACTAATACAGCCCACCACATCTAATGGCGAGTACACACGATCATTTTTCGACATGAAAAAAACAACGTTTTGAAAAAATGTAATTACAAATGATCGTGTGTGGGCTTCACATAATTTTTCGGGTTCTGAAAAACGACAAAACAAAAATTCGAACATGCTGCATTTTTTAACAACGTTTTAAATACGGGAGCACCTTTACAGTCGCTCGTTCATGGTCTGAACCTCATCCTGATGTGATCTTTGTCTGGTCCTATGGTTTTCCTTGATGCCCATGATTTTCTCACCAAATGTGAGTAAGCTGTATACTATATGCTGCAATAAATCCTTTATTTTATGGAAGCTCTTAGATGTTTGTTTTTCTCATCTTTCGTTTTGATATATATCATGACTGATGCGTGAGGACCCAATACAACATCTCTCCCCTGGGCTACCTGGTGGATTCTATGCGCAGTTTGACCATCTGGTGAAACAGTGGTCTAATCTGGAGGTAATAGTAGAATACCCGTGTGGTGGTGGGATCACTCTATACCTTTTAACACTTTGCACCTGGTGGATTCTGATCAATCAGACCAATTGGAATATTGGACCAATCGCACATATTATTATATGGACATTTGTCAAGTTATTTATGCACCTATGCACATATGATTTATCATTGGTGTGTTTTATCACCTTTTACTTTGTTCCTGTGTACACAGGTCCTTTTGATTAATGGTGCATGAGAAGCACCATTAATACACTTTATTGTATTTATTGTTTGCGCTGCACTATTTTTATGTTGTTAAGAGGGAATATGATTGCAATGTACAAATCTTTGAAAGGTGATTCTTGCTTTGGGAGGAAACTATTTAGCCTAAGGTCTCTAAAGAAGATACGCAGATGAAGTTTGACAAGAGACAGTTGAACCTTAACCTGCGTAAGGGGCGCTTTACTTTTGGAGCGATAACTATTGTATGTGGAATTCCCTTCCACCATTGATGGTGTCAGCAGGGATTGTAAACAACTTAATTTTTTTTAGATGTGTTTGTTAGTGAACGCAATGTACAGGAATATGGAAAATGGTAGTGACATAAACAGACACACACTTTAGGCTAAACTGGATGGACTGATGTCTTTATTCAACCTTACTTTACTAACTACTGTATGTAATAAACATGCCAGAAATATAAAAATTGCTCTGGTCCATCGGGATTTCACAGATGTGAGGGGTGAAGTGATTAATTACCTAGTACATGTCCATAATTACTCTTTTGGCTATTTATGTGTAGATACCATTGGAACCCCTCTAATAAAAATCAAAGCACTGCAAGGAAAAACATAATGAGATTTATAAAAAAGATAGCCTGTCCTGGAACTACAGAACGTAAAACAGTAAGAATGTGTTGCAATTACTGTGGTCAGCAACATTACTTCACAAAAGTATGCAAACATTCATATTTTACAGTGAGAACATTTTATTCTTTATACGATTCCTTTCATGTACAATTTCACCATCTGGTCTGCTCATATGCAGTCTCAATTTACTACTTTCAGACTAAAAATGGAACAATTTAATTTAAGGTGAATCCATACCAAGGGCTAAAATTAAGTGGTTTTCACATTACTGTTTAGTTGAATGAAAGTGGTTTTCTGTCTGCTATGCGTTGATTATCTGTTTAGTGACTTTTAGCTGCTTTTCTCACCCTGCTTAAGCACCTCTAGCCACCTCTTCCCATTGGTCTGCCACTTCCCATGTGCCCTACCATGTGCAAGTGCACCCTTGTTGTTCCCTATGGGTTGTCCATCTACATCTGCATGTGTTGAAGCAACTTGTGTTGATTGAAATATAGAGACTTCTGTTGCTGACTTCTATCTACCAATCCTGCCATGCTGATTCTTTGGCTTCAGTCATTTCTGAGTTACTGAGCCAGTCACTTAAGTCATGTTGAAGTCCAAACTCCTAATTCTCATACTTGTTTGGGTCAGTCAGGCAGAAAGTATTAAAGATGTAGGATGACAGCTAATCGGACAGCATTTTCAAAAGGTGGTCAGTGATGACGGCCTCTATATTTTTCTCAGCTCAAGTTATACTCCAAAAAGGCACCAAACTTCTGGCTAGCTTTGCCAATGTATAATTTGGTGATTTTTCATTTTTATTGTGGCCATGTGCCTTTCCTAACAGTACTTCATCTGATCTGACCTTTGATATGACCCTTCCCTCTAATTTATGTTCCCTGACACTCTTTTCAGGTCTTATACTACAGTGCTTAGAAATTTAAGGCACATGATATGATGAGGGCACATAAAACCACAGTAGTGATCGCTAAACCATTGAACTGGAACCAGAAAATAATGGCGACAGGTAAATATCAGAAATGAATGCATGTTAATGCAATAGACAACCAGTCAAACAAATCACAATACACACAAAAGATCAATCAGCAGATATATACTGTAGTTGATGGAAGGCAGATTATGAGCATGTGTATGACTGGAATCAAGGAACATGGGCACATGATGTCTGCATTCTGGCTGCTAGCCATCTGATGGTGGTATTTTAGGAAATTAAACAGTGTCCTAAAGGGCCTTCAGACCCTGCCAGTCTTGTGCTCACCTGCCACCCATCCAGATATCTTAGTTTGTCAAACTTTTCTCAGCTGGGTGAACTAAATTCTGTGCTAAGATTCCACAGCACATGCACAGACCCAGCCTATAAGTGTAGTGAATGGTTACTTAAAAGGTACCGGTGCTAATGAAATTTAGAGAGGAATCAGAGTGTTAACTGACTCTGATCCAGTCATTATGTTTAAAACTGGTCTCTGTCTTAGCTTGGCTGTGCTGTGGGCTGTCTATTGTTATTGGGGTGTAGTTCCTACCCCAGGACGATGGGGGGCAGCAGTGGAGTCAAGGTTTGGGTGCTCTTCCCCAGCAGACAATCAGGAGGGTTGAGCTTCGCTGTGCATGCTAGGGGAGGGTATTTTTGGGGCAGACGCGTTTGTTCTGGGTTCTTCTTCGGAGTGCGGCACCCACCTTTAGGGTGACCGCGCATCACGGCGCCCCGGCGTAATGGCCTTCCAGGCCGGGGTGCGCATGCCATAAGGTGTTCCTGGTTCTGGGACCAAGTTGGCCCGGAACATTTGAGATGTGGCAGGGAGCCCAGTAGTCGACTGGGTTCCCAATCCTGAAGATCCCAAGCGAGTTAGCTCTTCAGTGGGGAGTCCATCTGAGGAGAGACAATGAGAGGCTTGCGATCCAATAGGGTCTCGACTAGGGATGAGCCGAACACCCCCGCGTTCGGTTCGCACCAGAACCGTCGAACAGTACGATCGTTCGCACGAACATTTAGAACCCCATTGAAGTCTATGGGACTCGAACGTTCGAATTCAAAGACGATCATTTTAAAGACCAATTTTCAAGTTATTGTTGGAAAACGTCTTTCAGAACCCGGGTCTTGCCCCAGGGAACATGTATCAATGGAAAAAAGTCTTAAAAACAGTCGTTTTTAAACCTTTTTTTCCATTGATAGTAGTATCAATGGGAAAAAAGTTTTAAAAACGGTTGTTTCGTTTCACTCGAATTTGCTGCGAACGATCGTTTTCGTTCGAAATTCGACGAACGATTGAACGGACGATGTTCGAGTCGAACATACGTTCGTTTTGAACGCGAAGCTCATCCCTAGTCTCGACAAACCACTGGGGATCAAGGTAGCCGGACACTGAGAGACTGGTCACCTCTCAGTCGGTACCTGAAAACTATCTGAAGGAGATCCAGACTCAATTTTATCAAGGAGGATCATCTCCGAAATCACAATCACAGAGAGGGCCTGTGGCAGAGGCTTTTCCCTGAGTTCATTTAAGGAGGGTCTGTGGCAGAGACTTTTCCTTCAAGTTCGAGCGATACCCTGGCTGCCAGGTCAGTGAGAGTGGGCCCGTCCAGGTACGCTATACTCATTCTGGCTAGAGTGGAGAAGAATACAAAGCATTGTTGGGAGCAGGACTGTTTCCCTGTTGTTGCACCTGAGTCTGCTGCTTCCTCTTTTACTTCACCTCTACTTTTCATTACAAGTTTTAATGTTTTTACCCAGCTGGGTAATAAAGAGCACAGCAAAATACACCTGTTGTAGACATTCCGTTACTGCTATATGCACCATACTCCCTAGGATGGCGGAAGAGCCACAAGGTAACATGCCACCCAAAACAAACCAGCAGCTCCTCAGGGGGTAGTGCTACATACGATTTTCCATGTGAATCTGTGGCCTCCTTGATGACATAACATGACATGGGGGTGCTAGGGGCCCTGGAAGCTTTGTAATACGTGTGACTGCACCAAAGATATTGTTACACAATAATGGCAGCACCTGCAGGACAAAGTAGATTACTAATATACCAACTGTGGGCCAGATTCTCAGAGGCGTTACGACGGAGTATCTCAGATACCCCGTCGTAACGCCTTTTTTTTTGGCTCGTATCTATGCGTGTGATGCTGAGCATCACTTTTGCATAGATACGCTTCTACATCCGACAAGCGTAATACAATTACACTTTCGGATCGTAGATGTAATGACAACTCCGGCCACTAGGTGGCCTTTACGTTGTTTTTTCATTTGCATATGCAAATGAAGTAGTACGCCGATTCTCGATCGCTTTTACGCCGCCCCGTCGTCGCCTACGTCGTTTTCGTCCGCGTAAGGTTACCCCAGCTTCTATGTGGAGTAACCTTACGAGGTCCCGTCGGATGCCGTCGTGTCCCGTCGGATGCCATGTTAAGTATGGCCTCGGGACCGCGTCGTGTTGTGCGTCGTTTACGTCGTTTGCGTACGTCGATTCTCAATGGGGCTGGCGTACGCTGCGATTACGTCGTTTACATTGAGAAAATGTGACGTCCTTTGGAGCATGCGCACTGGGCTTTTCCCCCGGCCGGCGCATGCGCAGTTCGTTCGACGCGGGGGCGCGCTTAATTTAAATACAAGCCGCCCCATTTGAATTGCGCGGGTTTACGCTGCGCGATTTACGCGACGTAAGCGAAACCTCGGGAGCAAGTGCTTAGAGAATCAAGCACTTGCTCCAGCAAGCAGCGGCGGCGTAGTGTAACTGGCTTACGCTACGCCGCCGGAATTCTATGAGAATCTGGCCCCCAGTCTGCATCTGAAATCTTGGGTCCCGAGAAAGGAGTTGGGGTGGTAACTTATAAAGGTGGAAGAATGGGGAGGATCGGGCAGGAAAGTATAGTTATTGTGGTTAAAAACTCATAAAACTGATGCACTTTGGAATTTGAATGCAAAGCCAGGGATGTGCAAGATGAAGTTCCAGCTGGCTTTTTGAAAGAGGTGAAGTAAAATACAACAATTATTAGGCTTAAGTCAGCAGATAAGATGCAATTACATGCCTGGGAAAATTTCTGCTGCAGGAGGAGATAAAGAAGCAAATGGAAGAAATAAGCAAACATTGACTTAGAGAAGATTGCGTACAAAAATTAGATCTGATGACAGAGTGATCACTAATTGGATTCATTTGGAATTATAGCGACACAGCTGATTGCCTGTTGTTAACAAATGGTGAAAAGCACATTAAAATGTTGCGGAAAGAAAGCTTTCGGTGTGGTGAAAAGCCCATTGATTCTCTTATTCTCAATTTACATGTTATATTGACTCCAGAATTGCAATTCTTATTTCAGAACAAAAGTTTATAAAATGACACAATAAAAAGAATGTTAAAAACAAAAGCAGTTTAATTTGTCTAAAGCAAAGCTATGAATAGACCTCAAAAGTTAGGTCAAGGTCACAAGGAAGCTTTTCATGGTAATGATTATGTGGTTAGCTTAGGTTTTATTAAAACATTTTATACATCACTGTGTGGTATATTGTGTGAAGACAATGTGAAATTCAGAAAAATAGGATCAGTCTACTGGAAGTTAACCCCTTTTCTGCCCCAGTAACCCATATGTGTGGCAGCAAAAATCTGGGCTTTAATGCCTACATGCCACACATATGAGTCGCTGGGCGGCCAGTGTTTATGTGCTGGGAGCGTTCCTAGCCCACTGCCAGCAAAAAGACTGAGCTGACAAAAACAGCTCTCAGTTCAGAACTGCAACACAACAACACATGACAGAGAGATGTCTCCCAACTTTGACTATCTGTGCGGCTTTGAGATGTTATTTGACCAAATGTGGAGAGCTGCAAAGGTAGTCATTGCTGTGCTTTTTTGTCAATTTTATTTAGAGGAGTGCATCTCATTTTCAAAAAATAGTCTCCCTGTTCAGCTTAAAGTATTTCTTCATTTACAACAAATCACTTATTAGTGTGAAAAAACTGTGTTACAATAAACCGTATTTATTAGGATAACACCGACCTGTCAGCATGGCCAATAATTCCTATGGTACTGTAGCGCATTAAGTGTGCACATGCATTAACCTGCACAAAACTATCTATTCCATTAAAAGGACACTTCCATGCCAAATTCCAAAGCCTCGTACACATGGCCGGTTTTCCCCATGGGAAAACTGCGAGGAGAGCTTTTGGCCAGGAGTCCCGGCCGTGTGTATGGTCCTTGCAGTTTTTCCGACGGGAAAACTGCCCAAAAACCGCCGGACAAAAAAAGAGAATCAGCTCTCTTTTTTCCCGCCAGGAAATCCTGCAGACTTTTGCCCATCGGTTTTTGGCAGTTTTCCTATGGCTGGGATTCCCGACCAATGCCCTAATCACAGTTTTCCTGTTGGGGAAAAGCTCTTGTGTGTAGGGAGAAAGACTGACCAAGCAGGTTCTCGTCTTTCCCCTCAGGATTTTGGACAGGAACTTTTCCCGTTGGAAATCCTGCACATGTGTACGAGGCACTAGTCTTGCCTTGTTCCTTTGGAAGGGTCATCAATTTGTTGTCTTAATAATAGATGTCCTTTCCATAGGCATAAATAGAGACAATGGCATCCACATTTAGAATAAAGATTTCAGAGGTGTGAAGACAGGTATGTTTAATACTTGGAGGGATTTTCTGGAGAGAAGGCATTTAAAGCGTAAGTCATGGCCCGCGGTACAGTTTATGGCTAAGTTAAGTTCTTTTGCAGTGTCCAGACCCATAGCCTCTTGTTTACTCAAGCCAATTGCTTATGGAGATGCACTTTTGGAATTATAGCAATGTTCTGGAAGTGGGGTCAGAACTGCTCGATCTCTTGTCCTAAATAGAAAAAGAAAATAACAAACATAATGTCATGGCTGATTTTTTAAGGGTGCTGAACAACATAGTTCTCTGCTTAGGTTGCCAGTCTGCATTATCATCACATGCAGCTGCTGGAGAGCCCTGAAACACCAGCTGGGGATAAACTGAACTGCCCTGGGTTCTGTTTGAGCAGGCTTTGGCAAACTTGAACCCCACTGAAATCAATGGGTGCTGAATCTCTCAAATGTATGCACATTTTCTGGGGGTGTAAAAAATAGCACAAGGTGGCACTGCCCTAGGAGACATGTGCCAATGCAAAAATATGTTGTTGTGTTTTTAAATCCATTTGGCCAGGAACAAAAATTGTTTATATGCTCAAAGTAAAACCTTAAAAATCTCAAAATTCTTTAAATAACTTGCCTGGGGGGTGCTTTGATCCTGCCTGTGAAGGGGCCAATCTCTATGATTCACAAAAAGTGTTGCAACAGCACTGACATTTACAAAGGAAAAAAGTTTTTACATTTTCCATCAAATAACTTCAACAGCTGCTTTGTTTGAGAAAAATGTAAAGACAATCTCCGATCACGTCTACATTTTGGCCAAGGAGGTCCCCCAGACCTTGTGCAGTTCCCCATTGTTTTTTCTTCTATTACTTATATCTTCTGTCCATAGAAGTTCCTTCTGAAGTCTGGGTGGTGCAGGAAGTAGGAGTCTTCAGGGCACCCTACAAGATAAATGTGAGGGCATCAAAGAAACCAAACACCCAACATACAGCTAGCAGGCTAAGGTGACACATCTCAACAATAAATGCTTCTGCTACAACAGATAGTGGGCAATATTTCCTGGTGAATTATAACAAAAAGATTGCATGAAGAAGTGCCCCAAAAAATAAAGTCTGGACAATCTTTTTAATTACGGTAATATGGCTAAGTTGTCAATATAAAGATTTGCTTTCCTCTTATAAACCAAATTTTTTACTCCTTTTTTTGCTTAGAGGCAGCTAAACACAGCTGTGAGTTTGTGGTCACTTTGAGAGTCATATTCGTTATTATCCTGTTTATCAAAACCCAAACACCAAAGACTTTCAAGCTGTATTGAATAGACAGTCTGTTTTCAAAAGGGACTGAGTGGAAATTTCAATGAATAATTCACAAATGCAAGATGTGGTTGCAAGACAAATTTTTCAACACCCAAGGCAAGCTGCATAACAAGCAACCTTTTTCTTTGTTTCACAATGCATGGGTTTACTTTGTAAAATATAAAGATATGCCAAGAAATAAAATGACTCTATTCTTGTAATAAATTCTAAGCTTTTGCTGAGGTTTATAATAAGGGCAGAATGGGCAGCTGCCTGAGAGACCAAGGACTCTGGGAGAACCCATGGGAATGCTAAAAGTTCTGCACTTCAGCCCTGTTTGTAAGAAAGTATGTTGAAACTTTGCAAATCTTTAGACTTTATTTAATAGCTAGTCAGCAAAGACAACATTTCTATAGGCACAGATTTCCTCTATCATTTCAATGATAATATGCATGGCATTACCTATATCTGGACTCATCTTTTTGCTACTTACTAGCTGCAATTAGTATATAGAACAATTTTTTACTGTATATAGATTTATTTTTGTATGAAAGTTCATTCATATGACTAGCAAGCCTTATCTTATGTCTATTTTTACCTAAGGTTTATCATCTCAATGTACTTAATTTGTTAAAAAGCTTATTTGAAGTGTCTTGGGTATATATAGAATATGCCCTGGTTGCGCTACACTGCCATGGTTGTTTAGCCATTATTGTTTTGACAGCCAGGTCTCACTCTAGGCTCCAGGAGGCTGCAACAGCCCCTGTGTAAAATTATGCTTGCTAACAGTGTTTGTTCCTATTAATTCCATAATTTATTTATTCCTGTTTGATACATTATTAATCCTTTGGTTAACCCTAGTCAGCCCTAATTAAAGCTTAACTGCAGGCAAATATAAATTACATAAATAGCAAGGGACAAGTGAATATATATATATATATATATATATATATATATATATATATATATATATATATATATATATTTAATTTAAATCTCAAAATATACTACTGAAAGGGACCACTCCAAAACAGAAATAAAATATAACAAAATAAAGAATAAACTAAACAATAAAAATTATATCCATAAATGTTAATACTTAAAAAAAATGTATTTATATTGGCTTGGCCCCTGCTGGTGTCTTCTCATGATGAAATGCATAGGGTGGAGCATACAATGCTTGCATCCTCACATCTTGTAATCTTTGGCAGGAGTTTATAGTGGTATTTTTTATATTTGCTTTTCTGTAATATTTTTCCTGTTTTTAATTATTAGGTCACTTGGATCACCTGCACTATAGTATTTGGAGCCTTTCCTTCAAGTGGTATGAATGGGAGTATGGTAGGTGGCTTCACATATCCTGAGGTGCAACTATTTGGTAAGGTGTTTGGGCTGGTTTGAGACTTGAGACTGGAGGACTTTGGTGGGAGTTGTTTTTCAAAGCACTACTTACATTATTTTAATTTCAAAGCACCTTATATCAGGGTGGTATGTGTGCAGCTGCTTTATGGTTAAACAGTGTGTCTGCTTCCACAAGTAATCCGGTGAGCTCAAGTGAAAGTTGTCCTTATGAATTGTGAATAGTTCCAGTTTAAGTATCCTACTCATCCCTTCTCCCATCCAAGTTTTAAATAAAATACAAACACCCAAATACTATGGACTGGTCTTTGAGTAACAACAAAGCAAGAGTTAAGCCGTGTACACACGATCAGTCCATCCGATGAGAACGGTCTGATGGACCGTTGTCATTGGTTAACCAATGAGGCTGACTGATGGTCCGTCACGCCTACACACCATTGGTTAAATAACTGATCGTGTCAGAACGCGGACACGTAAACCACGTACGACGACACTATAAAGGGGAAGGCCAAAGGCTTTGGCACCACGCTTGGGGCTGCTTTTGCTGATTTCGTGTTACCGCATGTTAGTAAAAGTTTGGTTAGAGCCGGTTCGCGCTTTTCAGTCTCCGTGCTTTGCAGATCGTTTTTTCAGGTTCAGTTAGTGCTTGTGGGTTCGTATCTGTTTTTCAGTGCTTGCAGTCAGGTCATATCTGTTTTGCAGTGCTTTCCTGTCCGCTCGATTTCTGTTTTTCAGTTTGTTCTTTCCAGGCCTTGCTGTACTTGGTTGCTTTCTGTTTTAAGTGTTCTGCCATCATACAAGTGATACAGAAGGTCTATATCAAGGTAAGTTGTCTCCTTTCACATCACAATCTACAGTATATATGTCTTAAATGTATGCTAATGTCTTGTATTTCTTGCATCCTTCCCTAATTACGATAATTGTAATATGGTCTGAATGCCCCCTTTGTCCCCATGCATGTTGTAAGCTTTGAATGGTCCTTTTTTTGCCTACCTGCATATTTCCCTTTGATAACCTCTGCAACGTGCTATCCTAGGCCCAAACACACCTAGCCTAGTCTGTTTCCAAATTTTTTTTGTCTGCTCCATTGTAGTTCTGCCCCCCCCCCCCCCTTAAAATGTGTCCCAATGTATATTTTCTCAGTCCTTTTTGGCAGAGTGCTAGAGGGTTTATTTTTCTGGGCCCAAACTCATCTAGAAATCCCCCCCCCCCTAAAATGTTTAATGGCCCATCAGAGGGGTGGGTATTCTGATAAGTGGGCCTATTTTTGTTCTGGCATGAAATACACACTCCACTAATAAATGATATACTGGTGTTGGACAAGAATGTCTTTTGAATTGTGATTGCAATGTTTATGTGCGAAAGTACTAATTTTTATTTTTGTTTGACTCCACAGTTTCCTTGCACGCCACAGGATGGCAGAATGTGGCTTCCCAATTGGCCCAGCGGTAGGACTTCTCTAACTGCGGAGGGGAAATAGATTGAAAACACGTCCGCATAGTGCCGCCACCCCGTTTGGGGTCATACTATTTCAACTACAAAGGTTTTCATAATATTGTGTTGATGGTGGTGGTGTCGGAACAGTACAAGTTTTTGTATGTGGACGTGGGGAAGAACAGCCGGATGTCCGACGGCGGAGTCTTTGCGCAGATGGAGGTTGCCCAACGTCTCCAGACTGGTGGCCTGGCCCTGCCAGGGGATGAAGACAATGTGGGCAATGTGTTTTTTGTCACAGCTTTCGGGCTTGGACTACACCTCATGAGGCCGTTTCCCCAGAGGAATCTGACCCCGGAGAGGAGTGTTTTTCATTTCCGGCTGGCCAGAGCCTGGAGGGTTGTCAAGAATGCCTTTGGGATAATGGCCAGACGATTCTGCCTGATAGCCATCCACATGGTGGACTATAAACTAAACACTGTAATTTTACCTGCTGCATTTTTCCTAATTTTTGGCGCAGGCATTCAGAGACATACCTTAAACATTGAGCCTGAGGCCAGACAATCATCTGATAACCTGACTGGCCTGGACACTGGCCGTACTGGCTTTGCCCCGAACTGGTCGAGAGTTCCGTGATATATATATATATACGTGGAGTACTTTACTGGTAGGGGGGCCATTGCCGTATTTCTTTAAAAAAGGACCGAGGCGCATGTCCTAGCTGGAGGAAAAGTGTCTGCAGATTATTAGGGGAGGCAGCTTCTATCATGAGGGCCCCCTTAACCCTGTTGAGGACTACAGCACCTACCTTGCTGACCAGCTGAAAAAAATGGAGGAGCAACAACGGGCATGTGAGATATAACAAAACCGTCCTTTTATAACAATAATTTTCGAAGGGCAACAAATGACCAATTGGTCACTTATATGCAGACCTGGATACCAGAGCTAACTTCCAACATAAGCAATAAAATCAAAAACATCAGGAATGCTTACAAGACGTGTTTTATACAGGTCTGTGCTTCTCGGAGGTCAGGAGCAGCAGCAGATGAAGTACAGGAGCCCAAGCTGGGGTACTATAAACACCTCATTTTTCTGGACGATCAGATCAAGGCCAGAGAATCACACTTTACAGTCTTCCTTCCACCCTTCCCTCCACCGTTTCTTCCACTGTCCCCCCCCCCCACCCCGGCAGAGGGTGCCGCAGAGCTGGCTGAGATTTAGGAGTCAGGTATAGTAGTTTACAACATATTTCTTGGCCTCAAATTATTGATGGTTTAACAAGATGTTTTTTGAACCAAATTGAAAGCTTGAAAACACAAACAAAAGTCGTGTGCAGAAAATATAGTGACAGGGATGACAACTGCAGGGGTCAGAATAAGAGTCTGTTCAATTTACCAAAAAAAATAAATTCCAGTCCATTTTTTATACACAGGAAGAGATCAGCCAAGAGGAGGAAGGGGTGAGTGGCAGTCAGCAGGTGCCCAGGCCCAGTGGCAGCACTGAATCACAGGTGCCTCCCCTCCAGTTAACCCTGTTGAGGGCTACAGTTCCTACCTTGCTGACCAGCTGCAAAATATGGAGGAGCGCCTGGCAGAGGATCTTTTTACATCTGTGATACAGAGGAGAAGAAGGGGCCTGCTGACTGAGGCCACACAACTCAGTAACCAGGCCCAGTCTCCTCCTCCTGCTGCCACATTCTCACCACCTGCAAGGGGCTGTGGAAGGAAGGCTGCAAGGAAGACCAGAAAGTGAATCCGTGACTTCAAGCTGATATGCCAAAAAACGGAGGTTGTTGTTGTAGTACCACAGCTTGGGGTTATGTACAGGGGTGAACTGACAACTCATGGGGCCCCCGGGCAATAGAAGATTATGGGGCCCCTGGGCTTACAGATGACCACCACGCCAGGAGGCAGTGCAGAGGCGGGGCAGCTAAAATCTCAGGATTTTCACATCAAAAGCATGTCGAAAGAAAGAAAGAAATGCGGAATGGAGCACTCTGATTGGCTCAGAATATTCGTGATATATTACAATACAAAATAATTGCGAATATTCGGCAAATGCGGAAGGAGCACTCTGATTGGCTCAGAATATTCGTGATATTTTATAATACAAAATAATTGCGAAATTTCGAGAAATGTGGAATGGAGCACTCTGATTGGCTCAGAATATTCGTGATATATTACAATACAAAATAATTGCGAATATTCGGCAAATGCGGAAGGAGCACTCTGATTGGCTCAGAATATTCTTGATATTTTATCGTAAGGAGGGCACGGGAGATGTTTTTTTTATTTTTTTATTTGCTTATATAAAATTTACAATTTAATCTAATCTAATACAATATTCTTATCTGATACAAGCCCCTCACTCTTCACTTGATATATCACACACGCATAGAGATCTTTGACATGAGTGATTCTGAGGTGTCTCGCATCTTCAGATTCACCCCTCATGCCATCCTGGAATTACCACAACCTTGCAGGAGGACATCAGCAGCCCAACACATGGCACCACCCATGACACCCATGACAGCTACATATACAATCAGAGCCCCATCCCCACAGATTTCGAACAGAACATGTATGGGGACAGCTGGCTGGTTGGTGAGTGACATGGGTGGCAGGCATGACTATCCCCTCCCGTGATGCACACCTCACAAGTGGCACATGCACGACTAACATCCTCCTGTCTTTTCCCTTCAAGGTGACTCTGCATATGCACTGGTACCCCATCTCATGACCCCATCTCATGCCAGCTCACATTATGCATCTTTGCACGTTAAACACACACATTAATCATGGCACAATGAGAATGCATGCATGCACACCACTGTGGTCCCTAGCACACACACACCACATCGTCATCACATTGGATTGGCACCAGTCCACCATGCAGGACTTGTGAGCTGCAACGCCATGCCACGGCTCCAATTATGTCACTGTACATTCATACACCATTCACACAGACCTGGGGATCACTTCTCCACCACAAATGAGGGTGACACCCCTTTTCCCGCAGGAATATCACCCCCACATTCCAAAATCATACACAAACAGAACCAAAAAAATTAAATAAATGACGAGCAAAAAAAAAAAATGCCCAGCAAAAATATAATTTAAACAAAATAACAACAAAGAAAACACATAAAAGACAAAAATCACTCTGCAAAACAGTCCCCAAATATCTCAAAGACACGTCACAAACAAACAAAAGCACCTTGCTGTAGAGGGAGGGATACAAAGGGATGTACTTTTGCAAAGGAAGTGCATTTGTGTCTGTCTATTTATGCTGTCTGCGTAGTTCACAAAGTTGCCCTAGTCCATTTCCAATTTCACTGATTGCGCCGCTCCCGAGTTGTGAGCATGCGCACAGCGGAGCTGACCATGGTCTCCTTCAAGCGCGCATGCGCGAGCCGGCCGGCCCTTCATTTGCATGGGGTCACGGCTCATTTCAATGTAACCCGCCCACGTCCTTCCCAATTTGTATTACTCCTCCTTACGCCTCGGAAAAACGTTACGTATGCGCAATTTCCTGCGCAAAAGCTACGAGAATAGGGTGATTACGCGGCAAAATTGCGCAAGTCTAACGTAAAGGCGGTGCGCTACGCCAGTCCAATAATGCGCAGATGTACGTGAATCTGGGCCAACGTCTTTATTCTAGCAATAGAACGAAGAAGAAAATGCGCTGCAATAAACGAGGCACTAATTTGGAAAATTTAGAATGTGCCATCTCCAAAACGAAATGCGAGTTTCATCAGAACGAGCGCTCCCGTCCCCTAATTTTGTCTGAGCATGCGTTGATTTTTAACCGATGGTTCGTGCCTATCGGTTAGAAATCCATCTGTTAAAATTTAAAGCAAGTTGCCTTTTTTTTAACCGATGGTTAAATAACCTATGGGGCCCACACACGATTGGTTTTGACCGATGAAAACCGTTCATCAAACCGGTGTCCTCTGTAACCTATCGTGTGTACGAGGCCTTAGGGTGGGACGAGAGGGAACCCCTAGCAACCAAGCAGGAACCCCTAGCAACCAAGGGGGACCCCTGAGCAACAAAGTGGGGAACCCTTAGCAACAAAGTTGTGACCCTCAGCAACTAAGTGGGAAAAATTGGCAACCACCTGCAGGTAACCAGAGAAAGGCCTATAGTATTGTAGATAGAGGCTCCTGCGCTACCGAGGGGGGTGGCGGAGTGGGATGGGGTCACTGCTGCAAACACCTGACACTCTGTCCTGGGCAGAGAGAAGTAGCAAATGGAAAAACAAGGGGGGTGGTCAGGGCTGGACTGGGACAAAAATTTGGCCCTGGACTTCATCCAGACTGGCCCACTTTGACAGGTTTCTCCCATGGCGTCCGGACAACTCGCGCCCCGGCCACCCGAGCCCCCTCTCCCCCTTCACTTGTCACTAGCCATTCTACTTTATTAGAGTAGAACGGCTGGTACTTGTACTCTTATAGGCAGTACCAGTGGGGAAGCTAGACATTATTTCACCCGGGGCAAAGAATCAGTTTGTTGCCCCCCTTATGGGACAAGATTAGACAGAAGTGAGAAACTTCCAGGCCATAGCTGTTTAGTTAGCTGTCTGTCCCCTCCCCCATGCTCCTCTGTCGCCCCCCCCTGCTCCTCTGGTCCTCCCCCTGCTTCTCTGTTTCCCCCCAGGTAAGCGCTACGGGAAGGGAGAGACAGAGGAGCAGAGGGGGGTGGTGGTCCACTGTCACTGAAGCCGGCCCACTGAGCCATCGGCCCACCGGGAAACTCCCTGTAGTCCCAATGGCCAGTCCATCCCTGGGGGTGGTGTCTGCGCTGTGAAAAGTGGGTGAAATCCAAGGGTGGTACGGGAATAAATCCCTGGACTGGTGAACGTGGGTGGACAGGGGGGGTGGTGTATTTAAAACAGAGTGATAGCGTACATAAGTTTTGTGTCAATAAGTAAACCGTCAAAATGTAGCACAAAAGATAATATTGAATACTAAACAATGGCAAGTGACAAAAAAGGAGTACAAATTCACAAACAGTAGAATGTACACAATGTGCTGGTCCAGGTAATGTGAAATCAGGGAGAACTTCCGCTAGGGGCGCCCCTGAGTGTGTAACACAGTGAACAATACAAATAATAATATATAAATCAGTGAATAAATGCAAAAAAGTCTCTGAAAGCGTTTCCCAAATGTCCCAGAAGACAGTTTCCAAAAGACAGTTTCTTGCTGCGTCAGGCGTGTGGACTCTGATGCTCCTCGATCCCTACGCGTCTCGTCATGTCACATGATCCCCTAAGGAAGTCATGTGACATGACGAGACGCGTAGGGATCGAGGAGCATCAGAGTCCACACGCCTGACGCAGCAAGACCCCCCTGCTGTCCGTTTGGTTTCTGTGCCCAGTTTTTATCATCCAAATGTGAGTGCACCTATATGTTTTAATAAACCTGTTCCATTTTTGCGGGGCTGTACTATGGTCTTTCTTTTTCCCATCCTATATGCTGTGTGAGGGTCCCCTCTATCTGCTCCAAGTGTCCACCCAGCTCAGACACAGAAGAAGAGGAGCCAGGTGTGCATCCAGGACTTAGGACGAACTCGGTGTTCATGGGAGATAGGCCCACCATCCATCACCTCCATGTGAGTGGATGTATGAGTGAATGATGTTGCCCGTTTAGACACTTCCATAACACCATATCCTACTTGCTTTGTATCTTCTCCATGCCTTACTGCTGAGTGCTGATGTCGTTTCTGTCCATTGAAGTGTATTCCTCCTCCCCCTGCCAGAGGTGGTTTTATTTGGCTATCCGTGCCATAGCCGTGAGGTGAGGGGCTAGGGACCACCTGAGGTGTTCACTGTACCACGTCCTTTCCCGGCACCATTTCTTCCATCTTTTTAAAACTGTCTTCTGGGACATCTTTGTCGCTGTCTTCTGGGACATTTGGGAAACGCTTTCAGAGACTTTTTTGCATTTCTTCACTGATTTATATATTATTATTTGTATTGTTCACTGTGTTACACACTCAGGGGCGCCCCTAGCGTAAGTTCTCCCTGATTTCACATTACTTGGACCAGCACATTGTGTACATTTTACTGCTTGTGAATTTGTACTCCTTCTTTGTCACTTGCCATTGTTTAGTATTCAATATTATCTTTTGTGCTACATTTTGACGGTTTACGTATTGACACAAAACTTATGTATGCTATCACTCTGTTTTAAATACACCACCCCCCCCCCCCCCCCCTGTCCACCCACGTTCACCAGTCCAGGGATTTATTCCCGTACCACCCTTGGATTTCACCCACTTTTCACAGCGCAGACACCACCCCCCTTGTTTTTCCAGAGAAAGGCCTATGTAATCAACACTCAGTAAGCCCTATGGGGACAGTGGTACATATGTTTTTGGTATTGTTACACCAAGTGCAAACTTTCACTCATTCACTATTTATATTTTGTACCAATTCCTAACTGCAACAGTATAGTTGGTATTATGTGCTTAGGGCTGATGTATGCAGGATCAGTGGTAGCTTGGTGCATTTGGCAAGCAAACATTCATCTAGATATATAGAGCATATTGTGTTAAAATGCAGTATATGCGTGTGACCAGCCAGGTATAATCTACATTAATATATTGTACATATATAAGAAGGCCAGTATGGTGGCCTGAGTTTATGGGAGGAGCCCGGAGGGTATTTAAGCAGCCCACTCACACATGCTCTTTGTCGGTTCAGTGTGCAGTACTACACGTCACTGGGCAGACTCTTCCCAGCTCACCTCATGTCCGTGAGTCTGCACATTCAATCGC
This sequence comes from Rana kukunoris, assembly GCA_029574335.1. Classification (NCBI taxonomy): domain Eukaryota; kingdom Metazoa; phylum Chordata; class Amphibia; order Anura; family Ranidae; genus Rana; species Rana kukunoris. The sequence goes on along the minus strand of CM056050.1, from coordinate 380,039,605 downwards.
ATTCGACACCCTCCCGCCCTTCCCTTTTTCAGGGCACTTCTCAGCATATCCTTCTTCAATTAACTACCCATTACTTACTTTGGGTATGCCCCCTTTTCTTGGCATACTGACCAGACCACCAAGGCACACTTCAGGTCTATTTATGTTGTAAGTCTTGTCGCGTGTTTATGTGATCCACATCACTCTCAGTCAGAGGGCCACGACCATAAACATAACACATTTCTCCATGAAGTCAATGTAAATGAACTCGCAAGATAACCTGGGTTACATCGAAAGATTAAATAAGACATTAGTCATTTCACATGGAGTTGTTCTGTACACAGAGGGCCAGATTCTCAGAGGCGTTACGACGGAGTATCTCAGATACCCCGTCGTATCGCCTTTTTTTTGTCCTCGTATCTATGCGCGTGATGCTTAGCATCACTTTTGCATAGATACGCTTCTACATCCGACAAGTGTAAAAGCATTACACTTTCGGATCGTAGATGTAGCGCTGATGTATATATATAGTACATAAATGTGTATATTGCATTCCCTAGATGGCATTCATGGACATTGAGATTGTTGAGTGCTTGGAGCCATCTAGTGGCCAATTGTTGTTAATGCAAGAAGCATTCCACTATCTGAGGAATAAAGAAGAAAGACTATTGGTTCTCAGAGTTGACCTTTGTAAATAGGAAGTTGATCAAAGACCCAGGAACAATTTCTTGCGCAGTGCATGCTGGGATTTGCTATATAAGGAGTGGGAGCAGCCATCTTAGGTCCTTTTGGAACCGCATGGGCAGCCGGAGAGGATCTGTGAGGAGACGGGACCGAACAACAAGGCCCACGGACATTTCCATTGAGCATCGGAGGACGGGAGTCCCCCAGCAGAGTTGGCCTGGTGTTTGATCCAGCTGACGGAGCAACGGGAGGAGGTCGCCGGACTGTACGGAGCCTGTGTCCAGTTAGGTGAGTGGGTTACGGCCCACAGTTTGTTATGCCTCACACGCCATTAGACTAACACACAGGCCTCACTACATACTTCCAAGAAGAAGCGGAGGGGTTGCCTTTAGGAAGGTTGAAGGCCTAGTTGTTCGGGACGCTCTCCAGAAGGCCAAGGCAGTTAACCCACTCATTGCGGAGACATTTTTTTTCAGGAAGTTTATTCGTTTTGTTTGGATTACAAATTACTTGGGAAACATTATTAGCTAGCGAAGAAAGAAGATCAAGAACTGACTGTTTGTTTTTTTTGTGAGATCTCACGGTTACCTTACAAAGTAGGGGGAGCTCCTAGGCTTAGTTTTATTTTCTTATTCATATACCTGCAGGTATACTGTTTGTTATTTGATTGCTGTATAGATTTAATTTTTTGTGCTCTCATCCCATGTTAGGAGGATAGCACAGTTTATGTACTGGTGTTTCTTTACTTGCCAATTATCAACAGTAAAAGAATACTACTGTTTAAGCATACCAGGGTTGTGGCGTATTGCTTTATTCACTCTAGGTGCCGCTCGTGGATCCTGAAGTTACAAACAGGTATCTGGTATCACATTGTACAGTATTGTATTGTATTGCACCACAGCTGTGTAAAGGGGATTGAGCCTTATCATTGGGGTTGTAGTTAGAGTGCAGGCCCAAAATTTAATCAGCAGCTCCTGCGGGGGTCAGTGCTACACGTGGGGGCTCGTCCGGGATCCTGTCACTCTACAAGAAACCCACCCCCCCCCCTTGAGGTCACCATGGACCCCATCACAGTAGTCCGTTGGTGCGAAGCAGAAGGGACACGCTCAGAAGCGAGCGTGGCCATTGAACTCCCAGGGAGCTACTGGGAGAAGAAGCAAATCAAAGAGGTGGTACGGACATTGTCTCCAGACAGAAAGGCCTACGTGGTTGCAGTGAAACCAGACTTTGGGACTGATTGCACCTATGCCCTGATAGAGTGGGGACGGGGTGTCCCTGAAAATTTCCACGGTGCTACCATAAAATTGTCCGAGAAGACAGTGTTCCACCTGACACACCCCTGCAAAAAGCAGTTAGAACCCCTAGACAGGAACGCAGGAGCCGCCGCCCAGCGGCAGGCGGAACAACAACTGGCTGAGTTACAGCGACAATACCGTGAAATACAGGAAAAGTTTCAGGAGACATCCAGCATCATAGCAGATCGCATGGATGGACTGCGCGTCGGCTCAGAAGACCAGAGAGCTGGCCAGATGACACCAAACCCAAGGAGGGAGCCAAGAAGACGCAGCAGGGGCTATCTGCAAGAAGTAACTATTAGGAAGGATTTCCGCATTGATGGCCAGATAGGAGAAAAGGGACAGAAGGGCAAACTGTCTTACACCAGCCTCCTACACCAAATAGAGCTGGGGCTACAAAAAGGATATCTGGAATCGGAAATCAGAGAGGCTGTGATCCACGCCATCAGCCCAGGCTCAAGTGTTAGGGGCATGTTAGAGAGAAAGAGTGATTTGACTTTGAACCAGCTTAAGAGGATTCTAAAAAGTTACTATGAGGAGGAAGATGCCACAGAGCTATTCCACCAACTGATAAATATTGCACAGGACAGTAAAGAGACTCCTCAGAACTTTCTGTTTCGGGCCATTGAACTCAAGGACCGCCTGCTGTTTACCTCAGGAGAGAGAGGGAGCGGGGAACAATTTGGAGCTGAGCTGGTACAGAAGAAATTCCGGAGATCCGTGACCACGGGGCTGAGGAGCGACTATGTCAAGCTCCACTTGAAGCAGTACTTGGAAGATCCCTTAACTCCAGACGAGGTCCTTCTTGAAAAAGTGAACGAAGCGGATAAGATGGAGATTGAGAGAGACCAGAAACAGAGAAAGCTTCAAGCTTCAAACACCACAAGTGCTAAAATACAGCAGGTAGGTGTCCCCTCAGACACCCAGGAGTTGAATGTGCTGGCGGCAACCATTGACCAGGGATCATGGTTTTCATCTGTACACCACCCACCCGCGAGTCAGACGGAGCTGGAGAGGCTTATGCAGACCCAGAAAGAGATACTGGAGATGATGGCCATGATGATGACTCAGCTGGTGAAACTAAAGGCAGAAGGAGTTATGCCAAGGAAGGTCCCAAAAGCTACCACCATTACCAGCCCTACGAAACAAACACAAAGAGTCTGTTTCAAATGCGGAGGGATGGGACATTTCAGGCGAGTGTGCCCCAGCCCACTACCCGAGGAAAACCCACATCAGTCGGAGGGAAACTTCAGAGGGCCCCAGTGAAGGAGTCAACTGGGCGCCCGGGTGCAGTAGCGAACTCCACACCGACTCACGTGCCACGGCCCACTGGAGCCACCAACAAGGCGAGGCAGAAGAAAAAGAGGCCCTCAAAGGCCAAAGTCCGAGCCACAAAGCAGGCTAAGGGTACAGCTACCAGTGGATTTCCTCCCAAACTAGTGGGACCTTCCCCAATTGTCCCCATCCAAGTGGAAGGGATCTACACAAAAGCCCTGCTGGATACTGGAGCCCAAGTAACCTTATTATACAGGGACTTCTATGACAAGCATCTCAAGCACCTGCCACTACGGAAATTGGAGGAGTTGGAGATATGGGGTTTGGGCACTCAGAACTTTCCATATGATGGTTACCTGCCAGTCAGACTCACCTTCGACCCAAGTACAGTAGGAGAGACGGAGACCTTTGACACATTGGCCATAGTGTGCCCTCGTCCTCCAGGAGCTGACAAGAGCTCTCTTATCATTGGGACAAACACTGACTTAGTGAGGAGACTACTTGCACCGCTGGTAATTAAGAAGGATACCTGCCCCACTGAAATACATCCCATGTTGGCCCAGACATACCGAGACCTTATCCAGGAGGAGAAGGCTCCTGAAGAGGGAGTGGGAAAAATCTGGCTGCTGAACAGAGGAGAGAAAATAGTCCAGCCGGGTGAAGTAATCTGCCTAAAAGCCTCGGTCAAATTGAGCTGGAAGAAACCAGGCCCTTTCATTGTCCTGGAAAACCGCAAAGAGGGGAGAAACGGACTAGAACTCATCACTGAAGTGTTGCGCACCAGAGTATTGGAGAGAACTCACGGCAAAGTTCCAGTCAGTGTCCACAACACAGCGACAGTGCCAGTGAGAGTGCCAGCCAGGCTACTGTTGGGACGGGTCAGTCCGGCTGTTCCAGTCGAACCAGGAGGTTTGAAAGGAGGGTCAGCCCCAGAAATCCCTGAAGAAGAGTTCAGCCCAAAAAATACGCCTCTTACTCCTGCATGGAGGGAAAGGGCCAAAGCCCAACTGCTGAGATGGAGAGCAGCCTTCTCGAAAAGTGAATTTGACGTAGGATTGGCAAAGAGTGCCACCCATCGAATTCGTCTGGAGGAAGACAAGCCATTTCGGGAAAGGGTCCGGCGGATCCCCCTAGGAGATCTGGAAGACTTGAGGGAACAATTGGCTGAACTTAAGAGGACGGGCATTATCCGAGAGTCCAGGAGTCCCTACGCCTCCCCTATAGTGGTGGTCAGGAAGAAGAATGGGTCCCTACGCCTGTGCATTGACTACAGGACCCTGAATCGGAGGACCATCCCAGACCAGTACACCACACCCCGAATTGAGGATGCCTTACAGAGTCTGTCAGGAGCAAAGTGGTTCAGCGTACTGGACCTGAAGAGTGGGTATTACCAGATTCCTATGTGCCCTGAAGACAAGGAGAAAACCGCTTTCATCACCCCAGTTGGGTTCTTTGAGTTCAACCGGATGCCGCAAGGCCTGACTGGGGCCCCAGCAACTTTCCAGAGGTTGATGGAGAAGACAGTGGGTGACATGAATCTCCTTGAAGTCCTGGTATACCTGGATGATGTCATAGTCTTTGGGAGGACGTTGGAAGAACATGATGAAGGCCTGAAACTCTCTATGGAGAAGTGCCAGTTCTACCAACCCTCGGTGAGTTACCTGGGACACATTGTGTCTGAAGAAGGAGTGGCAACTGATCCCAAGAAACTAGAAGCTGTCACTTCCTGGCCCAGGCCCACCAACGTAACTGAGCTCAGGTCATTCTTGGGTTTCTGCTCATACTACCGAAGATTCGTAGAGGGATTCGCAAAAATAGCCCACCCACTCACTGAACTCTTAAAGAAGCAGGAAGAAGCTGGTGAAAGCGCGGGTCAGCCGAAGAAGCCTAAAGAGGGGTCTAGAAGGAAGAAAGAGTCAATCCAGGATCAGTGGACTCCAGAATGTGAAGAGGCCTGCAGGAGGCTGAAGTGGAGTCTTACTACTGCCCCAGTGTTGGCCTATGCAGACCCTGCCAAACCATATGAGTTACATGTGGATGCCAGCCGCGACGGGCTGGGGGGAGTGCTTTACCAGGAGCATGAAGAGCACTTACGGCCAGTTGCCTATGTGAGTAGAAGTCTGACCCCTGCTGAAAGAAACTATCCAACTCACAAGCTTGAATTTCTGGCTTTAAAATGGGCAGTGGTGGACAAGTTGAAGGACTACCTTTACGGGGCTGAATTTGTGGTCAAGACGGACAACAACCCCCTCACATATCTACTCACCACTGCAAAGCTGGATGCCACCGGTCACAGGTGGTTAGCTGCCCTCTCAGCCTTTACCTTCAGCCTGAAGTACAGACCAGGAGTTGGTAACCGAGATGCGGATGCCCTGTCAAGAAGACCCCATGACCCCTTGGAAGAATGGACCCAGCTTACCCCAGAAGGAGTGAGGGCCCTATGGGAGGGCACAAGTCAGTACCAGAAAGGTGGAGCCAGAGCTGAAGAAGTAGGAGTATCCTCAGCGGCAGTACCCAGGTGCTACTGTAACGTCTCCCAGGTCACACAGGAGGGCCTACCCAAGTTATCCAGGAAGGATCTCAGGAGAGATCAGCAGGGAGATCCACTGTGTGGGCTGGTGCTGGAAGCATTGGAATGTCAACAGCCTGATGTACTGCGGAAGAGTCCTGAGAGGGAAGCCCAGGTGTTATTGAGAGAATGGGATCATTTGCAGCTGCAGCAAGGGGTGGTCTACCGAAGGGGCCCCTCTGATGATCCAGAAGCAAAGTGGCAGTTACTCTTGCCTGAAAAGCACAGAGAGACGGTACTGATTGCTTTACATGATCACCATGGACACTTGGGAGCCGAGAGAACTCTCCAACTAGTAAGGGATAGGTTCTACTGGCCTCACATGAGAAAAGAAGTGGAGAGCTACTGTCACTCCTGCCTCAGATGCATCCAACGGAAGACATTGCCCCAGAGGGCTGCCCCAATGGGCCATTTAGAGAGTCAGGGCCCAATGGACCTGGTTTGCATAGACTTTCTTTGTCTGGAATCCGATCTGAGTGGGCAAGGTGACATCTTAGTGGTGACAGATCACTTCACCCGTTATGCTCAAGCTTTCCCTACTAGGGATCAGCAAGCAACCACAGTAGCAAAGACTCTCGTGGAAAAGTTCTTCGTACACTATGGCCTGCCTCAACGCATACATTCAGACCAAGGAAGGGACTTTGAGAGCAGACTAATCAAAAGGCTGTTGGATCTGTTAGGCATACAAAAGTCCAGGACTACTCCTTACCACCCACAAGGGGACCCCCAACCGGAAAGGTTCAACAGGACTCTCTTGAACATGTTGGGGACCTTGACTGCCGAGCAAAAACCTCACTGGAGTAAACACATTGCTGCATTAGTCCATGCCTATAATAGTACCAAAAGTGATGCCACTGGATATTCCCCATACCGACTGATGTTCGGCCGTGAAGCAAGATTGCCAGTGGACCTGGCGTTTGGTTCCTCCTTGGACCACACCTCCGAGGCCTCCCATAAAGGGTATGTGGACAGACTACGGCGGAGCCTGAAGACAGCTTACGAGCAGGCTCACGCCACCTCGGATTCCAGGGGGGAGAGGAACAAGAGGAACTTTGACCTGAAAGTGAGAGTCCAGGATCTTCAGCCAGGTGACCGGGTCTTGTTGAGGAACTTAGGCATTCCAGGCAAACACAAGTTGGCTGATCGCTGGAAATCACAGCCATTTGTTGTGTGCAGGAAACTTCCAGGGCTCCCAGTGTATGAGATCAAGCCAGAAGGAAAAACTGGGCCAGTAAAAACATGGCACCAAAATCACCTCTTACCTCTCACTGAGGCAGTCAGGACAAGCACAGAGAAGGAATCCACACCCACTGATGTGTGTAGACCAGTAACCAGGTCCCAACCTGCACCTTCTATAGATGAGGATGAGGGAGTGGAGATGAGCTGGCTGTGGCTTCCTGAAGATTCAGAAACAGATGCTGATGTCCTTTCGGAGGTAGAGGAGGATGATAATGGAACTCTTAGGGCAGAGGCCCCGGAATTTGTGCCGACCACTCACTCTGTAGGAGAGCCCAGTGCTTCCATTCATTCCCCACCCTTAAGCATTGAACGGAAAGATGACCTTGGCCCAGAAGGAATGGACACTCCAAAAGTGCCCAGAGCAAAGAGAGACATTCGCCCACCACGCAGACTGACTTATGACACATTGGGCGAATGCTCTGAAGCCTCACAGTTTGTGAGCAGAAGAAACTTTGAACTGCCTGGTCCCTCTACTCTTGATTTAGTAAGGGACAGCCCAAGCTCACCCCTTGACACATCTGTACCAGACATGGTAGTATCAGCTGTGGGTGCACAGGATAGCTTCCCACTGTATGACAATTGGTGGGAAGCTCCTCTGTCCGTTTTGTGTGAACGTATAGAAACTAGAATGCAAGATAGGATTAGCAATTTGGACCTCTTTGGGGGACCAAAGAGACAAAGTAGGGGAGTGTGTAGCGCTGATGTATATATATAGTACATAAATGTGTATATTGCATTCCCTAGATGGCATTCATGGACATTGAGATTGTTGAGTGCTTGGAGCCATCTAGTGGCCAATTGTTGTTAATGCAAGAAGCATTCCACTATCTGAGGAATAAAGAAGAAAGACTATTGGTTCTCAGAGTTGACCTTTGTAAATAGGAAGTTGATCAAAGACCCAGGAACAATTTCTTGCGCAGTGCATGCTGGGATTTGCTATATAAGGAGTGGGAGCAGCCATCTTAGGTCCTTTTGGAACCGCATGGGCAGCCGGAGAGGATCTGTGAGGAGACGGGACCGAACAACAAGGCCCACGGACATTTCCATTGAGCATCGGAGGACGGGAGTCCCCCAGCAGAGTTGGCCTGGTGTTTGATCCAGCTGACGGAGCAACGGGAGGAGGTCGCCGGACTGTACGGAGCCTGTGTCCAGTTAGGTGAGTGGGTTACGGCCCACAGTTTGTTATGCCTCACACGCCATTAGACTAACACACAGGCCTCACTACATACTTCCAAGAAGAAGCGGAGGGGTTGCCTTTAGGAAGGTTGAAGGCCTAGTTGTTCGGGACGCTCTCCAGAAGGCCAAGGCAGTTAACCCACTCATTGCGGAGACATTTTTTTTCAGGAAGTTTATTCGTTTTGTTTGGATTACAAATTACTTGGGAAACATTATTAGCTAGCGAAGAAAGAAGATCAAGAACTGACTGTTTGTTTTTTTTGTGAGATCTCACGGTTACCTTACAAAGTAGGGGGAGCTCCTAGGCTTAGTTTTATTTTCTTATTCATATACCTGCAGGTATACTGTTTGTTATTTGATTGCTGTATAGATTTAATTTTTTGTGCTCTCATCCCATGTTAGGAGGATAGCACAGTTTATGTACTGGTGTTTCTTTACTTGCCAATTATCAACAGTAAAAGAATACTACTGTTTAAGCATACCAGGGTTGTGGCGTATTGCTTTATTCACTCTAGGTGCCGCTCGTGGATCCTGAAGTTACAAACAGGTATCTGGTATCACATTGTACAGTATTGTATTGTATTGCACCACAGCTGTGTAAAGGGGATTGAGCCTTATCATTGGGGTTGTAGTTAGAGTGCAGGCCCAAAATTTAATCAGCAGCTCCTGCGGGGGTCAGTGCTACATAGATGTAATGACAACTCCGGCCACTAGGTGGCCTTCACGTTGTTTTTTCATTTGCATATGCAAATGAGGCTAGTACGGCGATTCCCGATCGCTTTTACGCCGCCCCGTCGTCGCGTACGTCGTTTACGGACTCGTAAGGTTACCCCAGCTTCTATGTGGAGTAACCTTACGAAGTTCCGTCGGATGCCGTCGGACGCCATGTTAAGTATGGCGTCGGGTCAGCGTCGGCTTTTTCCATCGCTTACGTCGTTTTACTAACTCGTTCGCGAATAGGGACTTGCGTAGTGACGCTCACGTCGCTTTGACGTCGGTTTTAACGCCGCTTCCCGACGTGAGCTGGAGCATGCGCACTGGGCTATTTCCCCGGCCGGCGCATGCGCAGTTTGTTCGACACGGGGGCGCGCTTAATTTAAATACAAGCCGCCCCATTTGAATTGCGCGGGTTTACGCTTGGCGATTTACAAGACGCCGGCGAAAACTACGGAGCAAGTGCTTTGAGAATAAAGCACTTGCTCTAGTACGCAGCGGCGGCGTAGTGTAAATGGCTTACGCTACGCCGCCGAAAATATATGAGAATCTGGCCCAGTATGTGTACTGACCACTCCCCAGAAACATAATTTCCTACTTGTGTGAATGACTGACTGATTTTCCCAGAAGTCTACCTAGGATACAAGTCAGATTTCAGGCATCCCCTGCAACAAAAATGTAATTTTTGGTGAGATATTTCCAAAAGGAACATGTCTAAAGGGATGAAGAGCCAGCTGCTTTCCTCATTAGTGCCCTGCAGCTGCACAGCTGACTGGTAATCATGAAACCACTCCCATTAGTGGCACAGACAAACACACACAGATTTATTCAGAAAAACAAAAGGAATCTGCAACAAAGGTTGTTATAATCCTTGCAATGTACATAAAGCACCCAGAGGGGAATGTTTTTTCGCAACAAAAGTGGAGTTACAATTCAGCATGTCTTTAACTCCGTATGTGGCTCTCCCCAAACAGTCTAGTGAAGTATGTCTCATATGAGGCGATATCAAGAGGTGATAAGATATTGACTGATATTAGAGAATCTATGCTGCATTACACTCTGCAAAGCTGCAAACTTTGCATTTTACAATTAATGCTGTGTTCAACAAATGTTAGGTGGAGCTTCACTTAGAAGTTGCTATGTTGCTATATGTAGCACCCTTTAGCTTGCTATTAGTGGCAGTACAGGCAAATGCATGTTTGGGCTGATGGTGAAATGAGTCTTTGAATATGGACCAAAAGTTTATTGCAGTTCAGGGCTGGATGACTCATACAGGCATGTCTCAGGTGCCTCCCCCTATTTCTGAAAAGTCGGAGAACATTCTGGAAACTGGAGGGCGGAGACCAGGAGGGTTCATCTGCATACTTAGGGGAGCTCGGCCAATCCCCATAGTGGCTGAACCAGCCTTTAAAAATTGGTGTCATGTATATCTTCAGTAGCAGCCAGGTGGGCTAGTGAATAAGCAGCCAGGTGGACTGGTAGTTCCTGCAGTCTGTGGAGCTGGGATCAGTGGAGTTGGAGTCACTCCTGTGTGCTATTTTCAAAAGTAACGGGAAGTTCCTAGTTCTTGAGAAAGTATCCTGTTCTCTTTTGTACTGCTTCCTTTGTGTGAAATCCCTGGTGTTCCTGCCAGTCCCTCTGTTTTCTTATTAAAAACTGATCACTCTAAGCAGGAGAGCTCACTGTGATCAGTTCCCTAGCTGTGCTTGGAACTTAGTGTACTCTCCTCCAATGATCAGACTTGTCCTGAACAGCAATTCACTGGGAAGCTCAGTGTACTGCTGCTTCTCCTCCCCCAAGCTCTTATTTATAAAAAAAAAAGGGAAAAATTGGTATTTATAATGCATTTTTATATCTATAAAAAAAAGGTTTTGCCTTTTTATTTCTAATTTAAACTGAATGGGGTGTTTTACAAGATGATCGTTTACAACCACTTTACGGGGCTTTTGCTTTTCTACCTGAGACTGTCAGCTACCGGGAGTGAGATCAATTGGAGTTGGACATAGAGAAGATGGGGAGATCAAATGGAGTTGTACATAGGGAGAAAGTTGTCCCTGATTTTTGTTGCTATCAAGTTGGTCATCCCATAATTCCTATTCCCCATCTAGGTTATTACCCCTAATAAAACATAAAAACCAAACTCAAAGACCGTTCCTTGTGTCTGGAGATAGTGTGAAGAATACTTGTTGCCTAGCTGTGCAGTGTTGGGGGACCTCGATCAAGAGCGGCTCCTTTGGGGGTGAGCTCTACATACTGTATATATTACTGTAATATGTTCAAACTACACCCTCTGATAGCGTTCTTAAAGCTAAAGCTAAAAAATGAAGTTTTTTAAAAATGTAATTTAAAACGATCGTGTGTGGGCTTCACAGCACTTTTAGGGTTCTGAAAAACGACAAAAAAAAAAATTTGAACATGCTTTATTATTTCACAACGTTTTTAAACTATGTCGTTTTTCGGGTTGTAAAAAATGATCGTGTGTGGCTTTAACGACGTGAAAAAAAAGCGAATGCTCAGAAGCAAGTTATGAGACGGAAGCGCTCATTCTGGTAAAACTACCGTTGATAATATAGTAAGCACATTCATCGCGCTGTAACAGACAGAAAAGCATAATTCGTCTTTTACTAACACAAAATCCGCTAAAGCAGCCCAAAGGGTGGCGTCATCCGAATGGAACTTCCACTTTATAGTGCCGTCGCACGTGTTTTACGTCACCGCGCTTTGCTAGAGCATTTTTTTTTCACTATCATGTGTAGGCAGCGTTGTTTTAATGATGAAGTTGAAAAAAAACGTTGTTTTTTCTAGAGGCTGAAAAATTTTGTTTTTTACAAGCCGAAAAATGATCGTGTGTACGCGGCATTTAAAACTAGCTTTACTGTTGTAGTTAAAGTGAAAGTTTAGTCAAACACTAACTTTACTTAAATCCACCCCTAGTCTAAGCTTATTCTATCTACCCTGTGAAAGGAAAGATGTGTATACTTACTTATTCTGAAAGAGCTGCGGTCCAGTCATATGATCGGGTCCCAGCGCTAGCTTTGGTGTAAAGGAGGGACAGCCAACAACATATGCCCCATAGTAAGCCTAATGATGACATCATCACCCAGGCTCTGCAGTCATCTCTCCTCTTCAATGCAGCCAGCGCTGGGAGCCGATCATTTGACCGGACTGAAGCTCCCTTAGCATAGGTAAGTATATCGATCTTTCCTTTACAGGGTAGAAAGAACAGACTTAGAATGGGGTGGGAGTAGATTTAACTGAGAATTGTCTCAAAAATATACAAACATTTTCAAACATTATTTATGCGCTACAGCTGTCTTTTTTTTTCAATTTAACTACAACCATGGCTGTTACAATATATGGTCTTTACAATAACGTTTTTTTTTTGTTTTTTTTTTGGTGGGCATAATAATGGGAAAAAAATCTAGAACAAAATTACACTTTTTTAAATACAGTGATACTTCAGATACATACTACATTCTTTATCTATATATTGCATAGAAAATATATATTTTTTTTTATATGTGCTGGTGTGCTGAAGAGCCCTTCAAACACACACATGCATTGCACTGCTCTGCAATAAAATGCAGTCCTAGATTGTCAAGTACTGAAGTACCTTTTAGCTCATTACCTGAAGGTAATTAAGTTACCATTACCGTTGACAGATATGCTAAATTTAGGGAAACAAGTGGTTATTCTGCAAACAGGCAACTGCCGTCCGATAATAGAGTAGAAAGCTATACACCCACACTTAGTTTTATAAAAATGTGCCCTAGTTACCTTAGAAAACCTTTTTTCTAATCACTATGTAGTCTGCCTCTTCTTAACTCCTTTCCTGGCTATGGAGTGTAATGGGACCAATAAGGGGATAATGAGAGTAGTAAAAGGCATTACACAGAGCAACGATTAAAAGATCAGGTTAGCAACTGAGTGTGCAGGGACCTGCAATATCATGCAAGTGGTGATTGCCTGTTGGAGTTAAAGTGGTTTTAAACCCCAGTTAAAAGGGGTTGCAGGGGTCACAACCGCAATCCCACTCCTAGCTCCAGGGGCCCCTGCAGCCTCCCTGTCATATTATCATATCCTCCACAAAGTCCAGCTTCGATCTGCCCTAAGGCCCCACAGCCACGCTCCAGTACTGGGCTTCCACTTTGCCTTCCACAGTCCACACCCCTCTGTTCTCATTAGCTGGAAAGAAGCTGTGAGTCATTTCCTGAATGGAGAGAAGGAGAGTGCCATCCTGTAGCCAGGATGGGACAGATGTCACTGGTGAGGTAAGACACCGCTCCGTGTCTCCTAGTCACTAGCTGGGATTCTCTGTACCCCCCCACCTGGGGATGTCTGCTTACCCCATGTCCCTGACAGCTGGGGTAAAGACACGCACCTCCAGGAGGTGACCTTCCCTCAACACCTGCCAACACTGACAGAGAAACCTTCAGAAATTGCTAAAACAAGTCCCTTAAGGCCTCGTACACACGATCAAATCTGTCTGCTGGAAACGGTCTGCTAGACCGTTTCAGGAGACAGATTCGATCGTGTGTACGGGCAAACAGACGGATTTGGCCACCCGACAGATTTCAAAGCATGCTTTGAAATCTGTCGGCTGGGAACCCGTCCGCCCGACATGTCTGCTGGTTAGTACGCTAACCAGCAGACATGTCTTCTCGCACACGCACCGAATGGTTTCGACGCATGCGCGGAAGTGTTTTACTTCCTGGTGCGGTGACGTGGCGGCGTCAACGTCACCGCCATGTCACCGACACGTCAGCGCGCTGTCTGCTGGCGGGGATTCTGGTTTGCTCATGTGTACACGCGAGCAAACCAAAATGCCAGCAGACAGATTTGTTCAAATCGGTCGGACAGACCGTTTTGAACAAATCTATTTACTCGTGTGTACGAGGCCTAACACTTCCTAAGGTGCCCCTGAGGGGGTGCAAGCTCCAGATTTCATGTCACATGGCTTTGCCTCCCCAATGGTTACAGTGCTGGAATGGGATAGGAGCTCTGCCAAATGACCTGCCAGGGGACCCTGTCCTCTGATTCTCCAGGGGTGAGACCTGTCCTCTAATGTAAGGATGAACTCTGGGAACTCTAAACTCTTCAGCCACTTTGAGTATCTTGGCGTGTGGTGGGTGTATCTGCACACACAGTGGAAGTGGTGGGTGGGTGGTAATGGGGGGGAACCAGGTCAACTTTTGCACTGGGGCCCACAAGCTTCAAGCTACGCCTCTGACCCCAGTCATGAAATATGAACAAAGCACATTCAGTATATCTGTAGTGTTTACTTTTCTCTCTCTAAAGCTCTAAGGCAGGTCATACACGGTTCAAATCTCGTTCTACTAAACTGGCCGAGATTTTAATCGTGTATGGGCAGGCTGAATGTACCAAGTTGATCAATCAATCAGCTTAGATACAATCAGCATGCCAGGTTTTACCTGCGATTACCTGTAAGGGGCTGCTATAGACCCTAACAATAATTAATATCTCCCACCCTCCCCCCTCCCCCACCGGAAGAAGACAATGGCCCGATAAGAGGAATTCCTTCTTCAAAAATAGTTTGTGATAATGAGAGAATCAAGTGAATTTCTTACCTGCAAACCATGCAAATAAATTGACTCCATATATGGCCCGTCTAAGTGTCGTTTCTCTCTGGCGCTTACCTCCTCTGTTATCAGAATGAGTCACTTCTGAGAAATTTTCCTGACACATTAGATACAATTTGTGTCTGGGAGGGAGATAAGCACACAGCTTGCCTATTCAGAATGCAGCTCTAAATATTCCTTGGTTCCTCTGCCTATGTGGAGGGGGGATGTCCCTTTCCACCAATCAGCTCTAACACAGTGTATAAGAGCTGTAACTTGTGCTTGTATAGCAAAAAATGTGTCACCACCAAAAGTTCTCCCCCTCCTGGAATATTCTCACCTGTTGCAATGTGACCTATACCATGAAGTATGGTCAACATACGCTTTTTAGCCACACCTGGGCTATGGAGAGCCCAATACAACTCCGTGCTGCTAATTCCTCTTCCAGAAATGGCCGATACCATCCAAGTAATATATGCAAAGAAAAACCACTAATAGTGCTTATACCCTTTTAAAAGCCACTTTATTAAAACACAGGTGATTAGAGTACTCACATTTCCCTGGTGCAGGCTATTACAGGCATAAAAATCCATATGGTGTCTCCACTGCATACACACAAGTCATTCGGGCAACTAAGGGGTTTATAGCTCCACACTGATTCACCGTCACTGTCCTATACCCCACCCCAACACATGTCGACACAGAGTCACATGTCTTTCTCAGGGGGATTTCTGCAGCTCTCCGCCCCCTCCTCTGTATTCCTTATAGATAAAGAAAGATTTTATCACAATTGTGCTCTTTTGAAGGGTTGTAGAGGAAAAGAGATGCAGATAAACAAGTACAACTTTTGTAGGAAGATTTGTCTCATCCTTGTGTATCATCTGAGGTTGTTCTCTTCACTGGGTATATGAGAGGGTTTACAACCACTTTAATGCATACTGTATGTCAAGGTTAAAAAAAAAAATATATATTTTGTACATCGCTGCAATGCATGTGCATTTTACCTATTACATCTATGTTTTATCGCTTTAAACACAAACTGCAAATACATAGTTATAACTGTTCATGTGTTAGAATGTGTTAAATGTCAACACAGTGTATTTTCAGCTCTGAATTCCATAGCATGTGTTGTCAGCCCTGTCTACTTAATTTCTAATGCACTACAAAGAACAAAGTCTTCTCCATATTTTCTCTCCTTCCTCGTCCCCATAACCCCTCCTTGCGCACAAACAGTGAGAACATTGGGTTATCTTCTCTCAAGATTTCTGGCAAAATCAACAGATATTTTTTACACTTGTCAAACATAAAACATAAAACACGTCCATCGATATATTTAGCAAAAAGGAAAATAAGTTCATGGTTAGCGTTTACATACATTTTAAAGTGGACTTGATCTCAAAAAGTTACGAATAGTTTATGCAACGTGTAGAAAAATAATTTCTGAAAATTAGCAAAGTACTATATTGTGAGGGTGCCTAAGAGCTGAGATTTAAAGTGGATCTTTTCCCCCTTTCACTCTGCATGCTGATATTAAATTGTTTTACGTTCAGTAGTTTAACAATAATTTTTTGCTTTTACATACAATTACTATATTTCAACTTTCAGGTTGAGTGAGGATCCGGTGATGTAGCTCTGCATCTTGGCAAGACTACATCACCGGTGTCTTCCATGGAACTCTCATGTGTAACCTGCAAAATCTCATAAGATATGGGGGGGAGATATTTTTTTCTCCCACAGATGCTGTGCGCTGTCATATGTTCCAGGCAGCAGACCCAGAGTTCCAGGCAGCAGACCCAGAGTTCCAGGCAGTAAAAGACTCCCTCAAGAGCTGGTTCTGTCTAGCTTGGTAGATTACTTTTAAAAAAAGCCTGGATTATTTCCTTAATGTACACAATACAACTGGATACCAACATTTATAGGTAAAGTTGATTTTGTCACATGATCAGGACATATGAGAACATAACTAGTGTTGCTCACGAATATTCGCATTGCGAATATTCGCTACGAATATTGCATATTCGAGTATTCGCGAATAACTCGAATATCGCGCCGAATATTCGCTATGGCGAATATTCGTATTTTTTCAAATTTATTTTTAAAACAGATCACATCCTAGTGATCTCCATCGACGTCTAAAAGCATTGCTGGTATGATTAGAGACCCTGGGCCGAGTAGCTGAGGCGATCCTTTTATGTTGCCGAAAATTCGCATTGCGAATTTTCGGCAACATAAAATAATCGCCTCAGCTACTCGGCCCTTCTTTTGCATCAGAGCCAATCAGAATAACTCGAATATTCGACAAACGGAATATTGCGCGATTATCTTCTCCGCCCTTCTTTTGCATCAGAGCCAATCAGAATAACTCGAATATTCGGCAAAAGGAATATTGCGCGATATTCCTTTTGCCGAATATTCGAGTTATTCTGATTGGCTCTGATGCAAAAGAAGGGCGGAGAAGATAATCGCGCAATATTCCGTTTGTCGAATATTCGAGTTATTCTGATTGGCTCTGATGCGCCCTTCTTTTGCATCAGAGCCAATCAGAATAACTCGAATATTCGGCAAAAGGAATATTGCGTGATTATCTTCTCCGCCCTTCTTTTGCATCAGAGCCAATCAGAATAACTCGAATATTCGGCAAAAGGAATATTGCGTGATATTCCTTTTGCCGAATATTCGAGGTATTCTGATTGGCTCTGATGCAAAAGAAGGGCGGAGAAGATAATCGCGCAATAGGAATATTGCGCGATTATCTTCTCCGCCCTTCTTTTGCCCCCTTATTCTCCTTTATTTTAAGTAGAGTTAGTGTAGAGTTAGTGTTTAGTGCATATTAGTTTAGTAATACAGGAAATGATCTCCGTTTATGAGAATTTCGCAATCATTTTCGCATTAGCGAAATTTCCCATTAGCGAAATTTCGCAAAATTTTTTTTGGATAAAATATCGCGAATATTCGAGCAGACTGTGCTGGCTTATTGTTATTGTAGCACCCCCTTGCTCGTAGCATGGGCACTATGCTAAAAACTAGTTGACTGGGAGAGTTACTTTGCTCCCAGTCGTGATTTGTTCAGGTTTGTGACCTGTGTCGTTCTAGAAAGGTCCACTGGCTCGGACTGCATTCCGGAGATGTAAGTATCATCTTTGGCTGGCAGTGGGAGCCAGAGGGGTTTCTGGAGGATAGAGTCTTCCCCAGCAGCCAATTGGAGGGGTTTTTCCCCGCTGGGCATGCTGGGGAGGGTTATATCTGTGATGAGGTCATGTGTTCGGGGTTCTCTTCCTTCTTCTGCGCGGGGTCCCGAAGTCGGGGTGCGGCACCTACCTTCAGGGCGTGCGCATCAATGGACCCTGCCGGCGTGGCCCACCTGGCCAGGCTTCCAGGCCTTGCTGAGTCTCGGTCTGGAATGAAACCAAAGGGACCCCAGTGACTTACTGGGTTCCCGATGCCGTAGAGAGGATCCGGCGCCCGGGCCATAGACAGGTACGCTCTACTGTCACCTGGTAATCTGTGCTGGGATAACTGCTGAGAGGATTTGCTCTGTTCGAACGTTGACAAATTACCTATACTACATTGGCCTGTGGCAGAGGCCTAGAGTCGGATCAGTGAGAGAGACCTGTTCCTCCCAACCAGCATTAAAAGTGGCGACGCGTGCAACATTGTATGTTTAAAGGGGCTGTACATATATCCAGACCTGACATCGAGAATCTCTATCTCCTCATCAACCTATTCTCATTTCACTGAATTGATGTTTGGCTATGTTGGCCTGGAATTAAAGCATTGGGAAAAATCTTTATTGATGGTGTGGACACTCAATTATTGCTTAGTAGCTTCTGGTGCACCCCTAGACCAAGCAAGAGTAACTGCCAATCCCATATCAATCCAGCGGCCCTTTCAGGGGTAACGCTACATTATTTTGTAACTTTCTTTGAAAAAAAATCTAAAATAAACACCTTTAACAATACACCTGTAACCAGAAACATAAATTAACATGAGATAATTAACTAATCCCTTAAAGCAGCTGATGTGGCTCCCTAACTACAATATACATTATCATAAATATCAACACAGAACTCCTTCATACAATTTCAGGTTTACAAATAACAATGGGTGAAAGACCCTTAGAAGTTATACTAGACTAATTTACATTATAACAGACAACAGACAGATAGGTGACTGGAGTTGACATCAGCATCTTCTAACAGTATGTATCCCAACAGTATGAATCAGTCACTATTTCTAATATGACTTATACAGGGTTCCCAGTGTTTTGGGGTAGTGTCTCGAATATATAGTCGAATATTCGAGATATATTCGTTAAATGCGAATATTCGCGATATTTTTTGGAAATGAAATGATTGCGAAATTTCGCTATTGCGAATGCGAATGCGAATGTGAATTGCGAATGCGAATGAAATTTCGAGAAATGCGGAAGGAGCACTCTGATTGGCTCAGAATATTCGTGATATTTTATAATACAAAATAATTGCGAAATTTCGAGAAATGCGGAATGGAGCACTCTGATTGGCTCAGAATATTCGTGATATATTACAATACAAAATAATTGCGAATATTCGGCAAATGCAGAAGGAGCACTCTGATTGGCTCAGAATATTCGTGATATATTACAATACAAAATAATTGCGAATATTCGGCAAATGCGGAAGGAGCACTCTGATTGGCTCAGAATATTCGTGATATATTACAATACAAAATAATTGCGAATATTCGGCAAATGCGGAAGGAGCACTCTGATTGGCTCAGAATATTCGTGATATTTTATAATACAAAATAATTGCGAAATTTCGAGAAATGCGGAATGGAGCACTCTGATTGGCTCAGAATATTTGTGATATTTTATAATACAAAATAATTGCGAATATTCGGCAAATGCGGAAGGAGCACTCTGATTGGCTCAGAATATTCGTGATATATTACAATACAAAATAATTGCGAATATTCGGCAAATGCGGAAGGAGCACTCTGATTGGCTCAGAATATTCTTGATATTTTATCGTAATTTCGCAAAAATGCGAATGAGAAATTGATTGCGGAATTTCGACAGTAACACTCTGAAATCGAATATATGTGTTATTTTAGCTAAAAACAATATTGCGAATTTCTCGAAAATAATCGCGCGATATCGCTATTGCCGAATAATCGCACTGCGTTTTTTCGGCAATATAAAATGATCGCTGCAGCTACTCGGCCCAAGGTCTCTAATCATACCAGCAATGCTTTTAGACGTCGATGGGGATCTCTAGGATGTGATCTGTTCTAAAAAAAAATTGAAAAAATACGAATATTCGAAATAGCGAATATTCACCGCGAAATTCGGAATATATCGCGAATACTCGTGAGCAACACTATTTTGGAGGAACATGGACCTGAATACAAAGTAACACCACCTCAAGGGTCCCCAGGCATACAGCTCACAAAGAGCACCTTTCCCCCAAATGCCAGGGTCCATAATCGGTAGGCAAGAGGCTAGAATTGATTCCCCTCCTAAAGCCTCTAGCACCTGACCTAGGAGGGTGCTACAATTAAATCATTTTATGTGGTGTCATTCCACCCCCTTCCCATCACTTTACAGAAATTGTAAGACATTTTGTAGTGTAACTTCCTGCTTATGACTGTCCCTCTTTTTACTTTGTCTATATACTGTATAGCGCTCAATCACTAAAGGAGCTGCTGTTGCTTTGGTCTCCTGTTCTAAGTGTCACAAAAGCCTCTGGGCAGCACCATACTCTCTGACACACAAAGGCTGAAAAGAGAATATATTTATTCGTGAAATACACTCAGCACATCAGCAAACAGAATGGCAATACGAGTGAACAATAACCGATACCAGTTTCATATAACATCACAAATAATTGGAGGACCCAATGTCTGCATCTTTGCCCTGGGGATAGGGGGGATCTAAATTAGGGTGACCAGACATCCCCGTTTTCAGGGGACAGTCCCCGGATTGAGGACACTGTCCCCGGATCAAGTCTATCCCCTGTTTTGTCCCTGGATTGTATCTGAACAGGGGCAGGGGTAATTTTAAAGACAGTCAGTGCAGAATGAAAAAAATTGTTCCCCTTTCTGATGATCATCAGCTGGTCGGAGTGGAGGGAATATTTCTTCAGTTTCGGGTGCATGCCCATCCAGCTCCGCTCGCATGTTCTTCTGCCTTGGTTCAAGTCCCGGCCAGCCGCCTGCCTGCTTATGTCCTTGCCTTCCCTGGGGAAGTGATCTTCCTTCTCTCCCCACCCAGTAGTAACCAGAGCCTGGTACACGCGATCAGATTTTCATCGGACAAATCGTAGGACTTTTGTCCGAAGGGCGTTGGCAAGGAACTTGTCTTGCATACAAACGGCACAATTGTTGGCCAACATTTATTGGTGGAAAATCTGACAACAATTGTCCGATGGAGCATACAAACGATCAGATTTTTCCGAAAACAGCCTATCATCCCACAATTGTCGTCAGAAAATCTGATCGTGTGTATTAAGCCTCATACACACGGCTGGTTTTCCCGACAAGAAAACTGCGAGGAGAGCTTTTGGTCGGGAATCTCGGCGTGTGTATGCTCCTTGCAGTTGTTTTTCCAACGGAAAAACTGCCCAAAAACCGCCGGACAAAAAACGAGAACCAGCTCCCTTTTTCCCCCGCCGGGAAAACCGGTGGACTTTTGCCCATCGTTTTTTGTCAGTTTTCCCATGGGAACAACTGCGAGGAGCATGCACACGGCCGGTTTTCCCAACGGGATTTCCAACTTTTCCCGTCGGAAATCCCACACTTGTGTACGGGGCATGAGGCTTTAGACTTGACAGGCAGTGAGGCGGGTGGCAGTGGCGACAACGGGCATTGAGACGCTGATTGCTGCCATTACTAGTAAAAAATAAAAATATGTCCCCGGTTTTCATTTTAAAAATCTGGTCACCTTAATCTAAATGAAAGGTGGTACTGGAAGCTTAAGATCATTCAGTTTTTCCAAACCCTTCCCACTGGCCAGTGTATTTCTAATTGTTGAGGCCCATAGTTTCAGCGATGAAGCACTCAGATTTGAGTGGATTCCACAACACAGGGTGTGAGTACCCAAAATATATCTGTCAGGTTTCATATCAGGCTAGGAGCAGACAACAGTTCAGGTGTGCTAATATGCTTATAGTTCAATAACAAGAGCACATACCATGACAAAAACTTGTGAAGCAGGTCAGCGCTGGGACTTGTAGTTCACCACGGATGCAGGGTTGAGACGAGCGGGACAGCTGGCACTTGTAGTTCACTGCTGAAGTAGGTGTTGTGATGAGCAGTAAGGCTGGAACTTGTTGTTCACCGCAGGTGTGGATGTTGGTGGTGTTGCTGGTGCTAGTAGTGCACCGCTGCAATGGGTGTTGCTTACAGGAGTCAGGCAAAGCGTGGTCTAGGCAAGCCGGTTCATACACGGATGGATCAGAGTTCGAAAGGTACCAAATCGGAAGCAACAAGCAGGGTCAAACAAGCCGGGTCATACACAAAGTTTACAGATTAACAGGTCAGGCTGGATCACACAAGGTAAGCAGAGTAACTCTATCATGAGCACTGATTGGGTGAAGTCACAGGTGTTTTAAAGGAGAGCTGGCCAATCAGTGTTTCCCAGCCAAGGCTGTGTCAGGTGAGTGCGCTGGGTCCTAGAGGGGTCCAGTACTGACAGTACCCCCCCTTCTCGAGGGGTTGCTCCTGCACCTCCAGGCTTACTTGGATATCGAAGATGGAACTTCTTCTTAAGGCGATCAGCATGGAGATCGCGAGCTGGGATCCAGGATCGATCCTCTGGGCCAAAACCTTTCCAATGAACTAGATATTGTAAGGAATTGCGTACACGTCTGGAGTCAAGAATATATGCCACTTCATATTCCTGGCTATCCGACACATCTACAGGTTCTGGTTTATTTACTTGGAGACTAGAATGAACAGGTTTCAACAAAGAAACATGGAAGACATTAGGAATGCGCATGGACGGGGGGAGTTTTAATCTATAGGACACAGGATTAACAATCTCTGAAATCTCATAGGGCCCGATGAATTTTGGGCCAAGTTTTTTGGATGGAACATGCAGAGACAGATTCCTGGATGATAGCCACACTTTGTCACCAACTTTATATCCAGGGGCCTTTGAGCGCCTCTTATCAGCCGTTTTCTTAAATGCCTGCACCGAGCGAGAAATAGCACGATTGACGTCAGACCAGATTTTGGAGAAGTTTTCAATCGTGGTGTTGGCATCTGGAACATCAGAGGGTGGAAGATCAAAGGAGCACACACGAGGATGCAACCCGTAAACACAGAAGAAGGGAGAGGTCCCTGTAGAAGAGCTGGCACAATTATTAAAGGCAAACTCTGCCCATTGAAGGCTGTCGACCCACTCCACCTCATCATTGGCCATCAGACAACGTACCATCTTCTCTAGAGTCTGATTAGTTCTTTCTGTTTGGCCATTTGTCTCGGGATGATAGGCTGAAGAATATGATAACTTAATCCCTAGCTGAGAACAAAGGGCCTTCCAAAACTGGGCTATAAACTGAGAGCCACGGTCTGAGACAATGTTAATTGGTGCCCCGTGGAGCGGTCTGAAAACATGTTTAATGAATAAAGATGCCAGTTCTCTAGCAGACGGCAGGCATTTTGGAAGTGGAACAAAGTGGGCCATCTTACTGAACCTGTCTACCACCACCCAGATCGTGGAACATCCCTGGGACGGAGGCAAGTCAGTGATAAAGTCCATAGATAAATGGGTCCAGGACAAGTAGGTATTGGTAGAGGACGTAGGAGACCGGAGGGCTTAGAGGTACTGCCCTTGCTTCTGGCACAAACCTCACAAGCCTGGACAAAGGCAAGCACATCCTGCCTAATCGATGGCCACCAGAGGTTGCGAGAGATAATCTCATAAGTTTGTTTTTTTTAAACCCCGGATGCGCTGCAGGCTTTGATGCATGTACCTGCTGCAGAACCTGCAAACGAAGAGCCAAGGGCACAAAAAGCATATCAGGGGGAGTGGAAGGGGGGGCTTCAGCCTGTGCAGGTAACAAGAGATGTCAGTCTGGGTGAAAGCCAAAATCCTGTCCTCAGAGATAATGGATTGTGGAGGAAGCGGAGGGTGGGATTCTGATAAAAAAACTGCGAGACAAGGCGTCAGCCTTAACATTTTTTTGGCCCTGGTAAATAAGAAATTGTAAAGTCAAATCTGGAGAAGAATAATGACCACCTGGCCTGACGTGAGTTCAGTCTTTTAGCAGAACGGATGTATTCAAGGTTTTTGTGGTCAGTCAGAACTATGAATGGATAGCGACTCCCCTCCAGCCAATGTCTCCATTCCTCCAAAGCTAGCTTTATGGCTAACAGTTCTCTGTTGCCTATAATCATAGTTGCGCTCTGCTGGGGAATATTTACGGGGACAGGAAGGCGCAGGGGGGGTGATAGCAGCAGTTACAGGGTCCTTTTGTGACAGAAGCGCCCCCCCCACCCCTACTTCGCATGCATCTACTCCTCCACAATAAAAGGCAGCTCAGAATAGGATGGCGTAGAATGTGTGCTAGAAATTGGTGCAGAGTAAAGGCTTTCTTCAACTGAGTGAAGGCTGTCTGGGCTTCAGTAGTCCATTTGAACTTAGACTGAGACTTCCTGGTGAGAGAGGTGATGGGATGTGCAATCAATGGTGGCAAAATTATTAATGAATTTCCGATAGAAATTTGCAAAGCCCAGGAGCGCTGCCTGAACTGCTTTCAGGTCTGAAGGTGATATGCCCCCAGTCTAGAATGGGCCCTGAATCTTGGCTGGATCCATGGTTAGGCCTGTGTCAGAGATTAGGTAGCCCAGGAAAGGTACTTGTTTGACATGAAATAAACATTTTTCAGGCTTAACAAAAAGGGAATGAGCCTTTAATCGGGCCAACACTGAGCGGGACGTGCCTCTGATGCGCTTTTCAAGATTGGGAGAATATATCAAAATATCATCCAAGTACACAAGCATAAAGCGACCCAACAGATCATGGAAAATGTCATTCATAAAGTTTTGGAAGACAGCTGGTGCATTCCTGAGACCGAAAGGCGTGACAAGACATTGGTAGTGGCCATCCTTGGTGTTAAAGGCTGTCTTCCACTCATCTCCTTCACGGATGCGCACTAGATTATAGGCTCCCCTTAGGTCTAGTTTGGAGAAGATCTTTGCTCCCTGGATTTGGGAGAACAACTCTGTGATGAGAGGGAGAGGGTACCGATTGGGAACGGTTATTTTATTTAGACCTCTGTAGTCAACACAAAGGGGCTGATTTACTAAAGAAGCTGCGCTGCGCCGGTACATGCCTTAATAGGTGCGCTGGATGAATCCCTAATTAGGCGCATGAACCGGCGGCAGCAGCAGCGCGATGTGATTGATAAGTAAAGCCGTCGCCGAACTCCCTGTATAAGTCTATGGGGGGAAATCTTAATAGTGAATTTTAAAGGCTAATCTGCAAGTTTTGTCCTAAAAAGTTTTTGGGGACCTCAGTCCTGCCCCAGGGGACATGTACCAATGCTTTTTTTATTTTTTAAAACGGCCGTTTTTTCGGGAGCAGTGATTTTAATAATGCTAAAAGTGCAATAATAAAAGTGTAATTTTCCTTTAAATTTCGTAGCATGGGGGGCTCTAATGTCAGCATGTGAAAAAGCGCATGTTTCCCGTGGTTAGAACTGTCTCTGCACAAAATGTCATTTTTCAAAGTAAAAAAGCCGTTTAAAACTGACTCGCGGCTATAATGAATTGTCGGCTCCTGGCAATTGCAGGAGAATTCATTCATTAAAAAAAGGAAAAAAAAAGCATGGGGGTCCCCCCAAATTCAATAACCAGACCCTTTAGGTCTGGTATGGATATTAAGGGGAACCCCGCCGTCAATTTTAAAAAAAAATGACGTGGGGTTCCCCCCAAATATCCATAACCAGACCCTTCGGGTCTGGTGTGGAATTTAAGGGGAACTCCACTCCAAATTAAAAAAAAAATGGCGTGGAGTCCCCCCTAAAATCCACACCAGACCCCTTATCCGAGCACGTTGACCTGGCCGGCCGCAGAAAAGAGGGGGGGACAGAGCGCGGCCCCCCCCCTCTCCTGAACCGCACCAGGCCACATGCCCTCAACATTGGGAGGGTGTTTTGGGGTGCCCCCCAAAACACCTTGTCCCCATGTTGATGAGGACAAGGGTCTCTTCCCCACAACCCTTGCCCGGTGGTTGTGGGGGTCTGCGGGCAGGAGCTTATCGAAATCTGGAAGACCCCTTTAACAAAGGGGCCCCCCAGATCCCGCCCCCCCCCCTGTGTGAAATGGTAATGGGGTACCTTGTACCTCTACCATTTCACGAGTAAAAAAAATGTAAAGGGTTAAAAACGACAAGAGCCGGTTTTGGACAAGTCCTTTATTATCTTCTTTCTTCGGGTTTCTTCTTCCTCCTCCTTCTTCTTCCTCTGCTTCTGTCTTGGGTCTTCTATTCCCACATCTTGCCCGGCGTGTTCTTCCATCTTCTGTTCCTCCCGCTGTTCTTCTCGTCCGCATCTTCTTCTCCTTCTTCTTCGCCGGAGGCGCCGCTTCCAATTGAAATCCCCGCTGTCTGCCGGACCACGCCCCCCCCCCTCTGACGCCACGGGCAAGCTCTTAGGAGTGTGCTGCAAGTGCGTCAGAGGGGGCGTGGTCACAAGTGAGAGGGCGGGCAATTCAATTTGAAGCTTGTGCGCGGCTTTTTCTTTGCCAGAGTCGCCGCTTCCAATTGAATTGCCCCTTTCTGGAACATGTGACCACGCCCCCCTCTGACGCACAGGCACCACACGGGGACTTTCCTAAGAGCTTGCCCGTGGCGTCAGAGGGGGGGGCGTGGTCCGGCAGACAGCGGGATTTCAATTGGAAGCGGCCGCTCCGGCAAAAACCAAG
Source organism: Rana kukunoris (assembly GCA_029574335.1). Classification (NCBI taxonomy): domain Eukaryota; kingdom Metazoa; phylum Chordata; class Amphibia; order Anura; family Ranidae; genus Rana; species Rana kukunoris. The sequence goes on along the minus strand of CM056050.1, from coordinate 380,013,185 downwards.
AAGGAGAAGAAGATGCGGACGAGAAGGACAGCGGAAGAAGATGGAAGAACACGCCGGGCAAGATGCGGGAATAGAAGACCCAAGACAGAAGCAGAGGAAGAAGAAGAAGATGGAGGAAGAAAAACCGAAGAAAAGAAGAAAGAAGATAATAAAGGACTTGTCAAAAACCGGCTCTTGTCGTTTTAACCCTTTACATTTTTTTTACTCGTGAAATGGTAGAGGTACAAGGTACCCCATTACCATTTCACACAGGGGGGGGGGCGGGATCTGGGGGGCCCCTTTGTTAAAGGGGTCTTCCAGATTTCGATAAGCCTCCCGCCCGCAGACCCCCACAACCACCGGGCAAGGGTTGTGGGGAAGAGACCCTTGTCCTCATCAACATGGGGACAAGGTGTTTTGGGGGGCACCCCAAAACACCCTCCCAATGTTGAGGGCATGTGGCCTGGTGCGGTTCAGGAGAGGGGGGGCCGCGCTCTGTCCCCCCCTCTTTTCTGCGGCCGGCCAGGTCAACGTGCTCGGATAAGGGGTCTGGTGTGGATTTTAGGGGGACTACACGCCATTTTTTTTTAATTTGGAGTGGAGTTCCCCTTAAATTCCACACCAGACCCGAAGGGTCTGGTTATGGATATTTGGGGGGAACCCCACGTCATTTTTTTTTAAAATTGACGGCGGGGTTCCCCTTAATATCCATACCAGACCTAAAGGGTCTGTTATTGAATTTGGGGGGACCCCCACGCTTTATTTTTTCGTTTTTTTTTTATGAATGAATTCTCCTGCAATTTCCAGGAGCCGACAATTCATTATAGCCGCGAGTCAGTTTTAAATGGCTTTTTTTTTTTTTCAGAATGTCATTTGTGCAAAGACATATTCTAAACCACAGGAAAAGTGCGCTTTATTCACCTGCTGACATTCCCCCCCCCCCCCCCATGGTACGAAATTAAAAAAATTATTTAAATGACGTGGGGGTCCCCCCAAATTCCATTACAGGCCCTTCAGGTCTGATATGGATATTAAGGGGAACCCCGCCGTCAATTTTAAAAAAAAATGACGTGGGTTCCCCCCAATATCCTAACCAGACCCCTTATCCGAGCACGTTGACCTGGCCGCCGCAGAAAAGAGGGGGGGACAGAGTGCGGCCCCCCCCCTCTCCTGAACCGCACCAGGCCACATGCCCTCAACATTGGGAGGGTGTTTTGGGGTGCCCCCCAAAACACCTTGTCCCCATGTTGATGAGGACAAGGGTCTCTTCCCCACAACCCTTGCCCGGTGGTTGTGGGGGTCTGCGGGCAAGGCTTATCGAAATCTGGAAGACCCCTTTAACAAAGAGGCCCCCCAGATCCCGGCCCCCCCCCTGTGTGAAATGGTAATGGGGTACCTTGTACCTCTACCATTTCACGAGTAAAAAAAAATGTAAAGGGTTAAAAACGACAAGAGCCGGTTTTTGACAAGTCCTTTATTATCTTCTTTCTTCTTTCCTTCGGGTTTCTTCTTCTCCATCTTCTCTTCGTCTGCTTCTGTCTTGGGTCTTCTATTCCCGCATCTTGCCCGGCGTGTTCTTCCATCTTCTTCCGCTGTCCTTCTCGTCCGCATCTTCTTCTCCTCTTCTTCTTCGCCGGAGCGGCCGCTTCCAATTGAAATCCCCGCTGTCTGCCGGACCACGCCCCCCCTCTGACGCCACGGGCAAGCTCTTAGGAAAGTCCCCGTGTGGTGCCTGTGCGTCAGAGGGGGGCGTGGTCACATGTTCCAGAAAGCGGGCAATTCAATTGGAAGCGGCGACTCTGGCAAAGAAAAAGCCGCGCACAAGCTTCAAATTGAATTGCCCGCCCTCTGACTTGTGACCACGCCCCCCTCTGACGCACTGGCAGCACACTCCTAAGAGCTTGCCGTGGCGTCAGAGGGGGGGCGTGGTCCGGCAGACAGCGGGGATTTCATTGGAAGCGGCCGCTCCGGCGAAGAAGAAGAAGGAGAAGAAGATGCGGACGAGAAGGACAGCGGAAGAAGATGGAAGAACACGCCGGGCAAGATGCGGGAATAGAAGACCCAAGACAGAAGCAGACGAAGAAGAAGATGGAGGAAGAAGAAACCCGAAGAAAGAAGAAAAGAAGATAATAAAGGACTTGTCAAAAACCGGCTCTTGTCTTTTTTTACACTGACACTTTTTTTTTCTCGTGAAATGGTAGAGGTACAAGGTACCCCATTACCATTTCACACAGGGGGGGGGCCGGGATCTGGGCGGCCCCTTTGTTAAAGGGGTCTTCCAGATTTCGATAAGCCTCCTGCCCGCAGACCCCCACAACCACCGGGCAAGGGTTGTGGGGAAGAGACCCTTGTCCTCATCAACATGGGGACAAGGTGTTTTGGGGGGCACCCCAAAACACCCTCCCAATGTTGAGGGTATGTGGCCTGGTGCGGTTCAGGAGAGGGGGGGGGCCGCGCTCTGTCCCCCCCTCTTTTCTGCGGCCGGCCAGGTCAACGTGCTCGGATAAGGGGTCTGGTGTGGATTTTAGGGGGGACTCCACGCCATTTTTTTTTTAATTTGGGGTGGAGTTCCCCCTAAATTCCACACCAGACCCGAAGGTCTGGTTATGGATATTTGGGGGGAACCCCACGTCATTTTTTTTTTAAATTGATGGCGGGGTTCCCCTTAATATCCATACCAGACCTAAAGGGTCTGGTTATTGAATTTGGGGGGACCCCCACGCTTTTTTATTGGTGTTTTTAATGAATGAATTCTCCTGCAATTTCCAGGAGCTGACAATTCATTATAGCCGCGAGTCAGTTTTAAATGGCTTTTTTCCTTCAGAATGTCATTTTTCACATGCTGACATTACACCCAGGGCCGCCATCAGGGGGGTACAGGCAGTACACCTGCAGGGCCGCCATTAGGGGGGTACAGGGATTACACCGCCACTAAGGGCCCCAGATGGCAAGCCCTTTTTTTTAAATAAAATATATATATTTAAAAAAATATATATATTTTTTTAATATATTTGTTTTTTTTTTTTTTATGAAAGGGCCCAGAGGTCCCCAGGACCCTGGAAGGCTACCCCCTTGTTTTTTTAATTTTTTTCAAAAAATGTTATATTTAAAAAATATATATATATGTATTTTCTCTCTTTTTTATTTTTATTTGATAAAGAGCACAGAGGTCCCCAGGGCCCCGGATGGCTACCCCCCTTTTTATATATATTTTTCTTTATTTCTTATTTCTGTCAAAATTTTTGTAAAGGGCCCCCCCGCTCCTCAATTTGCGGCACCACCCCCCCCCCCCGCTTCTCAATTTCATGCGGCAGGGGCCCATGCCTGAAGCTGTGTAAGGGGCCCCAAAATTCATGATGGCGCCCTGTACACTGTAAGGGGCCCGGGGTCCCGGAGGTGCCCAGATGCCTGGAGGCCCCCCAGCGCCCCAGATGTAACCCCCCCTCTTTTTTTTTTTGTATATATATTTGGTAGTTGTTTTTGTAGGATTTTTTATTAAAGGGCCAATTTTTGGAATTTAATATTTTTAGCAGTCTGGAGGTCCCCAGGGCCCGAGGCCCCCAGGGCCCCGGGGGCAACCCCCCATATTTTTGTTATTAAAGGGCCAATGTTTTGTTTAGGGGTCTGGAGGTCCCCAGATGGCCCGGAGATCCCCAGGGGCTCCAATGACAACCCCCCACCTTTAAAAAAAAAACAAAAAAAAAAAAATTATATATTTTTTGGTTATTTTTTAAACATATATATATATAATATAATTAGAAAGCTCCAGAGGGCCCCAGATGACAACCTTTTTGCTTCTAAAAATGTTATAAACATTTTCCCCAGGTTTTGTTACTTTTTACTTTAATTTATTTTTTAAAGTGTATTTTGTGCGTGAAGTCGAGAGAGAGGAGCTGGACTTGCAATCGCCATCCTTCTCCATCCATGGCCCCGGTGGCAATGGTGGGTGTGAGGGGGGCCTCCCACTCACCCCACCTGCTACACTTGGGAGCCCGATGGGACAGAGGGACTCCTCCTATGGCGAGGAGTGTAGCCCACCCAGCCAGCCCTGTAGGTCCTTCGCCTCCCTTTATTTTACGAGACCTCATGGCCAAAGTGTGTGCAAGTGTGGTGTTTTTTGTGGGGGGGGGGGGGTGGGGCGTACTAAGCACAGGCGTACCTTGATTTAGCACACCCATCGGGAGCCGGGCTGACAACCACCACCAAACTCATTTCACATGTAGCCGAGACCCGGGATCCGAACCCTTGGCTGCAGAGGTGAACGGCTTGTCAGCGCAGTGCCATTCACATTGAGCCAACCACAGCTCCCACCCCATGTTATTTTTTTTTTTCGATTTTTGGTATTATTTTTTATTAAAGGGGGCCCAGAGCTCCCAAGGCAAAACCCCCTTTTTTTTATTATTTTATATATATAGTATATATATATATAGTATTTATTTATTTTTCATTAAAGAGCCCAGAGGTTATTTTTATTAAAGGGCCCCAGTGGTCCCCAGGGCCCCGGATGGCTACCACCCTTTTTAATATATATTTTTCTATATGTATTTTTTAGTAAAGGAACCCCCCGCTTATCAATTGTGCGGCAGCCCCCCCCTTCTTAATAGCAGCGGCGGCACCCCCCCCCCCCCTATTCTCTGCTCCAGGGGCCCATGCCTGAAGCTGTGTAAGGGGCCCCATAATTCCTGATGGCGGCCCCTAATTGCCCTCCCCCCCCCCCCCATGGTACGAAATTTCAAGGAATTTTTTTCACTTTTATTGTTGCACAATTGTGCAGCTTTAACCACTTCCATACCGCGCCTATTCTGGCACTTCTCTCCTTCATGTAACAATTATATTT